>CM053792.1:485635953-486083453 GCA_028749045.1 Cupressus sempervirens
TGGGCCTATTTTTCAAAAGGGACTACAACAAAAAATCTCATCTACCATAGCATACAAAACCTAAAAAAAGTGCGCTTAATTGATCCTTTTAATAAATTCTCAAATCTCGAATTCATTTTTTTTCACTGTATACAACCCTTGATTGATTCTTCTAAGAAATTCTTAATTATCCATTTATTTTTCGCTGTTTACAACAATGTTCAGAAAGGGGAAAAACTAGGGGTGCCAGGGATGAAATGTATAGGCAAATAGCAGGATTCCTCATGTCTCTAGATGTGTTCTTCTCTTGGAAGAAGGGTCCCCAATTTGATGATCAATAATCTGATGAGAACTCAATCAATCAAATGAGCTCTCAGTTTTGCATATATTACATTCAAATTGTTCCAGTTTAATTTTTGCAAGATTCCTTGCAAAGTAATCACTAGTAAGAGTAAAAAACAACTCCAACACATAAGACTAAGTTTTTAGGGCTCATTGGTAAAAGTGTGGATTCCATTGATATCTATAATGAAAAGATCAAAGATTTAATTGGAAATTTGCATACAAAACAAAGTTTTCTTTAGCAAAGAAGTAGAGTGGTGTTGCTTATGTAATATTTGATAATAGGCCTACAACTGCAAATGCCACATTGGTTGTTTGTTCATAAATTATAGTGAGTTTGTTTAGGGAAAAATGTAGTTTATGTTAATGTGTTCCAAACAATTGTATTCTACATAATTCCAATTGTATCTGCTTTTACAACTCGTCATGAATTAAAGAAGCTTCTACCCATTTTGAAATGGGTCATGAATTTAAAATGCACTTAAGAGCATTCTTGAAACCGATTTGCCTCAATGTGCATTAATTCCCTTCTTGGCTTTTGCAACTGGTAATGCTTTGATGCTCTCTAAGGTGGTTGTGTAAGAAAATATTATCCAATTCATATTAATTGGAAAATTGATCGTATTCAATTTGTAGTGGGAGCTTCACTCAAAATTATGTATAGGGGCAACTGCAAAAAAAATATTAAAAGTTGACAACAATGAAGGACAAAGAACACACATTTCCCATTGGAGGCATTTGACATTCAAATAAGTGGATAAATTCTTTAAGACTAGATAAATTACATTTTGGGCAATAAAAACAAAATTATGTTGGCAACATAGGTAGTCTTGGAAAATATATTTTAAAAATGTTAAAGTTGATGCATTTCTTTATCTAGAGCTTTATTGTACATAGCTTCGCTCGTCAAAAAGCATATGTTGTGTTTTCTATTTTGATATTAGTTTTTAGCTTACTTGATGAAACATAGAGTGAGTACTTAACACCTTTCTTAGGTAAACAATTATTAAAACTGAAATTAAAAGTTAAGATTGTAAATAATTTAAGTTATAATTTTTTTATTATTAAGAAGTTGAAATCTTATAATATTTTAAAAATAAATTAAAGTTTGAATTTATTTATTAAATTGGTTAAAATTTGATATTAATTTAAAATTAAAATTTTATTTCTATAGTTTAATAGTTGTTTTCAACATCTGATTTCCTAAACATGTCTATTTTCTAAATAATTTTGAAAAATGTAAACGTTCATTTTTCTATAATTTTTTCCTTTTTACTATTTAAAAAAAATCTTGTGAATAAATAATATATTTAATCTAGAAGTTAAAATTGAAATTTAGTCTCTATTTTCTAGTTAAATCTATGAACAAATGCTCAAGAGTTAGAGAAATAATTTGAGTGAAATGCACATTCTTGAAAATCAATTGCCCCATTAATTAGTTATCATTTGACATGTACGTCAACCATGTAATTTTTTGGAAGTAGAAATTAAATATGGACAACTAGTGATTTATTCTATTAAATTTCTATAAGCCATTTTGATGCAATTTATGAGAATGACATCTATTAATTGGAACAAACAAGTTATATGTGATATCAAATCATATCAACAATAAAAAAGAGTTATTTGCAACAACCCATTAGTTTTTTTTCTTTAAAAAATGATTATTTTATCTTCTTTTTTCCTTTTAATTTAAATATTTTATTAATTTTGTTTGACGAGCACGTTGTCCACATAGAGTCCCACAAATTTGGCAAGCTAGGTGCAAAATAGTTTTAGATGAAGATAACTTTCACATTTTGTGTTAACCATAATTTCAACGCTGATATATAAATACAATAAATATAACAATGCCATACAGATCAAATGAAACATCTATAAATGCAAAATCTAATTTGCTCAACTTTTGTGCATTTGATATATATATATATATATATATATATATATATATATATATATATATATATATATATATATATATATATATATATATATATATATATATATATATATATATATATAAACTTAGTAACCAAAGTTATGGAAAACCTAGCTTGAGAGTGATTCAAAATTTAGGTAAGAGGATGGATGTTTTTTTCCCTTACAACCACCTCAATTCTAGGACAATGGAAAAGTAACATATGCTCAAACTAATAGAAAGAAGAAGAAAAATGATGCCTTGTCTTAGTTTTTACATATGAATCACCAATACCATAAGGCAGGGACTCAAGCTCTCCCAGAACTCTTGTTTTATAAATTTAATGTTTTTGTTTGGAATAGAAATCATTGAGGTCATTGTTTATCATTAGTGCTTCAAAGCTTAGATTTTATAAATCAATTATAATGTGCTATAGCCGAATTTCTAATTGATTTGCACTTATTTGTTTATTTAAGTGAATAGAAAAATTGGAAAAAAATTACAAGATATAATTGCATTGGTAATTAAAACGTTATATTATTGTCCATTTAATATTTCATATATTTTTAACATTTAATTTGTGATTTTATAAAGTAACATTACAATGTTACAATTCTTAGAATGTGATTTATAATATGGTTTAAAAACGAATAAATTGATTGATAAAATTATATCTATAAGAAAAAAAAAAAAATTAATTTTTTTTAAAATATATATATATAAACACTTAAAATTGTACCTTTTTTATGAAATAGAATAATATATAACTTAATAATATATAAATATTAGTCAACTAACTTTCTACTCTATATTTTTTTAGATATATTTATTATTATTAGATCTATTGTATTGCAAATTAACTAATATAATATGGCATGTTAAAAAGTAAAATATAAATTTTAAAAAGGTATTTTAAGGTAATTAAAAATAATATTTCAAAAAGTATTTTGAAATGTGAAAAAATAAGATATAAAATTTAGTATAATTTTAAGTTCCAAGATATAATTAGATAAGTTCAAATCTACCAAAAACTTGCCACCTAGGTCCTAAATTCCTATTATGAGAGCCATAACCAAAACCAACCACTCTCAACCCATTTCAGTATTTAAAAAACGTTAAAAAAAAAATCTATATCAAAAAACTTTTAAAATATTTAATGCATCAATATTTAGAATTTAATTTCCACAAGAAGTAAGAGAAATAGCCAAAATCTTACCACATCGAACAAAAGATGTACCTATTATCATTGTTTGTAAGAAGGATCAACATGGAACAAGTTATAATTTTAGAGTCAATAAAGAGAGGGTATACAAAGCACTTCAATTTAAAATAAAACATGATAAGCTCTATGGAGATGTTCTAATTGATGAAAATGCACTTAGTGAACTTATATCCAATTTAGATGACAACATTTTTTATCAACTAAACTCAGTTGATATGGAATTTGATTCAGATGCAAAAGAATATGTAGTTGTGGGTCCAATAATGGAGATGGATCAAGCAAATATTATTAATCATACTACATCAATGGCCTCCAAACCACCAAATGCACAAAGAGAGATGGAACTAATTCATGCATGGATAGATAACCCAAATGTAGATCCTAGATCACTAATTGATTGACCGAAAATTAGAGCATCTCCAATGAATGAGTATGTCACAAAAGGATTACTTGATACAACTTTTCTAACACTATTTCCAAATGGACAATGTGATTGAATCAAACCAATATTGAGGAGAGTTCATCTTCATGAGTTTGTTAACCATTTATTTTGATATAGAGATCATCACTTTAGATGACACCCATGATTTGGGCATTATATGATGAATATGATCATGCAACATCATGCACAAAATTCATCTATAGTATTTGTCAAAAAGAGCTTGCAAGATATGTTGATCACAATCAATGAGTTATGAGAACATATAGAAAACATCCCTCACTCACATCTAGCTTGTCATTTGATGCATTTTGTACAACTCTAAGGGGTACAAGGTCTTATTGGGCAAAATTTCAAGCTAAACTAAGTGCTCTCTTCCATCAAATTGGAATGCCAACAATTTTTTCTACTTTGAGTGCAACTGATATGTATTAACCTGACTTACATGCATTAATGTCAGGAACAGAACCATCTCATCCACAAGAACCACAAAAATGGTGATGACAAAATATTATTGACTACCCACATATTGTTGCATATTATATGCATCTACGATATACAATGTTTCAAAAGGAAATACTATAAAAATGAATGAAAGTAAAAGATTTTTGGTCAAGATATGAATGGCAACATAGAGGATCACCACATTTGCATGGATTCATATGGTTAGAGGGAGCACCTAACATAGACAACCTTAATTGGATAAATCATGATGAAATACAAATTGGTCAAAAATATTTTGATTTTATCATACATGCACGTAATCCAAGGGGAGATCCACATCAATGAAACATACATGTATAATACCAATTCTTACTTCTATAGTATTCAACATATATTATGCTTATTTCTTATTTTACTTAATGAAATGTGTTGTATCTTAAATAATAGGTCCTACAAAATTTTACAAAACATCCATGCCTTCAAAATACACAGCTAAACCAAGTAGACTTCGAACCCGATTATGAAGAATTGCTCAATTGTGTTGAATGCCATACAATATGTAAAGAGGGCGCTTGCCTTTGTAAAAAAAGAGGAAAAATGGTTTGTAGGTAAGATATTTATATAGATTCATATGTTTTTTTTCTAATAAATTAGAAAAAATGTATAAACTAATAGTTTGCTTTATATTTTTAAGTACAATGCACCATGCCCATTACATCTGGATGGATCAAGACTGTTTGAAGATCCAACAACATGAGACAAAATATATGAACTAGTGAGAATTGATGATCAAGTAAACACACATAATCGTACCATGCTTTAGTTATGGAGAGAAAATGTAGATTGGCAACCCGTTCTTTGAAGACATGTTGTAATGAATTATATTGCAAAGTATGCAACAAAAGCAAAAAAGAGTTCATAGAGGTATCATCAAATGTTGGTACAACTTGCAAATATTGAAAATCTAGATGAAGCATCATCAAAGGAATATAGGAGACTACTAACTAAAACCTTGATTAAAAGAGACATTGGTGCACAAGAAACATGTCATATGTTATTGGAGTTTCCATTAGGAGAAAGTAGCAGAGTATTTGCTACATTAAATGTTTCAAGAGAAGTGTTCAAGCCATTGATAAAGAATGAAGAAAATGAAGATGAAGCTCACCTAAAACATTTCATTGAAGGATATAAAGATAGATCATATGCAATGGAAAGTGTCGCACTAATAGGTACAACTAGATCTTGGACTTATAACTCTAGAAGAAAAAGAGATAATAAATGACAAGCAAGGACTATGACAACTATTGTGAGAGTGTTTCCAAGATTTATAAATATGCCTTCATGAAATTGAGAAAAATGGGCCGATTTTTGTTGGTCTGAGTTATCATTGTATAAGTAATTTCATAATATACAAAGAGATATTGGAGTAGATGATACTAAAATTATAATCCATGGTGTGTGGATCAAAGGACTATTGAGAATGTGGCGTGTGGATCGAAGGACTATTGAGAATGAATATGAAAATCATGATGATTTTCAAGATGACAATGAATTACCAAATAATCAAATATAATTGGACACAAGTGAGAGATAATATCAAGACTACATCGTGGACAGATGATGGATCTAACAGAAATAGATAAGTTGGGCAGAAGAGATGTCGATAGACAAAATCCACGGAGTGTAGAACATCAAGGAGAAGAATACACAAATAAAGCAATACATTTTATCAATGCTATGAAAGAAAATTATTTACTAATAATTGAAGATATGATGATGAGTATATCATATGAAAATTTAGGTGCTAAGCAAAAAAAAATCACTTGATATTATTATGACACATAATCAAGGTGAAAATGTCAAGCCATCATGTATGATAGTTCAAGGAACAATTGGAATAGGGAAATCATTTCTAATTCAAGCCATTCGTCAAGCACTTTATGATGCATCAACACCACAATGTTCTCCCCTATTATTATTAGCACCAACTAGAATTGCAACTTTTAACATTGGCACATCAATAATTCATTCAACTTTAAGAATTCCTCTCACAATTATTTCTAACTTACAAGCACAAGGCTCACGACTTTACAAGAAGAAATTCAACATATCAGGTACACGTTAATTGATGAAATGAGTTTTATTGGACAAAATTTGTTACAAATATAGTTTCTAGATTATGTCAAGCTTTTCCAAAAAATTCAAACATGAGTTTTGGAGGAAATTCGATTATTTTAATAGGAGATTTAGGACAACTACCTCTTGTTAGTGACAAAACACCTTATGATAGTAATGTTCATGCAAAGTTATTATGGGAAGGATTTAAGATTGTTGTTACTTTGGATAAAGTATTCAAACAAGAAGGTGAAAGTGAAGACCAACATAGGTTTCTCCAATTACTCACTAATATAAGAGATACAACTCCAACTATAGATGATTGGAAATTGTTAATGACAAGGACATATGTTCCATTTCCCTAAAATGCTAAGGAGGAATGTGATAATAATATTCATCTATTTACAACAAATGATAATGTGAATAACCATAATGGAAATAAATTATATTCACTAAAAAAACTAGTCCCCCACAACATTACATCAAAAGAAGGTAGTACTAATCCAAGGGGAGGTCAAAATTATGAACTAGATGTTGAATTATTACTTTCTAAGGATGCAAGGGTCATGTTAACCTTGAATTTATGGATTGAAGCAGGGCTTGTCTGTCATGTCCCCAATTTTCTGGTGACAGTTCGATTTAATTAATTTAATTAATCTGGTTGTCCAAGGACGACTAATTAATTATTTTAATTAAATAAATAATATTAAAAGATAACCTTGTATTTAATAAAGTGACTTGGAAAATATTTAATAAAGTCACTTGAGGGATAAGATCAAAAATGTTCTAGAAGTCTCTGGAGAGGATGGAGGGAAAAGAATAAATAGGCACCCCGGGGCTCCATTCGAATAAGGCAGTTGATTATCTCTCTTTGATTTTCAGATTTGTGATTCAATCACAGGTGCATTGTGGAACCTAGGGTTTTCGCAATTGTCACAGTTGGCCATTGAGAACGATAACTCTCAATTGGTATGCGATTTTGAGGGTGTGAAATATCATCCGAATTATTGCAGATTGGAGGTGACGCTGCAGTCATTTCATCGGGGCAGAATCTGTGGCCAAGGGCCAACGTGGAAGGAATATTGTGTGAATTATTTGTAGAATAGAGATAGCTGCAATATAGGACCGCCTTTGTTCGTTGTCAACCAAGATTGAGATCCATCCGTATCAGCAACGATTGGAGATATATAAATTGCATAAGCATTTAAAGTTCAAAGAACAGAAGACTTCTTATCAGCAAGCATTCCTGTTTAATGTTGGAATCAAAGTCTGGACTGAAGCCATCTTTCCAGCCAGCTTTTTCATTAGAGGGCGAACCTGGACTGTAGGCAAGTTGCAAAGATCAGTTATGGTGGGGTCCCTATGAACAACGATTGCATTAATCTGCAGGGCATCTTCGTCATTGGAGGCAAAATCAAAAGGTGAAATCGCAAGTACCGGCAACCACCATCTGAACCATTACAAAGGGCATTCATGCGTGCGGATTTTACACACCGTTGACGGTATTGCGTTTGGGAATCCGTCAGTAATCCACTACTGTGTAGTGGGAATCCGTCAGCAACACAAATCCATCACCTTCGACTGCGGGTAGCTTCTATTTTTGCAGGAAACAAGTTTGCAATCAGATCAAGGGCAGAGTTGAAAAGAGTAAAGGACATCTTCTGCAATAAGAATAGGTCGAGAATCGAAGAGCGATACTTCCAATGGTGAAGCACTCCTGAACACTTATTGAAATACAGTGTTCCCGAGATTGGGCCACCAAGGATTATGAATTAATGAAACAACGGGCCTGATTTAATTGAGCAGATTTAAGATCGATGCCAAGCAAATGTGGATGTAACCAGCCCGAGTCCCATCGGAAGGCGTCCATAATTGTTATCACTGGCGTAGGCAACAGACAGAGGCACGCTCCAAAGATATCACCATAGGCGCAATGTTTTGATTTGAATAGATCAATCACACACAGTCTGAGCGCTGGTAAGAAGGACACGGGATCACCAACTGAAGGGAGCCGAGGCTAGGGCATAAACAATACCAGGTTCTTGATGTTATTCATTTCAATTGGATCATTATATTCAAATTTGTAATAGATCCGTTCTTGAAAAAGATTCTCTTGAATACTGTTGGCACTACCATTGTCACATTGCAGTCAGCTCATTTGGTGAATTATTTGAGACATTACACTCTTAATCTTTTACTAGTTGCCTGTTTGTTTCGACAATTTCATAGTACAATGTTGGGATTTAGTGACCTTTATAGCTAGGGTCATTTCATTGTCAATGGAGCTTTAGGACACATTCATAATATCATATACAAACCTAGAAATGCCTCATCAAATCCACCAACATATGTTATGGTTGAATTTGATAATTACTCTAGAATGCCATTTGAAGATGAATCTCCAAAATTAACTCCCATTTCTCTAGTACAAAGGGGACACACATGTCAATTGCCTTTACGTTTGGCTTGGGCATTAACTATCCATAAATCACAAGGATTAACACTTTCCAAGACAACAATCAACATTGGACCAAGGAGAAAGGGTGTGACTAACATTTGTTGCTATATTACGATTTAAGTCTTTGGATGGACTTAAAATTTCACCACCATTTTGTTATGATCATTATGAAAAGATAAAGACATGGAAACAACTTGTGAAAAGGAAAGTTGAGGAAGAAAGACTCAAATATTTGGAAAGAGAATAATTATATGCAATGTATATACTATATTTCAATATCTATAAAACATAATGAATATGACAAGCATCATGCTTTTAAAATCATATTTCAAATTAAAAAATTTAATAGATATAAGGTTTACATGTTGTGCCGCAGATGCGAGTAGCTTAGATATCTTTATACATCTATCTAAAACCCACTGAGAGATATCAATCTCGAGGCCCCTATTTCAATAAATAGTTAGTAAGAATAGATAGGCACCCGAGGTTGATATCTCTCAGTGTGTTTTAGATAGATGTATAAAGATATCTAAGCTAGTTTAAAATATTTTTAGCGATTAATTATTTTGAACGATTTTAGTAATATTCTCTAGTTAATCTAAATAACATAAACAAAAAGGTAAGAGCTTACAACACAACGATAAATTGTAAGCCTTTTATCTTGGAGATCATGGATTTGAATGTATTTGTATTTAACAAACAATAATAACAATTAATCATGACTTCAACCTCTTACCCATAAAAATAAAATAAAAATTAATCTTTAAATTTTACTCTTAACTTTACTTTCTAATAATTTATTTATCAAATAAATTATCTTCTAAAGACCAAAATCAGGAAATCAATTCAAATTGCTTATAATGAATTTTGGAACTCTATCTCTAACTAAAAAACAAATAATAGGGAGGCGAGAACTCTAACCAGAGCTGAAGTTGTAGGGCAGTGAACATTTGAAAGAGAGACCCATTCCTAACATAAGGTATAGATGTATTTATGTGGTGAACACATTTTCTAAATGCCATATAGAGGATGTATTAACAAAAACATAAAACACGGAAACGTCTAGCGTCTCTTTTTTTGGGTTGATAGTCTCGTGGAACTCATTAAAATCCTTCATTCATTCACTATCACTTGATTATATGCATTTTTAATATTCCAGCACCCACTTCTATGTAATGATCTATTGCATATTGAAGGATAATGTGAATAATTGCAGCCGGAATAGTTTCACGCAGCACGCCGGATCTCTGCTTCGTGGCCTCGGTTTCCCGCCTTCGGTTTCTGTATGACACAGACCTGCTTACAGGGGACGAGGGATTGAGCTATCGACGATGGACAAAGAGCTGCTTCCCCACGAGCGGCCAGGAGTCTCCCGTTTAGACCTGATTTATCCGCACCGCCAGCGGAATTACCACCATGGGGTTAAGAAGAAAGTATCCGTCATACTCTGATATAAAATCCCCAACTGTGGTTGTCGCCATAAGGGATCACTCTTCTTCTAGAGCTTGAACGAGTGTGTCGGTAGTGCGCAATTGGTAAATTCCGTTCCTTGATACTCATTTCCTTCTCTAGGGTTTTCTGTATCAATGTGAATACAATATCAAACAGAAGCTTGCTTCTGCTGCTAGCCTCCTCTTTAATCACTTCGCACCTGACATTTACAATCCGCAAAGCTGTCTCGGGCAATTTCACCTCGTTTTTTGGCTTGGGAAGGTTTTCCGTTACCCATAGTCTTGAGCGCCAGAGTCTACTTCTCATTGCTGTATGTCAAAACAAGAACAACAACAAAATAAATGTTAGCGTTTTATTAACTAGAACAAGTATTACATTCCGCACTCAAGATTCTCATAGGTATAAATGTGATCGACTTGAAAGGCAAAACAAAACGCGTGATTTAGAATAATGTTGGTTACTGCTAAATGTGGCTACAGATACATAGGCAACAGTAAACTGCTAGCCATATTGCCCCAAATGACCATATTTTAAACATATTTTCATTCAAAATTCTCCAGCTGTTTTCTATTGCAGTGGTTTGGAGGGTTGGGGCGTGTCTGTTGTTTTCACGTACTCTTCAATCTCCTCAATGGAATATGGTCTCTTGAACTGCTACAATCACAAGATAAGCACCATAAGAATTTGTTTTAAATGTTATACAAACTTTTGAGCAATGTAAAGCAGCGGGTGTATATGCCAGTTTCACAAAACCTTTGTCAGTAAGCTTTGGCCGCTTTCTTCTGCTGTAAAGAAAGCGCCCAGCAAAACCCTAACTACTCTATTTGGGTTCCTTATTTCAGCGGCCCATTTACCCCATGCCCTCTCTCTCGCTTCTCTGTAACACCCCTTCTTCTGCTCATTTGGATTTGCTCCTTTCATCTCAGGCTGCTTGTCCTCTTTTCTTCTCACTATATCGCCCTTATCATGTTTTCGACTTTCTACACACAACTCTAAAATGTTAAGGTGGTGGAGTACCAATTGCCGTACGGTGAACTACAACACAGATGTGTTTGAGGCACAGTACGGTGTAGAGAATCCACCTACATATGCGTAGGACATATGGAGTAGAGTGAATTTTGATGAGTACGGTGATTGTCATATATAGTACTTGTGTGGTGACTAAGTCATTGAAGGCATCCGTATAACCAAAGTGTTCGCGTGACCAAAGTTTCCATGTGACCGAAGGCGTTTGCGTGACTGAAGGCTTCTGTGTCACCGAAGGTGTCCACATCACTGAAGGCGTTCGCTAACTGAAGCATCCACATCATCGAAGGCGTTGAGTGACCAGAGATGTCTGATATGAAGGGAGTGATAGAATAACAGGAGGCGTTCAGGTGACCGATGCTGAAGGTAGTGATGATGCTCTCAGCTATGATGGGTGCTTTGGTTGGAAAACTGTTTTAGTTGTAATTGACGACTGGTACACCGTTCTGTAATGTAACTGTTTCTTTACTAAATTTTGCAACGAATTGCAATGTGCATAAATGGTTGCAAGATTCGTGAAGAAATGTGTGATAAAAATTAGATTAATTGAAAGGCAATTTGAGCTTGTGCAAAAACTAGAGATTTGTATAGAATTTGTTTACTATAATACAAGTTGATTGGGGGTTTTTGGGTGGTGAGTCTTTCCTTGGAAAGGGTTTCCCACGTTAAATATTGTGTTTCCTTGTCTGGTGTTTTCATACTTAATTTATCTTAACATCTTTGTTTGTGAAATTTACAATTTCTTATTGCCCTAACTATTTGGCATTCTGCAAGTGTTTTCCGCACCATTGCTTTCCTAACAAGTGGTATAAGAGCCTGACCAATTGTGTTATCCTTGTCAGTTAGGATTTGGTTTTTTCTGCCAATTTGTTTTCAGTGGGAATTTGCAAGTCTTTTGCTTGTAAATTGAGATGGCAGGTATGCTAGGAAGACTTGACATTGAAAAGTTTAATGGCACAAACTTTGAGTTAACTTAAAGTTGAAGATATGCCAGTTGATCGAGACTTGTGGATCGCTATATAGCAATAAACCTTTAGGTGTGAAGTAAGAAGATTGCGATGTGAAGCAAGAAGATTGCGATCTAGCAGATCAGAAGGCCAGAGGAATAATAAGACTGAGTCTTGCAGATTCAGTTTTATTAAACGTCCATGAAGAACCGCGCATTCCTTGTGGAAGAAGTTGGGAGACATTTATCAAGAAAAATCCTTGGTAAACAAGCTTTTTCTAAGAAAGAAATTGTACTCCCCTGAAGATGGACGAAGGAATGTTTTGGCAAATCATCTAAACTCATTCAATATGTTGATTGGATAGTTGACATTAGTTGGCGTGTCCGTTAATGAAGAAGAGCGTTGCATGTTATTGTTGTGCTCGTTGCCTGAGTCATGGGATCACTTGGTAATGGCCATCGGAAGCACGACTACCCAGTTTAAAATAGACGAAGTAGTTGCTGCAATTTTGTCAAAGATGCGAAGGAGGTCTTTTGAGGTGGCCAAAGATGCTCTCATTGTACGAGGTAGATCTAAGGACAAAAGTAAGAAGGACACGAAGTCAAAGTTTCATGAGCGATGATCCGCCACTTTTGGAAAAAGGTCCAAGGTGAAATGTTGGAACTGTGGGTAGAAAGGTCATATTTGGAAGGATTGCAAGGAGGAGAAAAAGCAGAAGAACTACACTTCTGACACTGAATCTTCTTAGAGCGACGTTGATGCCTTTGTAGCAGCCTTGGTAGTGCCTACGCCCAATGACGTATGGCTTGTGGATTCGAGAGCATCATTCCTCATGACGTCTCATAAAGAGTGGTTCGTAAAGTATGAACCGTATGATGGTGGAAAGGTGTTCCTGGCGAGTGACTCCTTGAGATTGTTGGAAGAGGAAGAGTCAGAATGCAGTTCCCTGACAGTAGAGTAAAGGGAATTGATGGAGCACTTACATATACCTAGTCTGGCTTGAAACTTACTTTCTACCAAATAGTTGAATGATATCAGAGTCCAGGTAACATTTGTCGATGGTGGTTGTAAGATGACTAGGGGTTCTACAGTTTTAGCTAAGGGTGAATACATTAGAACACTGTATAAGTTAGATGCCAAACTTGTATGTTGTAATAGCGTCTCCGTCAAGTTTGATAAATCTCATATGGCAACACATGGTGTAAATGATTTGGAAGTTAAACTTCCTGTTGAGAAAACAATGCTTTGGCATTATAGGCTTGGCCTTATTGGCAAGAAAGTTTTAAAAACTTGGTTGAGGGGTCAGTTGATTTTAACCTTGAATTTGATTTCTGTGAACATTGCATCTACGGAAAGCAAAACTGTGTTCAATTTCATTCCAGTTCTCAAAAATCTTTTGGTTTGTTAGACTATATTCACTCTGATGTATTTGGTCTTGTGGATGCTTCTTCTTTGTCTAATTCAAGATATTATGTATCGTTTATTGATGATTATTCAAGAAGAACATTCATTTATTTTTTAAGAATAATTAGAAGTGTTTAGTCGTTATAAGGAGTTTAAAAGCCTTGTTGAAAATCAAATTGGGAGAAAGATTAAAAGCTTAAGCACAGATAATGGTGGTGAGTTTTGCAATGCAGATTTTGACAAATTCTGTGTAGATTATGGCATTAAGAGACATAAGATGACACTTTATACTTTGCAACGAAATAGAGTAGCAGAAAGGATGAACTGATTGTTGATGGAGAGAGCAAGGAGCATGTTGGGAAGTTTTGGATTGGGGTAGAAGTTTTGGGACAAAGCGGTGGCTACAACGTGTTATTTGTTGGATTGTTCTCCTACGGCAACACTAGTTGACAAAACGACTATGGAAGCATGGTCTTGTAAGAAGCCTTCATTAAGACATTTGCATTTCTTTGGCTGTGAGGCTTACATTCTTATACCTCAAGTGAGTAAGTCCAAGTTGGATAACAAAGCAGTGAAATGTATCTTCATTGAGTATGACATTGGTTTGAAGGAATACAAATTATGGAACCCTCTCATTGAAAAAGTCTTGTTCAGTAGGAGCATTATCTTCCGAGAGATGAAACCTGTCTCATTAGAGCAGCTAGAGAAGACTGAAAAGAAAAAGGAAGTAGTTGAAATCCCTTTAGTTTCCAGAAGGGAGGTATTTTAGACTCCAAATGAACCCGATAATGCGGATCCAAAATTGCCTGAGAATGAGGATGGGGAGAATTTGAGCAATCATACAAGTGAAGAAGAACATGATTGGGAGTCCTATGTTGAACCTTAGAAAGCTTCACCACAGGAAGTGAGGAGATCTACTTGGGAGAGTCGACAACCTGATAGGTATGGCTATTCACCGGAGAGGTTTAATTATTCCACGTTGAATGTTAATTGTGCCTATGCTTTTCTTATGGATGTTGATGAGCCTAGGTCTGTAAAATAAATAGTCAATATGCTAGATTCATATTCCTAGTTGGAAGGAATGAAGGATGAGATGAAGTCCTTGGAAAAGAATGGAACGTGGGATCTTGTACCCTTGCCTAAAGGTAGAAAGCCCGTGGGTTGTAAGTGGGTACTTAAGAAGAAGTAAATCCATATGACATCATTGATAAGTACAAGGTGGGATTGGTTGCAAAGCGGTATTCTTAGAAAGAAGGGATTGATTATAGAGAAATATTTTGTCTTGTAGCCAAGCTAACATCCATCAAATTTCTGTTGTCACTTGCAACGACACATGACTTTGAAATTGAGCAGATGGATGTGACAACAACGTTTCTTCATGGTGAACTTGAAGAAGAGATATACATGTCCTAACCAGAGTACTTTGCAGAAAAAGGTAAAGAGCATCTAGTATGTAAGTTGAAGAAGTCTCTTTATGGTTTGAAATAGTAACCCATAATGTGGTATCAAAAGTATGATACATATGTTTTGTCTTTGGATTTTGTGGGATCTAAATTTGATCATTGTGTGTACTATAAAGTTGAAGGTGATTGGATACTTATTATTGGTCTATATGTAGATGATATGTTATTTATAGGCAGTAGTAAGGGGATGATTTCAGAGTTAAAATCTCAATTGTCCTTGAAATTTGAAACGAAAGATTTAGGACCAACAAAATTTATTTTGGGGATGAAAATCAGAAGGGATAGGGTTGGCAGAAAGCTTTGGCCCATTACTAATGTTCTAGAGCGATTTAATATGACTAATTGCAAGCAACAAGTTGTTCCAGTGTTAAATGGAACGAAGCTCTTGGTTACTGACAATCCAAAATCTCTAGAAGAGGTTGAAGACATGAAGCGGGCACCTTATGCAAATGTTGTTGGAAGCCTCATGTACGCAATGGTTAGTATGAGACTAGACATTGCCCAAGTAGTGGGAGTATTGAGTCGGTTTATGGTAAATCCGGGCAAGCCACATTGGGATGTTGTGAAGAGAGATCTGAGATATCTGAAGGGTACGTTACAATATGCATTGTGCTATCAAGGTAACTCAGTAGGATCAAACAGATTGGTTAGCATTCAAAGCTAGATGCTGATTGGGTTGGAGACATTGGCAAAAGGAGATCCACCAGTGGATATGTATTCATGATGAATGGTGGTGCTATTAGTTGGATGAGCAAACAAAAAAGTTTAGTTGCATTGTCAACAACTGAGGCAGAGTACATGGCATCTACTCGTGCATGTTAGGAAGCAGTTGGTTTAAGCGCTTGTGTTATGATGTTGGCTATGATGCAGAAAGGTTTACAATTCTCTGTGATAGTCAGAGTGCAATATGTTTGGCAAAGAATCCTACTTTCCATGCTAGAACAAAGCACATTGATGTACAATATCATTTTGTACGTGACATGGTAGAAGATGGGAAGGTAAATTTAGAAAAGGTTGCCACTCGAGAATGTTGTAGATGCATTAGCAAAGCTAGTGAACACAACTAAGTTCAAATGGTGCACAAGCTCCATGGGGCTTAAAGTCCTTGGCTCTTGTTAGCCATGTTGAGTATCTTGGTACTCTGTCAAGTGGGAGATTGTTAAGGTAACGGATTACTAGTGGCCGTATGATGAATTACAATATATATGTGTTTGAGGCACCGTACGGTGTAGTGAATCCACCTACATGTGTGTACGACATATAGAGTGAAGTGAATTTTGACAAGTATGGTGACTACCATGTACAGTACTTGTGTGGTGATGGAGTGACTGAAGGCGTCCGTGTGACCAAAGTGTCTAGATCACCGAAGGCATCTGCGTCACCGAAGTGTCCGCATCACCAAAAGCGTTTGTGTCACCGAAGTGTCCGCATCATCAAAGGAGTTTGCATGACCGAAGTGTCCAAGTGACTGGAGACGTCTGCTACTGAAGGGAGTGACATGATGACTGGAGGCATCCAAGTGAACGATGCTAAAGGTAGTGATAATGCTCTCAGCTATGATGGGTGCTTCGGCTGGAAAATTGTTTCCATTGTGACTGACGACTGGTAGACCATAATGTAACCATTTCTTTACTGCATTCTGCAACAAATTGCAGTATGCACAAATGGCTGCAAGATTCGTGCAAAATGTGTGATAAAAATCAGGTTGATTGAAAGGCAATCTGAGCTTGTGAAAAAACCAGAGATTTGTATATAATTTGTTTATTGTAATACAAGTTGTTCAGGGGTTTTTGGGTGGTGGGTTTTTTCCCAGAAAGGATTTCCCATGTTAAATATTGTGTTTCTCTGTCTGGTGTTTTCATGCTTCATTTATCTGAAAATCTTTGTTTGTGAAATTTACAATTGCTTATTGTCCTGACAATTTGGCATTCGTTTTTCGTACTGTTGCTTTCCTAACGTAAAACACCAGAAATAAAAGCATTACAATTGGAAAAACATCTTCCATATTTATAGAAATTGACTGCACATAATAACATCTTTTAAGTCTATTAAATTTGTTTGCCGGATAGTTAACTTAGTTTTGTATGTTTTGTGAATTATTTTTGGGACTCTCATAAGTGCGACCAGATTATCAGAAACGCTGCTATCTTCTCAAAGAGAAATTTTGAGCTCCTGTAGATTGCGTCTCAGCTGGAAGAGGTGAGACTTTGCACCCATTTTCCATCGATATTATTGATTATCTTTTTGATTTTTTCACTGGGAGGAGAAACTTTGCTGATTTTTTATGTTTAACACATAAATTATCACAATCAGATATAATTTTTCATTTTCAATAATATAAGCTTTCATTTTATTATAAGTTCTGCTCCTGTATTTCCAACATGTGCTATTTGAGCAGGGAGAACATACTTGATTTGGAATGTTTTTTGACTGTACATCTTGAAACTTTTGCTAAGCCCTCTCCTAGCATAGTCCAGCTCAGCAGAGCTGCAAAAGGATGTAGAAAGCAACAATATAATTGTGTGAATCTGAATGAAATAGATTTTGTGCGAAAGAGTTAAAGCTCAATTTGCTCAGTCAGATGCAATTTATTGTTTTTTCAGTTAACTCTTATCATTTGTTTTCATTTCTGCTCCCCTGTTCCCTACACGCTTTGCAGAACAAGTTGATTTGTCCATTGGTTGTGTTACTTGTGATTTGCTTTTCTGAAAACATATATCTAAATAGGGACTCAATAATGTCTAAAAGACATAATCCTCGATATTAATGATAAATTACCATAGAGCATACAATGATAAATTGATGGTCTGATCCTTCACATGAAGTAGAGTGAAACACTAAATAGCACCTACAAGTGATAAGTTTTCCTGTGGGCAGCCATATACCACCTTCCTCCAACTTCTTACTGGCCTGCTCTATGTTGTCCTTACCCCTGACCTCCTTGTGTGTCTTAAGTTAGCCATCTTAAACTGTTTACAGTGATACTTATTTCATGCTTGAAACTTTGTCCCGGTCATATCTTTGAATGAGAAATCAGAGTCGTAGTTTTGTGCTCAAGGGCCAATTTTATGACTGCATTTTCCAAGTCTAATAGTGGCAAGTTTTGAACACATTTTCAATGTAGCATGTCAATCATCAGTATATGTGAATAATGCACATGCTGGCAATAAACAAGATTGAATTAGAGAACTGTGACAACATAATTCCATTTATGTCAAAGCATATCAAGGAGGGCTTTGAATATCAGAGTGCTTTTAAACAATGATAGTGGCAAGTTACTTCGTAGGGTCATTCCATGACAAATAATCAAATGTTTTCATGACATACAACACCATTGTGGAAAACAGAAAATAAACATCATTATATATCATTGCCACTGGTTATGAAAATAACTACAATAAAGTAATGATGCAAACTTTTTGCATACTAACAAAGGCATGCTGCTATCTTCAGAACCTGTAGAATTCTTGACCTTTTTCTCTCAATATAGACATAAATTTTGCTATGACAGACCTAAGGAGCTTGGAGAGAACAGGGATCTTGGGGTTTCTTTTTTATTTTTGGCAAAATAAGGATGATAATAAATTAAAACCTGGAAGAAACTCTTGGTATCAACTAAATAAACTCTATGGTCTCTGGTGCCTAATGCTCTCATACCCCTCCAATCTCGGAGTCACCTTTCATTCTACGATCTACATTCATTCACCCTTATTTGACTTGTACAGATTCATAGCTCGTACTTGTAGAGAATCTCATAAGATATTGACAGTAACAAAGATAGTATAAGAAACCTGAAGCCAGTAAACTTAGAAGATTAATATACGTTTTTAGCATATATTCTACAGAATATGGACTCTTTTATGCACAGTAACTCTATATCAAATCAATTGGAGTTCTCAGCATTTTCCTATCAGTCTTTCTGACAAATATTTGTTGTGATGTGGGGATTCATTTAGAAAATTTCATTGCTACCATCATTATTATTTGATATTGATCAGATGTCATATACCCACTTATTCTTTCTTTTTGGGTTTAATCTGTTATTGGTGTGGTCATTGCAGAGTGATGCTGATCAGATATGATATACCTACTTCATTCTTTTCAGATTTGGTCCTATGTTAATATACCCAGATATTCATTCTCTTTGGCTTATCACTTAGGAAATGATAATTAAACAAGCTGGACCTAGGAAGTGATAATTATACCAGTTGAATGCATCCTTCAGGCTGAAACAGAAATCACACTCACGAACACATAATTGAATTGCAATATATTTCGTTGAAAAACACTGTTTACATTTTGATTTATGCAATCTGCCCCACCTATCGGCTATACCATTGTACCCTTCCCCATTGCAAATAGGATGTCGTAAATAATTTAGTTTACATGGACATTTGATTGGCTATTTAGAAAAGTACTGATCTTTTAAACTCATTGAAACCGCCCTTACTTTTAACGCCTTCTTTCAACGGTTTTAATTGTCTTTTACTGGTAATTCATTATCGGGCGGTAACAAATAGAAAATGGCATACTCTCTTTGCTTATTCAAGATCTTGGGAATTTTAATCTTAAAAATGAATAAAATATTAAAGACTGTATATACTGTATTGTACATTCTTTGAGATTAAGGATTTAAAGGTATGTGTTTTATAAATCTTTTTGCCTTGCCAAACATTAGTTAGACCTTCCCAGCGCATTCTTTATAGATTCCAGTATACATTTAATAGTATGACAGTAGAATTTGAGTCCTTGGAGAGAAAAGAACCACTTCATGAAGAATTATTGTTCTATCCGCATGTAATATTCTTATTACCGTGTGACTATGTGATGATAAAGTTATTTAGAAAAGTGATCATTATAGTGGAATTATAATAGAATGGAATTTTTTTTTTTAAAAAGGGGTAATTTCTTTAGAATTGGTGCGTAATGTGGAATGGACAGAGAAGGGTAAATGGTTTGTTTATTCGTCTGCAAGTAGAAGTATGATGTATAAAAGATGATTTTGTCAAAACTTATTCGTATATATTTCACTAGTATGCTTGATTAGTCGTTTCCTTTTTTCTCTGACACTATGTATTTATGATTTCTACTTAGAGTCATAGACAATATAATGTTTAGTTAGATTCACAGTTTGACCATATATTCTTCCGATCCATTAGTGTCGAGTTGCTAGGCTCCTCGTGCAAGGGTCTGTGCACTTTTCATATTAAGAAGAGCTTCAGGGAAGCTAAATACTCTTGTTGGGCAAAAAAGGAGTCTGGGCCACACTCCCATCCCAGAATTTAAAAGTGGACGTGTTATCTATAGGCTTAGGAGACAGGGATGCTGAGAGTGTGGTACCATGTCTATTATGACCTTGATGGTCTTGATTGGATGTATTATGAATTTTTATGATGTAATATGTTATTCTATTGATGTATAGATGCTCAACAAATGGTAAACATCCTTATTGCTTCAGAGTGATAATTCTACTTGGATATGCTCTTTTGAGATTATGGTCAATTTGATTTATTGTAATCTTGAAATGTATTGCATTATCTTTTATTCAACAGTTTTTGGTTGAATCATGTATGTGTAACTTGGATTAAACAGAAATTTTATCGTTGACTAGCTTTTAGAAATAGAATGACAATGTCTATGTATTCTTGGCTTTGTTTATTTTTCACTATAATTGATGATGACATTATTTGAGAAAATCAGTCTTTACAATTGAATACACAGATTTTTTTTTTTTAGTAGCACTTGAGACTAATTTATAATAAAAATGATTAAAACTACATTATACTCCAACTAATACCATTCACATCCATATATAATATACAGCACAAACATACAGATATACAATGCTTCATAATTTTCTATTGTTTACTTCAGAAATAAAATACAACAGAGAGACAGAAGTCTCTAAATTGATAATAATAATATCAACTCATAGATTTGACCTCGCAGAGAGTATGGAATAATTGTTTAAAACCTTTCACAACACTGACGCTCTCTCCAACTATTAACCACCCACCCAATGCTTCAAGATTAGAGCCAGAATACCTATACGCCCCTTCTATTGACACTTGAAGAGAGCGTCCTCCATCCCTGAGAAGGGGGGAAACTTCAGGGAAGATACTTATCACTATCCATCGTCCCTTGCTCAACTTTACGACATTACGACAGAAATCTTCGTCGAAAAATATATATGCACCTTTTAAATCAAAGGAATGGACAAGAAAACATACTATAGCTGCATGGGATAAGTTTGTCGCCCGGCAGGTTAAACTCTGACGACTTTGTGGATGATAAAATGAATCAACCACAGCAAGACCAGGAGAAGTGAATAGATTCAAAATGGACTCAACGCCAAGAAAGTACCTTCCACATATTATTGTTTCCTCTGGCCATTTCTGCAAATCAGTTGCAAAACACTTAAACAAAGTAAAATAATTTCAGAAGAACAAATTCATATTCTTTAGCAAGCTGTATTACCTTGAAATCTATACTTTTAAGACACGGTTGAAAGGCTGATATACAGTCTGCTTTTAGTTTCAGCATCTGCAGCCTCCCTGTGCTCCCCAAACTGTGAATGCCGGGTACCATCCAGTGTGTCGATACAATTAACTTCTTCAGTGACTTCAAATGTTGTAAACCATCTATTTTCTTTATTTCAGGGCAATCAATGACAAAAAACTTTTGTAAGGAAACTAATCTTGCTACGCTGGGTATCTCATACAACTCTGGACAGCTTTTAAGTTCAAGAGTGGTGAGGCTGGACAAGTTTCCCAGAGAAGTTGATAACCTCGTCAAGAATGGACAATTATCAATTATGAGCTCTTCCAATTTGCTTAGTTGACCAATGCTAGCTGGTAATTCCCTTAAGTTGCTTGTCCATACCAAATGGAGCTTTGTCACAGAAGCCTGATTTACGATACCCTGAGGCAATAGGTCTACCTTTCTGCACCATGAAGCGTCAAAAACCTTGAGGTCTGTTATGTTTTTCAGAATATCTGGCTCTAAGGTGAGCTTGAAACAAGAAAATAAACTGAGATATTCGAGCTGTGTCAGCTGTCTAAAAGACATTGGCAACGTCTCTAAACTCACACACCAACTCAAATCTAGATGCCGCAGGTTTACCAAATCCCCGAAATGGTTAGGTAGACTTGATAGGTACTGGCATCCTTGTAACTCCAGATGCTCCAGCGAGTAAAGTCCACAAAACTCTTCTGGCAAGCTCGATAGTACTATCATACCTGAAAAGATGTTCTGAATCAAGGACAGTCTTCTTAAATGCTTCAAATAGCCTATTGATCTGGGAAGACTCTGGAGGTTGTAGGCATGATCAATTAGCAGCTCTCTCAATTCTAATGGAGGCTGTGCACAACGTCCAATTTTCATTTCTATTATGTTAAAACTGGAAAAAAGACTATTAAAGAATGGAAGCATTGATTTTAGTTGAAAAATTGCAAAAGCAAGTTTCTTACATGGACATCATCCCACAATGTTTTCAAGCACTGTGGCTTGATAAATTCTAAAACTCTAACTTTCTCCAGTGAGAGCCACGATGGAATACATCCGTGCGTAAACTTAGACCATCGAAGCCACAAAAGGCCTTTTGATAGCTCCCTACATTCTTGGGTTAAATCATCATATGCAACATTAAGAAGTTGTAGTCCAGTCCTGACATTTGAAAATTTGATCAAATCCACATGCATTGGATGTCTGTGGGCAATGATCCCCCGAATCCGCATTTCTCTCTACAAGTGGAAAAAAACAACAAAATAATTCCATCGATTTAAAGAACTGAAAAACAGAGACTAGGCCAGGAAACAAGGTTTCCGTTGTATGATGAATTACTAGAGAAAAGATTTAATCTCACCTGAATGGGCATGCTCTTCCCCTCGGACCAGATTCGAGATGGTGAGTGTATCATTGCAATTTTTCTTCCCAAATCCCTGAGATGATCATGCATTCTTATATGATCTTTTTCATCCACCTCAACAAGACACTTCTTGTGAAGCCTTTCCCAACTATACAGGCCGCTCCAGCCTGATCCATCCCACACAGCAATTGCCTTACTTCTTCCTTCACCAATAAAGAAACATGCAATATCCAAGAATATTTCTTGCTCATCTTCATCAAGAGCATCATAACTTACTTGTAGCCTCTGCAAAATTTCCTGGGGCAATATCCTCCGGATCTTGTCTAGCTGAGAAACCCAGTAATCCTTGGACATTTTACCGTTAAGCTGTCCTCCAATGACCTTCAAAGACAAAGGCAACCCATTGCAAACAGCTATGCAATTTTCAACTAGATCTTCAAAGCCTATTAGTGGGCAAGGTTTACAGAAGGCATGCCAGCAGAAGAGTTGCCTGGCATGAAAAGCTTTGAGGGGTTGCATTCTGTAAATGGAATTGACTCCCCAATTTGTAAGTACGTTCCCCTCACGTGTTGTGACAATGATCAGGCTACCTGATCCGAGGCTCTCCTTTGATGGCAACAGAGCTTCCAGTTGGTCCTCGTGATCCACATCGTCCAAAACCATGAGCACGCTGAGAGATGCCAAGCTTTTTCCTAGAATTCTCTTGCCTTCATTCACGTTGTCAAATGATACAGTTTGAATACGGAGGTCGTCCAACAGCTGCTTCTGCTTGGCATGCAAACCATTTTTGGATGGGGCATCTCGCACGTTATGCACGAAACTGGAGCGGTTGAAGGAAGAGCTTTTCTTATTATAGAGCTCTGTTGCGAGAGTAGTTTTACCAGAGCCACCAAACCCAACGATCCCCACAATTTGTACTCGCTCATGCTGATTTCCAAAATGCTCTTGTCGACTTCCACTTCTTTCATAGTCTTCTACCGTTTCATCCAACCCAACTGGATGCTTGGCGACCTCCAACGGCTCTTTTTTAATCACTCTCGAAACAGAGCTCACTATGCTCTTCAACAGCATCCCTTCGTCGCTGAGCATACATTCAACAAAATCAAATACCATGAAAAAGACATGTACGGTAGAAGAATATGCCTACCATTGCAAATGATTTGTTAAATAGAAGAGGCGGGATATTTGAATTCTTACCCAGTATTGTTGTTGAGCACGTATCCAGAGAGATTTGAAACTCTTTCGAGAGCTGTTTTCCAGTCGTCCAGCATGTCTGAGGAATATCTGCGGACCGCTTAAACATCACATATTAAAATTTGATCTTACACTAAAATATTAAATAGACTAACTTTTATGATAGTATCAAATAGTCAAAATTGATTTATTTTTCCTCAGCTCAACTTTTCTCATAGCCGAATACCTGCCATTCTCTTCGTGTTTGGCAAACGCAGAAGCATAACAGCCTTTCAATTTTCGCACCCATCGGAGATCAGTAGGATCAACATGATAGAAGATAGGAAGAATCGGAGCGCCAGTTTTGATCATAAAAGATAGCTCTGCCAGACACCAAGGGGATTCTGCATACCTCTTGGAAAAAATAGCAATTTGAAGTGCCGCAGTGGACATTGCCTCTTTTATGTCTTCCGGTATGGAATCTCCCAAGTCCAGCTCTTTTTCATCTAGAAAAGCATGATACCCACAGAGATCTAGGGTGTGATAGATAACGCTGGCTATATTGCGCTTAGTATCACAACCACGGTGATTAATAAAGACATCCCATGGCCCCTTCTTCATTACTGTCGACGGGCCTGAAGATGCTTGCGGCGTAATTCCAGCAAACACATTTTCTCCCCCTCTGGAAGTGGAACACTCACCCACCTCCATCTCACCGATAAATCTGCTGGTATTATCAAGTAGAGAGCAAAACCTAATTCGCCCTCGAGCATTCAAAGCTTAAATAAAACGCTGTCATCATAAAGCACGAGGAGGAGAAATCTGCGTACAAAGAACACTGACTTCGCTTATAAATTCCACGTCTAATGAAGAGCGGAGTTGCCAGGAAAACCGGATGCAATTGCAAGGAAGTGCCAAGGGTAGCTTAACAACGTACTGAAACGGTTCCATCTTTGAAAGTAAGGAATCTTTCTGCGACATTGGAAAGCTTTTTCTCCTCCTTTTACATGAATTCTTTTGTGAAAATTTCTTTGAATTGTTTATTTCTCCAGTTAATAGCTTGTTCAGCAAGAAACTACACCTATCTATACCTATATCAAATGTTTTCTTAAAGAATCTTTCTTCAATATTGTAAAGCTTTTCCTCCTCTTTTTCACTAGTTGTTTCGCGAAAATGTCGTTGAGTATTTGGCTTTTCCAATGGATGGCTTCTTCATCAAGAAATAAATCTTTGTCCAGTAGCGAAAAGCTTTCTCTCCTCTCATATAGATTTCATTATCAAAACATTGTTGAATTTTTGTTTTTTTATAAATAACTTCTTCATCAAGAAAATACACCTACGTCAAGTGCCCCGTTCATATCTATTTGAAACAACTCATCCCATCTCTAACAAGGGGCACATGCGATAGAGTTCTTGCCTTAATGTTTTTATGGTTGACTGAAGTAGCTTTTGCAATGATCTCTATCTATTTTTTACAGATGGAAACTTATGGCTCAAGATTAGTTTTTTGTGTTTAGTGAGGAACTAATGGAAAATGTTGAAGTGTCTTTTAAATGGAAACATTCATAACATTTTTTTGTATATATACAACTAAGCTAGTGTTGATATCAAAGATGCCTATGGCCCATGGGATATAATGTTATACGAAGAGAGAGAGCTAAAAGAGAGAATGATATGTTATTATAAGGACGAGTAAAGGTAGAATAATATAGAGAGTTGAAGAGAATTTGAAAAATATTAATTATTTTATTATTTTAAGAAATATATAAAAAACAAAAAAGATTATATTATATGAATAAACTACTCATTTTTACCTATTCAATTATAAGTTGAAATATTTAATCAAAAAAAATTGTTTATTACATAAATCAAAGTACCAAAATATGTAGTAAGTTTGAGGGTTAGTATTAATGATATAATTTTTTTTTAACAAAATTGTAAAATAGTAGCTAGTAAAACATAGTGTAAACTTTAAAAAAATAATTGTTTACAATTGTCAAAAATAAACATCAATGTAAAACTATATATATATATATATATATCAATGTAAATTAATAATAAATATATTTAAAATAAGAAATATAAAACATTTAATTCTATATTTGATTAAAATATTTAAAATTATACAACTTAGAGAAGATTTAACTCTATAAATTCATATGACTTCTTCTCCATTAACTATCTTAACTAATAAATGTATTTAAAATAAAAAATATAAGACATTTAACTTTATATATGATTAAAATATTTATATTTGAATAACATTTACAAATTACAAAAATAAATATCAATGTAATTTATTCAAACTACCAAAATCTCTAGTGAGTTTGAGGGGTAGTATTAGAGCAAGATTGTAAAATAGTAGCTAGTAAAACACAGTGTAAACTTAAAGAAATAATATTTTACAATTTATAAAAATAAACATCAACACGTGTAAAATTAATAAATATTTTTAAAATAAGAAATATAAAATATTTAACTTAATATTTGAAATTGTGATAATTAATATTGATTAGACCTTCATTGATTAAAATATCTAAATTATACAACTTTAAAAACATTTAACTCTATAAATTCATATGACGACTTCTTCATAAACTATCTTAAATAATAAATGTATTTAAAATAAGAAAATATAAAACATTTAACTTTACATTTGATTAAAATATCTATATTTGAATAACGTTTTACAAGTTATAAAAGCTAAACATCAATGTAAAACTAATAATAAATATATTTAATATATAAAATATAAAACATTTAAGTCTATTTAAACTTGGTAAGGAAAATAGATAGGGATAATTAATATTGATTAGACATTCATTTGTGAAGTGGAAGATAAAAATGATTGTTTTTTAAAAAGTTAATCAATTTATCATAAATGTGGAAAAGATAAAGTTGTAATTAATGTATTCATTAATAGAGTTGCTAGAAAATATTTGTATTTTTGTTGAAGAAAATTGAAATTTTCCATTACTTTTTTTTTTTGTCATGGGCCAATACAATATTTAAAAAATTGTATTTTTCAATTTCAAAAAAACATACAAATTAATATAGCTTTTGCAAACATTAGTATATCTTCAAAATTTTAGATTTATGTAATTAATATGGAATCACATGATTCCATTAGTAATAAATCAAAGACATGTTCGTATGTTTCGATTCCAAGATATAACCAGTTTATGTTGGTAGATAGTAATTTCTCTTGTTTTATGTGTATGCAGTTTGGAGTACCCAAATAGTTATTTTCTATTATCCCGTATGGAGTTAATATACTGCTGCTCTATTCTGTTCAGCATTTTGTTAGTTAGTTATGTTGCCTAAGTTATTTGGAGGCGATGTCTTGCACGTGTGTACTTAAGTATTATTTATGTTTACAAATTATATGATGAGATATTGGAGAGACTATAGAAACAATAAGGGGCATATGCGCGAAAGTTCTTGCCTTCATGTTTTTATGGTTGACTAAAGTAGCTTTTACAATAATCTCTATCTTGTCAACACCTTTGTGTTTTATTGATGGAAACTTATGGCTCAAGATTAGTTTTTTGTGTTTAGTGAGGAACTAATGGAAAATGTTAAAGTGTCTTTTAAATAGAAACGTTTATAATGTTTTTCTGTATATATACAACCAAGCTAGTGTTGATATCAAGGATGCCTATGGCCCATGGGATATAATGTTATACGAAGAGAGAGCTAAAAGAGAGAATGATATGTTATTATAAGGACAAGTAAAGGTAGAATAATAGAGAGAGTTGAAGAGAATTTTAAAAATATTAATAATTTTATTATTTAACAAAAAAAAAAAAAAAAAAAATAAAAAAAAAAAAAAAAAAATATATATATATATATATATATATATATATATATATATATATATATATATATATATATATATATATATATATATTATAATAATAAAAAAAAAATTATATTATATGAATGAACTACTCATTTCTACCAATTCAATTATAAGTTGAAATATTTAAATTTAAAAAGATTGTTGATTACTTAAATCAAAGTACCAAAATATGTAGTAAGTTTGAGGGGTAGTATTAATGGTATAAAAAGAAATTGAGCAAAATCTTAAAATAGTAGCTAGTAAAACATAGTGTAAACTTTAAAAAATTAAAATTTTACAATTGTAAAAAATAATCATCAATGTAAAACTATATATATATATATATATATATATATATATATATATATATATATATATATATATATATATATATATATATATATATATATATATATATATATATCAATGCAAAACTAATAATAAATATATTTAAAATAAGAAATATAAAACATTTAACTTTATCTTTGATTAAAATATCTAAATTATACAACTTAAAAAATATTTAACTCTATCAATTCATATGACTTCTTCTCCATAAATTATCTTAAATACTAAATGTATTTAAAATAAGAAATATAAAACATTTAACTCTATATATGATTAAAATATCTATATTTGAATAACATTTTACAAATTACAAAAAAAAATAAACATCAATGTAAAATTAATAATAAATATATTTAAAATAAGAATATAAAACATTTAATTCTATATTTGAACTTGGTAAAGAAAATAGATAGGGATATAGATAACAATAGAAATTATATTATATGAATGAACTATCAATTTCTACCAATTCAATTATAATTTGAAATATTTAATTTAAAAAAATAAATTGTTGATTAATTTATTCAAACTACCAAAATCTCTAGTAAGTTTGAGGGGCAGTAATAGAGTAAGATTGTAAAATAGTAGATAGTAAAACATAAAGAAATAACATTTTACAATTGGCAAAAATAAACATCAATGTAAAACTAATAAATATATTTAAAATAAGAAATATAAAATATTTAACTTTATATTTGAAATTGTGATAATTAATATTGATTAGACATTCATTGATTAAAATATCTAAATTATACAACTTCAAAAACATTTAACTGTATATTTGATTAAAATATCTATATTTTAATAACATTTTACAAATTACAAAAACTAAACATCAATGTAAAACAAATAATAAAAATATATTTAAAATAAGAAATATAAAATATTTAATTCTATAATTGAACTTGGTAAGGAAAATAGATAGGGATAATTAATATTGATTAGACATTTATTTGTGAGGTGGAAGATAAATATGTTTGTTTTTTTTTGAAAAGTTAATCCTCTTGTCACAAATGTGGAAAAGATAAAGTTGTAATTAATGCATTCATTATTAGAGTTGTTAGAAAATATTTGTATTTTTGTTGAAGAAAGTTAAATTTTTTTCCTTGCCTTTTTATATCATGGGCCAAAAAATTGTATTATTCAATTTCGAAAAAACATACAAATTAAAATAGCTTTTGCAAACATTAGTATACTTTCAAATTTTTAGATTTATGTAACTAATATGGAATCACATGATTGCATTAGGCAGGAAACATTACCTTCCACAAGGCTAATAGCAAGGTGGGAGGACTTTAGGTGGTCGAAGTTTTTGGCGCTGGCTAATCTCAAGACAGAATGTACCAAAGACAAAAGAAAAAAGTTACACATGGCTCTTTTTAAGATTTACTAAAACACAATGAAATTTTCTTAAAAATTAGATTATGAAGATCAAAAGCTGAAAATTTCAAAAAAAAACATTGCTTTTTTTTTTTTCTTTCAAAATTTAGTCAATAGTGCAATTTGTAGGGAGGATAGATGCGTTTGAAGTTTTTTGTTGATTGTGGGGTTGTCTGCAGTTTTTTTTTTTTTTTTGATGTGCTATATACACCATAAATGTCTTGCAAATGTTCTACATCATTCTTATTAGGACTTGCTGATAGGCTAAGTACTATGGACGTGACTATCCTCCCTACAAATTGCACTATTGACTAAATTTCAAAAAAACAAAAATACAATAATTTTTTTTTGAAATTTTCAACATTTAATCCAAGATTTTTTATATTTTGTGATTGAAAACAACAATTTTTTTGAAAGAATTTCATTGTGTTTTCGTGAATCTGGAAAAAAATAATGTTTGAATTTTATTTTATTTAAGTCTTTGGTGCATTTTGTCCGGAGATAACGCCAAGTATTATTACGACATTTTTTGAATTTCTCAAATTAAAAGAGTTATTAAATAAGCTCTAATGTGTTTTATTAGAAACTTTTTATATAAATAATATTTTTTTAAAGTTAGATAGTAATTTTATAACATTGTATATATATATATATATGATTTTAAATCTTACTCTATTGTATCACCTTTATTTTCTCCAACTAATTTTTTTTATCCCTAATTTAGAACACATATCTTGGCATAAATCAAATTATCTTTACAAACTACAATCACGATATGAGAACTTTAAAATTATTACTTCCATATGAAAAGACTTATTTTTCTACCCAAAATTAAAAAATTAGCTTAATGTTTCGGTTATGTATGCTTCCACCATTGCCCATTGCTTACTTTTAAGTCAAATTAGCTTCAGTAATCCCATAATACAATATAAATTTATTGCCATAGAGATCATTGTCTGCTAGGCATCCAAAAAATCTATCATTGTTCACTTTACATAGTTTTTAAGCTGATTTTGCACTTTCATATATAACAAGTCTATTTGGACATTATATAATTTAAAATGCTGAGATGATTTTTCCAATTAATATATGGATGTCTAATAGTCAAGATTCTGAGTCATGATTTGACGTAAATTCAAACCCTTTCAGTGTATCGAGCAAATATACCATTATCATTGTGAATTCACATGGGTTCTACGTTATTTTGGTCGTGTAATTACTAATTTTTTAATATTTATCATTGGGAAAAATATAATAATATTTATGTTATTTAGTGACAGATTGCCTTTGTGGGAAGATGAAGATGACTAGGGAACATAGGACCAAAAAATTTGCAACAATAATTGCTACATATTTCTCTACAAAGTCAATTTAAGGGATACAACACCACCTTTATTGAGGTAGAGTTGTAGAAATTCTTTAAGAGCCACCCACTTAAGTTATCCCAAGTTTGCACAACTATCTCTAGTAAAATATGGGCTAGTGCATCAATCCTAAATCCACCTACTACTTACTAATGTTAATCCCAAGTTAGAATAAAAATTAGGCCATTAGATTGAATGGAAAATATAATTTATATTTTAAGTATAATTGTTTTAGTTCAATAAAAATAAACAAAATCATTTTAATAAATTAATTATATATATTTTTATTAATATTCTTAAAATAATAATAATAATAAATTATATTTAAATATAATTAATATTTTCTATCATATTTTTATATTATTAAAAAGTTATAGTATTTCATGTATAATTTTGAAAGGATTCAAAAAAATATATCAATTATATTTCAATTGATCTGCAAATGTTCTTGAGAAGTTAAAAACTAAATTTAAGAGAGTGTTTCACAAATTCAATTGCTTATATTTCTATAAATAGATGTTAGCTGTCTTTTTTCAGAACTGTATTTTCTTACACAAATATGCAAGCTTTATGTCTTAATAGTAGTTTTAGTTGTAAACGTTTTTTTGTCTTTCTATATGAAGTATATTATATCTCAAACAACTCTTATTTCATAATGTTGAATCTTTTTAAATTGATATAAAAATAAATTCTTTCAATTATTTTAGATTTGACTCAGTTATATACTATTTACTTTTTGACCATCTTCATATTTGAAAGAGAAAAAAAAAAGTTTTATATTAAAATAAACATTCTTTCTTATATTTTTTCTCTCATGATTTTTAAAATTCTATAATGAATGAGTTACAAAAATTGTTTATATATATATATAACAATGTGAAAAAAATGGATGATCTGAAGGCCTTTTTGGTTAACATGAATATCCTTGCATATCAGGTTGATGATGTACTAAAGACCCTGTAGCTATCTTAATGTTGTCTTTTTGCTTTCTTTTTGTTGTCTTTTTTGGCTATTTTGTATTAAGGCTTTTGGTCTTAGTTAGTTCTATTTTTTGGTGCTGATGCACAATTCTTCTCAGCTTCTTTGCTCTTGTTGTTAGTTCCGTTGTAAAAGGTTTCGGTTCCTTTAAAACCCATTTTACTTAATCAAAAGAATGTGAAAAAAATCACTAAATTATATGAACCAAGTAAAAATCCAATTCTATCATAACTTTAAGATACAAATTGTTAAAATTAACAAACACAAACAATAAAGAACGCATGCCATATTAAAATTAATGACTAGTATTTAGTTTTAATTATATTTTATATTTAAATTGATGTTTTTAAAAGCAATTATATAATAATTACAATTTCTTTGTTATATATAAATACTTAATAATGTAATAATGTATATGAAATACAATATTAATAAATATTATGTATTAATTATTTTTTAATAGAACCGAGTGTCATTTAATTTTTTTAATTTTCTAATGTTTCTAAATTAAGAAATTTGTATCTTATTTGAAAAATATAATTAAAATTAGTATACACTAACTAATACCTAGACTTAGATAATTAAGATTCCATGACCTAATAACTATATTTGGTTACATAACTAAAGGCAAGTACTTAGCCACTATGTGACCCTTGCTACTTTTTAGGACAATATTCAATACCGATCAAAGTTTGTTCTTCTTAAAGAAATCCAATGTACATATACATGGATATACATTTTGTCTTAAGTCATCAAATCAATCTTGTCATGTATATGGATGTGTTTTCAAATATATTATGTACATGAGAAATCCATTATAGGTTTTTTTCCCTTGAGCAATTAAAGGTTACTTTAGGAAATTAAATCATATTGTTATAAATATTTATATATTTTTAATTTAATAGAATTAAAATTTTCTCTTTTAGTTGATAGGCTTTCCGTGTGAGGTTGCTCACATTTGTACATGGGGAAACCCTTGTCGCGCTCTCAAACCACTAAATCTCTAGTTAAACCCTGTCTCATGCAAACACCTGGTTTTTTTGCTATTGAAGTGGGATGTCATGAGAAAGTGTAATGCAGGTAAGTGCAAGAAGTTGGGTCTCACTTTTGGCCAAAAAGTGGAAGTGTTTTTCCTATTTTTGAAATTTTTTGTCAATTGATTTCAAAATTTGAGGCATTTAGAGATTGAATATAAAAAAATTTCAATAATAAAAATTTTAGTGTTCAGAATCTAGTTTTTGAATATGTAATTTATTTGTGTACCCATGTGATAGATTATTTTTTTGGTATGGATCTTTAAAAAACACTTTTTCAAAATGCCTATTTCAGGACCATACCACGCTCGTGTATGGACACCATAATTTGACACAAACAAATGAATTTCCGCAAATCCTTTTAAAGGGAGTTACCTAATACACCTAAGATTAATGAAAATATTTTTCCTTAATTTTTTATTGAATAAATTTATTATTATTAATTATTAATTGGCTGTAAAGGTAAATTATAAAACCTCTCGTGTACGGACCACATAATTTGATGAAAATCTCACTTTTTTCATTTTTTTTTAAAACCTCAAAAGAATTGTATGTAGATTGATGAAATATAAATTAATTTAAGAAAAAATATAAAATTAAAAAGTTATTAAAGTTTTAGTGAATGTCACTTTTTAACATTTATGAGATAGTTTTGATTAATAAATAATGAAAAAATAGAAAATGATGTAGGAGCATCCAGAGGTATAAGGGCAATCCCATGTCATAAAAAAAAAATGTACTTAGACTTAGTTTCTGTTTCATGTGTTTTCATTTCTGGATACCCATTTGGGTCAAATAAAGGTTCCAACTCTCACAATTCCACTATTAGTGTTCTGGGTTAGAGTTTTTAATCACCTTGGGATACATGTAAATGAAAGAAAAATGGGAGTATGTAATTGAGCCATCATTTTTGTGAACTAGAAGGTGTAAATTGGTCGGATGATTGTTATTGTAATTTAGAGCATTCCAGAAAAAGAATTAGGTCAAAAGGCCCCACGGTTTGAAAGTTATCCCAGTTTTTCAATTTTTGGAGACCTCCTAAGAATGCTTCAAAGTAAAGTTAGGGGCATTAAATGACCTCGAATAGGGCCAAAAAATGGGGGACAAGCAAAGCTTGTCCATAGGGCTATAGAGCGCTTCGAGAGATTTTCAAAAATGTAAACAGTTCGTCAATTGGAGCTACGGTTCAAAAATTATGCCTCTCGGAAGTTCGGTTACCATTTCTGGATTCTTCTAATTTTGTGCCGACTTCTAATGCGACTTCTAGAGCCTTCTATTTGGTCAGTAGATGCCAACTAGCACTTTCTAGAATGTATTCCTAATCCTTAACCCTCCGGGGTCTATTTAAGAACATTTTTGGCATTGTAAAAGGCAATTAGGAGTGGAGTTTGAGAGAAGGTATTGGGAGAAGAATTTATCTCCAGATTTATGCTATTGTAAGCCCATAGGGCATGTTTTAGAGTCTGTTTCTCTGCACTAAGTGTACTAGCATATTTTTATAGTTAATAAAATTTTCCCTTTCTTGTTGTGTCCATTCTGTGCTTGGGTTGTGTCCCCATCAAGTGGTATCAGAGTTGGTTTTCCTGAGTGTGCAGACAGAGCACCGACTGTGAGGTAGTTTGCACCAGGACTGTGTGGTTGTGAGTTTGAGTTAAGAAGATGCCTCCACGAAGAGAGCGTGGTGGAAGAGCCGGAGCTATTAATCCTAAGGAGGTTAGAGCCCTCCAAAGGTAAGTACAAGCGTTGCAGGAGGAGCTCCATAGAGGAACAAATGTTGCAGCAGGCGACGAAAGTGAGGATGATAATGAAGAAGAAGAAATTCGACTAGAAGGGGAAGTTCTAAATTAGGTAGAGGAAAGGCTTTTTAGGGCCATTACTAAGTTTGGGAAAAGACCTACAATTGATGTGGGTGTATTTTCAAGAAATTTGAAACCAGATGAGTTGATCGATTGGATCAATGAATTGGAAGAATACTTTGAGTATGAGGATATCAGGGACCCATATAGGGTTAAGTTTGCAAAGGCCAAACTGAAAGGACATGCCAAAATCTAGTGGCAAGAGGTTCAATTGGAAAGAAATGAAAGAGGAAAGGATAAGATCACAAGGTGGGATCGCATGGTGGACAAACTAAAGAAGAAGTTCATTCCTATTGACTATGAGCTTGATTTGTTTAAGAAGATGCATGGGTTAAAGCAAGCAGGAAAATCAGTCCAAGAATATACAGAGGAGTTTTACCGACTTCTGATTAGAGCAGGGCATGCAGAAGCAAATAAGGAGAAGGTTGCTCGTTATATCAGTGGGTTGCGACCTAGCATCTAGGAGGAATTAAGTTTGGTAAGAATGACTAGCATTCAAGAGGCATACTAGTTTGCCCTACGAGTTGAAGAGAAGCTAAATAAGAGGTTTCAAGGGAGACAAAGAGGGCGTGATCAAGGAGGAAGGGGTAGTGGTAGGTCATCTGGAGGCCAAAATGAAACCCAAAAGAAAAATAAAGATGTGGGTACTAGCAGGAACTAGAGGAACGAGGGTTTCAACCGCTCCCGTGATCAAGAGTTTGGAAATCAGAGAGGAAGAGGTAGAGGACATGGACAAGGAAGAGGAGGCTTCTGTGGTACCTATTTCCATTGCAATGAAGACGGTCATCGTGCCTTTGAATGCCCTCAACGACACGGAAGGACAAATAGGAGAGTTGAGGGTCAAGCTAGGGTTGCTCATGTGGATGAGGTTGCACAATCATCACATTCAGAGGATGCAGAAAGAGGAGAGACTTTAGTGAATGAAAGGGTCCTACTAAGTGGTGAGATTGAATCAGGACAAAGGAGGAGTTTATTCCGTACCAGGTGCAAGTGCGAGGATAAATGTTGTGATGTGATCATTGATGGTGCTAGCACTAATAACTTGGTATTAGAGGAGATGGTCTCTAAGTTGATGCTCAAGAGGGAGAAACACCCCCAGCCCTATCGGATTGCTTGGGTGAAAGATGATCATAAGGTCCTGGTAAGTGAACAATGTTTAGTGAAATTCAAAATTGGGAGTTACCATGATGAAGTTCTCTATGATGTTATTCCAATGGATGTTTTCCATCTATTGTTGGGAAGACTGTGGCAGTTTGATAGGCATGTAGTACATGATGGTCATGCAAACACATACTTTCTAACAAAGGATGGAGTTCACCACAAATTGAAGCCCATGAAAAAAAAAGGTGAAAAGGTATGTAGCAATGCTAGGATTTGTCTTGTTGATGGAAGGAAGTTTTTAGATGGCATGAAACATCAGCGTATGTGCTATGCTTTGATTCCTAGGATAGATAAAGAAGGTAGTAGTGAAATACCACTTGAAGTTTCAGATTTACTAGGTGAGTTTGGAGATATCATCTCTGATAATGTTCCAGAAGGATTGCCACCGGTAAGGCAAATCAGTCATCAGATAGATTTAATCCTAGGAGCTAGTTTTCCTAACAAGGTTGCTCATAGGATGACTCCTATTGAAATTGAGGAGCTAAATAGACAGGTTCAAGAGCTATTGAGGAAGGGCTTGATTCGAGAGAGCTTGAGTCCATGTGCAATACCTGCAGTACTGTCACCAAAGAAGGATGGAGAGTGGAGGATGTGTACAGACTCTCGAGCTATAAATAGGATAACCATCAAGTATCAGTTTCCTTTGCCAAGAATGGATGATCTTATGGACTGCTTGAGTGGAGCTCAGTACTTCAAAAAGATAGATCTCAAGAGTGGCTATCATCAGATACAGATACGAGAAGGAGATGAGTGGAAAATAGCCTTCAAGACCAAGGAGGGTCTTTATGAGTGGTTAGTTATGCCCTTTGGATTGACGAACGCCCCAAACACCTTCATGCGGCTTATGAATGAGGTACTTAAGAAGTTCTTGGGAAAATTTGTTATTGTCTATTTGGATGATATTTTAATTTTCAGCAAGACTTTGGAAGAACATTTATTGCATATTCGTAGTGTCCTTGAAAGGTTAAGGGAAGAGAAACTGTTAATTAATTTGAAGAAGTGTATCTTTGCAAAAAGGGAGTTAGTCTACTTGGGGTTTGTTATATCACTTGAAGGTCTCAAAATGGATCTAGATTGTTATATCTTGGAATGACCTACTCCAAGGTTTACTACTGAGGTAAGATCATTTCATGGTCTGGTTAGTGATCAAGAGTTATATGCAATAGTTTAGGCCTTAAAGAAATGGAGGCATTATTTATTGCCAAAGGGATTTGTTTTATATACTGATCACTAGGAATTACAGTACCCAAATAGCCAAGGTAAATTGAATCAGAGGCATATGAAGTGGGTAGAGTTCTTGTAGAGCTATAAATTTGTGTTGAAGCATAGAAGTGGAAAATCTAACAGGGTTGCATATGCACTAAGTAGGATATAGTTGTTGCTTACAGTAATGCAAGTTGAAGTAGTTGGGTTTGCTGAACTCAAGAATCTGTACCTTGAGGATCCTGATTTTTCTGAAGCGTGGAAAGCTTGTAAAGAGCCTATTGCTGTAGACAGAACTAAGTGGTTAGACTATTTGATTCAGGATGGTATTTTATTCAAGGGCAGTCAATTATGTATTCCAAGGAGTTCCATGAGGGAAAATCAAATTAAGGAGAAACACAGTGGAGGGATGGTAGGACATTTTGGTCAAGATAAGACAATTTCCATTCTTAGAGAACATTATTTTTGGCCTCAGATTTCACAAGATGTGAAGAAGTTTGTACAGAGTTGTCTGATTTTTCAAGTTGCCAAGGGATTTAGTCACAATACTGGACTATATCAGCCATTTCCTATTCCATCAAAGCCATGGGAGGACATAAGTATGGATTTTGTTCTTGGATTGTCGAGGACACAAAGGGGTAATGACTCACTATTTTTCGTGGTTGATAGGTTCTCCAAAATGGCACATTTTATTCCATGCCACAAAACTCATGATGCTATCCATATTGCAGACTTGTTTTTCAGAGAGGTGGTAAGACTACATGGCCTCCCAAGGAGTATAGTTTCTAACAGAGATACTAAATTTGTGGGTTATTTCTGGAGGAAATTGTGGAAGAAGTTGATAACAGACTTGAAATTCAGTTCCACACATCACTCACAGACTGATGGCCAAATAGAAGTGGTAAACAGAAGTCTGGGCAATTTGCTGAGATGTTTAGTTGGGGATAAGCCCAAGGGGTGGGATTTGATTCTACCACAAGCAGAGTTTGCTTACAATAACTCTGTAAATAGGAGTACTGGTAAATCACCATTCCAAATTGTATATGGAAGTAGCCCAAGGACTGCACCAGAATTGAGGAAGATAGAGCAAGGGGAGAGGACAAGTGCTGAAGCTGAAGAATTTGCTGAACATATCAAGCGTCTACATGAGGAAGTTTAGGCACACATTACCAAGATGAATCAAGAGTATAAAGCTAGGGCTGATCAAAGGAGAAGACATAAGGAATAACTCTTTTAATTTGAGAAATTCAAAATATGTCATAATAATACTTGGTGTTATCTCCGGACAAAATGCACCAAAGACCTAAATAAAATAAAATTCAAACATGATTTTTTTTTCAGATTCATGAAAACACAATGAAATTCTTTCAAAAAAATTGTTGTTTTCGATCACAAAATATAAAAATCTTGGATTAAATGTTGAAAATTTCAAAAAAAAAATTATTGTATTTTTGTTTTTTTGAAATTTAGTCAATAGTGCAATTTTTAGGAGCAAGTCCTAATAAGAATGATGTAGAACATTTGCAAGACATTTACGGTGTATATAGCCCATCAAAAAAAAAAAAAAAACTACACACAACCCCACAATCAACAAAAAACTTCAGACGCATCTATCCTCCCTACAAACTGCACCATTGACTAAATTTTGAAAAGAAAAAAAAAACAATAATTTTTTTTTGAAATTTTCAGCTTTTGATCTTCATAATTTAATTTTTAAGAAGTACTTCTAAAGTTGAGGATAGATGCGTCTGAAGTTTTTTAATGTGTGCCTAAACTTCCCTTTTTAAGAAGTAATCCTAAAGTTGAGGATTATCATTGTGAATTCACATGGGTTCTACGTTATTTTGGTCGTGTAGTTACTAATTTTTTAATATTTATCATTGGGAAAAAGATAATGATATTTATGTTATTTAGTGACAGATTGCCTTTGTGGGAAGATGACTAGGGAACATAGGACCAAAAAATTTGCAACAATAATTGCTACATATTTCTCTACAAAGTCAATTTAAGGGATACAATACCTTTATTGAGGTAGAGTTGTAGAAATTCTTTAAGAGCCACCCACTTAAGTTATCCCAAGTTTGCACCACTATCTCTAGTAAAATATGGGCTAGTGCATCAACCCTAAATCCACCTACTACTTACTAATGTTAATCCCAAATTAGAATAAAAATTAGGCCATTAGATTGAATGGAAAATATAATTTATATTTTAAGTATAATTGTTTTAGTTCAACAAAAATAAACAAAATCATTTTAATAAATTAATTATATATATTTTTATTAATATTCTTAAAATAATAATAATAAAAAATTATATTTAAATATAATTAATATTTTCTATCATATTTTTATATTATTAAAAAGTTATAGTATTTCATGTATAATTTTGAAAGGATTCAAAAAATATATCAATTGTTCTGCAAATGTTCTCGAGAAGTTAAAAATTAAATTTAAGAGAGTGTTTCACAAATTCAATTGCTTATATTTCTATAAATAGATGTTAGCTATCTTTTTTTAGAACTGTATTTTCTTACACAAATATGCAAGCTTTATGTCCTAATAGTAGTTTTAGTTGTAAACGTTTTTCTATGTCTTTCTATATGAAGTATATTATATCTCAAACAACTCTTATTTCATAATGTTGAATCTTATTAAATTGATATAAAAATATATTCTTGTAATTATTTTAGATTTGACTCAATTATATACTATTTACTTTTTAATCAACATCTTCATATTTGAAAGAAAAAAATAGAAATAGTTTTATATTAAAATAAACATTCTTTCTTATATTTTTTCTCTCATGATTTTTAAAATTCTATAATGAATGAGTTACGAAAATTGTATATATATATATATATATATATATATATGTATGTATGTATATGTATATATGTATATGTATATATATGTATATATATGTATATATGTATATGTATATATAGATATACATATATATATATATATATATGTATGTGTATATATGTATATGTATATATATGTATATATATGTATATACATATATATACATATATATACATATATATACATATACATATATACACATACATATATATGTATATATATATATATATATATATATATATATATATATACATATACATATATACATATACATATATATATACATATACATATACATATACATACATATACATATATATATACATATACATATACATATACATATACATATACATATACATATATATATATATATATATATATATACATATACATATATATATATGTACATATACATATACATATACATACATACATACATACATACATACATACATACATATAACAATGTGAAAAAAATGGATGATTTGAAGGCCTTTGTGGTTGACATGAATATCCTTGCATATCAGGCTGATGATGTACTGAAGATCCTGTAGCTATCTTAATGTTGTCTTTTCGCTTTCTTTTTGTTGTCTTTTCTTGCTATTTGTATTAAGGCTTTTGGTTAGTTAGTTCTATTTTTTGGTGCTAATGCACAATTCTTCTGGGCTTCTTTGCTCATGTTGTTAGTTACTTTGTAAAAGGTTTTGGGTCCTTTAAAACTTGTTCTGCTTAATCAAAACAATGTGAAAAAAATCTCTAAATTATATGAACCAAGTAAAAATCCAATTCTATCATAACTTTAAGATAAAAATTGTTAAAATTAATAAACACAAACAATAAAGAACACATGCCATATTAAAATTAATGACTAGTATTTAGTTTTAATTATATTTTATATTTAAATTGATGTTTTTAAAAGCAATTATATAATAATTACAATTTCTTTGTTATACATAAATACTTAATAATGTAATAATGCATATGAAATACAATATTAATAAATATTATGTATTAATAATTTTTTAATAGAACACAGTGTCATTTACTTTTTAAAGTTTTCTAATGTTTCAAAATTAAGGAATTTGGATCTTATTTGAAAAATATAATTAAAATTAGTATACACTAACTAATACCTAGACTTAAATAATTAAGATTCCATGACCTAATAACTATATTTAGTTACATAACTAAAGGCAAGTACTTAGCCACTATGTGACCCTTGTTGCTTTTTGGGACAATATTTAGTACTGATCAAAGTTTGTTTTTCTTAAAGCAATTCAATGTACATATACATGGATATACATTTTGTCTTAAGTCATCAAATCAATCTTGTCATGTATATGGACATGTTTTCAAATATATTATGTACACGAGAAATCCATTATAGGTTTTTTTTCCCTTGAGCAATTAAAGGTTACTTTAGGAAATTAAATCATATTGTTATAAATATTTATATATTTTTAATTTAATATAATTAAAATTTTCTCTTTTAGTTGATAGGCTTTCCATGTGAGGTTTCTCACGTTTGTACATGGGGAAACCCTTGTCACGCTCTCAAACCACTAAATCTCTAGTTAAATCATGTCTCATGCAAACACTTGGTTTTTCTACTATTGAAGTGGGATGTCATGAGAAAGTGTAATGCCCCACTCGGGAACCCAAAAGAGAGAAAACCTAATATGATACAAAGTTTACTGAACTATTTAAAAAAAAGTTTAAACAACATCAAACTAACAATGTGAAAGCAATATACACAAACAAAAATGTTATACAAAAAAAATTACAATACATATTTCATTCCTAATGGGTTCCTTCCCATTGAGTCACATTTAAGAAGTTTTTATTAATACGTTCAAGTCTCAATTACAATGTCCATAATCATAAAATGAATAAGCACATACATATCCTCATATACATAGACATAACAACAACTGATATTATAAAGTACATTCAAATAAAATCATTCACTGCACATGTTGTAGAGTAAGCAATAATAAATATAAGTACTCAATACAAAATACAACATCTTGTAGGATCTCAAAATACAAGATACATCATACTTAGATACATCAAATGAATAGAAGTCTCCAAGATAAGAATAAGAATGACAATGACACAACTCTATCAATGAGCATCCAACATTTTTCAATCTGAGAGGGACCCAATGATAAGAAGTCACTACCTCTCGACCATATGGTCATCTAATCAAGCTCTCACTCCCACTGTATAGGAGAGATAATGTACGATCCACACACAAATAATAAAATCATAAAACAATCCTAGGCTAGGAATCTTGATAGTGAAATCTATCTCAAGGGTACACAAACTACTGATAAAGAAAAGATAACCAAAGTTGAAAAGACACTTATCCAGACCAACATCACATACCAAAATCAACAATAGATACCAAGTACAAATTGAATATCAAAATAAAAAAGGTACAACCTCCTCCAAATCAATGTCAAGTTCCACAAGTACAATAACCAAAAAATAACAATTCTCATTAATAAAAGTAAACCACCAATGGGTATGTGAAGGATCATGGTATGCCAAAAAGTGGCGATGTGAAAAGCATGTGGTTTTAAAATGTCTAAAAGTGTTTCAAAATGCGCTTTGACTTTTTTCCCACCCATCCTGGTACTAAACCAAAAATTTAATACCTTGCTTAATCGAGTATCCGATTTGAGAAAAGATATCTGATTTGAGAATGGGTATCCGGTTTAGGAATGGGTATTTGGTTTATGTTCCCAAATTATGGCATCAAATTCAAATGTAAAGGGAGTCAGGACCAATTTTAAAAATAAATATTGATTTTTATTTACCAAACTCAATGGGGGGACCAATTTTTAAGTTGTATAAAGTCCTAGTATAATATAGTTATAGCATAATTGGGGGGGGGGGGGGAGGGGGCGGACCAAGTATTATATACAGTTACTAAAATTTATTATATAGTTTTAAATAATAATAATTATTTTATATATAGTTATTACTTATTATATATTATTATATAACTATACATCGTATATATTATTATTATATATTATATATATTACTAACCTAAGTTAATAAACTATATGATGATGTATGTTCCTAGGGGTCCCCCTAGGGACATACATGTGTTCCAATGAGTCCAAATGGGTCATGGGATACCTTAATTATATATCATATATATTATTATTATATATTATATATTAGTAACCTAAGTTAATAAACTATATGATGATATATGTTCCTACGGGTCTCACTAGGGACATACATGTGTTACAATGAGTCCAAATGGGCCATGGGATACCCTATGACCCATTATATGACAACATATCTTCCTAAGGGTCAAAGGATGCCTAGGGACACATATCTTGTGTTTTAATGGGTAAAAAGGGGTTATGGAGTATCCTATGACCCCTTCAACCTAATACATGATAACATATGTTCCTATGGGTTATAGGACCCCTAGGAACATATATTGTCATGTAATGGGCTAAAAGGGGTCATAGGGTATCTGATGACCCCTTTTGACCCATTGGAACACAACATGTATGACCCTAAGAGCACATGTTATCATGTAATGGGTCAAAATTTGACCCATTGGAGCACAACACACATGATGATAAGGGTCCTGGGACCCCTAGCAACATGTGTTCTCTTGTAATGTGTCATCAGGGGTCATAAAATACCCTATGACCCCTTTCTACCCATTGGAATATAAGAGGTATGTCCCTAGGGGTCATTGGATACCCTATTACCCCTTTCTATCCATTGGAACACAACATATATGTCCCTAGGGTCCTTAGGATGCCTAGGAACATAAGTTGTCATGTATTTGATTGAAATGGGTAATAGGTTATCATATGACCCCCTTCAACCCATTTCAACATAGCATGCTTGTCTCTAGAGGTCTTAGGACTCACAAGAACATATTTTGTCATGTAAAGAGTCGAAATGGGTCATAGGATATCATTTAACCCAATTCAACCCATTGGAACACAACATGTACATGTCCCTAGGAGTCCTACAAAAAATATGAACATATTTTGTCATGTAATACATCCAAATATGTCATGACATGCCCTATGACCCCTTTTTACCCATTATAACACATCATATATTTCCCTAGAGGTCCTAGGTCCCTTAGGAACATACATCATGTGTTTGAATGGGTCGAAAGGGGTCATAGGGTTCCCTATGACCCCTTTTGACCTATTAAATGATAACATATGTTGATAGGGGTCCTATAATCACTAGGAAAATATATCATGTGTTCAAATGAGTCGAAAGGGGTCATAGAGTACCCTTGACACCTTTCAACACATTATATGACAATATATGTTCTTAGGGGTCCTAGAACCCCTAGGGACATAAATCATGTATTTAAATTGGTTGAAAGGGGTCATAGGTTACCCTATGACCTATTTTGACCCATTAAATGACAACATATGTCTCTAGGGGTCGTAGGACCCCTAGGGACATATTATAATCATTTATATGGATCGAAAGGGGTCATCAAATAACCCATGACCCCTTTCGTCACATTTCATTACAACATATGTCTCTAGGGGTCCTAGGACCCCTAGGGATATGCTACAATCATTTATATGGGTCGAAAGGCATCATAGGATAACCTATGACCTCGTTTGACATATTTCATTACAACATATGTCTGTAGGGGTCATAGGAGCCCTGGGGATATATTAAAGTCATTTCTATGGTTAAAAGGGGGTCATTGTATAACCTATGACCCCTTATGACACATGTCATTATAACATATGTCTTTAGGGGTCTCAGGACCCTAGGGACATATTATAATTGTTTATATGGGTCGAAAGGGATCAAAGGATAACCTGTGACTCCTTTCAACACGTTTCATGACAACATATGTCTCCAAGGGTCCCAGGACCCCTAAAGTCATATTATAATCATTTATATGTGTCAAAAGGGGTCATAGGATAACCTATGACCCCTTTCGACACATTCATGACAACATATGCCTCTAGGGGTACCAGGACCCTAGGACCTTATTATAATAATTTATATGGGTCAAAAGGGGTCATCGGATAACCTATGACCCTTTTTGACACATCTCATGACAAAATATGTCTCTAGGGGTCTTAGGACCCCTAGGGACATATTATAATAATTTATACAGGTCAAAATGGGTCATAGGATAACCTATGATCCTTTTTGACACATTTCATTATAACATATGTCTCTAGGGGTCCCAAGACCCCTAGGGACATATTATAATCATTTATATGGGTTGAAAGACATCATAGGATAACCTATGACACCTTTTGACACATTTCATGAACACATATGTCTCTAGGGGTCCCAAGACCCCAAGGGACATATTATAATCATTTATATGGGTTGAAAGGGGTCACCAGAAAACCAATGACCCCTTTTGACACATTTCAATACAACATATGTCTTTAGGGGTCTAAGGACCCCTAGGGACATATTATAATCATTTATTGGTGGAAAGGAGTCATAACATAACCTTATGACCCCTTTTGACATGTTTCATTGCAACATATGCCCCTAAGGGTTCTAGGACTCCTAGGAACATATTATAATCATTTATATGGGTCGAAAGGGGCCATAGGAAAACTTATGACCCCTTCCAACCCATTTCATTACAATATATGTCTCTAGAGAGCCTAGGACCCCTAGGGACACTTTATAATCATTTTAATGGGTCAAAAGGGGTCATAGAATAACCCATGGCCCCTTTCGACACATCTCATGACAACATATGTCTCTAGGGGTCCAAGGATCCCTATGGACATATTAAAATCATTCATATGGGCCAAAAGGGGTTATAAGATAACCTATGACCCATTTTGACACATTTTTTACAACATATGTCTCTAGAGGTCCCATGACCCCTAAGGATCCTATGACCCCTTTTGACACATTTCATGTCAACATATGTCTCTAGGGGTCCTAGGACCCCTAGGGACATATTATAATCAATTATATGGGTTGAAAGGGGTCATCAGAAAAGCTATGACCCTTTTCGACACATTTCATTACAACATATGTCAGTAGGGGTCCCAAAGCCCCTAGGGACATATTATAATCATTTATATGGGTCAAAAGGAGTCATAGGATAACCTATGACCCCTTTCGACACATTTCATGACAACATATGTCTCTAGGGGCCCAGGACCCTAGGAACATATTATAATCATTTATATGGGTCGAAAGGGGCCATTGGATGACCTATGACCCCTTTCAACACATTTCATTACCACATATGTCTCTAGTGACTCAAGACCCTACTAACATATTATAATCATTTATATGGGTCAAAAGGGGTCATAGGATGACTTATGACCCCTTTCAACACATTTCATTACCACATATGTCTCTAGGGTCTGATGACCCCTAGGGACATATTATTATCATTTACATGGGTAGAAAGGGATCATAGGATAACCTCTGACCCCTTTCAACATATTTCATGACAACATATGTCTCTATGGGTCCCAAGACCCCTAGGGACATATTAGAATCATTTATATGGGTTGAAAACCCTATGACCCCTTTTGACACATTTCATTACAACATATGTCTCTAGGGGTCTCAGGATCCCTAGGGACATATTATAATCATTTATATGGGTCAAAAGGGGTCATCAGATAACCTATGACCCCTTTCAACACAATTCATTACAACATATGTCTTTAGGGGTCCTGGAACCCCTAGGGACATATTATAATCATTTATGTGGGTGGAAAGGGGTCATAGGATAACCTATGACCCTTTTTGACACATTTCATTACAACATGTCTCCAGGGGTCGTAGGACCCCTAGGGACATATTATAATAATTTATATGTGATGAAATGGGCCATAAGATGTCCTATGACCCCTTTCAACACATTTCATTACAACATATGTCTCTTGGGGTCCTAGGACCCCTAAGGACATATTATAATTGTTTATATGGATCGAAAGGGGTCATAAGATAACTTATGATCCCTTTCCCCACATTTCATTACAACATATGTCTCTAGGGGTCCCAAGACCCGTAGGACATATTATAATCATTCATATGGGTTGAAAGGGGTCATCGAAAAACCTATGACCCCTTTCAAAACATTTCATTACAACATATGTCTCTAGGGGTCCTGGGACCCCTAGAGACATATTATAATTATTTATATGGGTCGAAAGGGGTCATAGGATAAATTATGACCCCTTTCACCACATTTCATTACAACATATCTCTTTAGGGGTCCCAGGACCCCTAAGATATATTATAATCATTCATATGGGTCGAAAGGGGTCATCGAAAAACCTGACCCCTTTGGACACATTTCATTACAACATATGTCTTTGGGGGTCTGAGGACTCCCAGGTACATATTAGAATTGTTTATATGGGTTGAAATGGGTCATAATATAACTTATGACCCCTTTCGACATATTTCATTACAACATATATCTCTAGGAGTCATAGGACACCTAGGGACATATTATAGTCATTTCTAAAGTTTGAAAGGGGTCATAATATAACCTATGACCCCTTTTGACACATTTCATTGCCACATATGTCTTTAAGGGTCTTAGGACCCCTAGGGACATATTATAATCATTTATATAGGTTGAAAGGAGTCATAGGATAACTTTATGATCCTTTTCAACATGTTTCATGACAACATATGTCCGAAACATATTATAATCATTTATATGGGTTGAGAGGGGTCATGAGATAACCTATGACCTCTTTCAACACATTTCATTACAACATATGTTTATAGGGTTCCTAGGACACTAGGGACATATTATAATCATTTATATGGGTCAAAAGGGGTCATAGGATAAATTATGACCCCTTTTGACATATTTCATTATAGCATATGTCTCTAGGGATCCTAGGACCCATAGGGACATATTATAATTATTTATGTGGGTCAAAAGGGGTCATCGGATAACTTATGACCCCTTTCTACACATTTCATTACAACATTTTTCTTTAGAGGTCCTAGGACCCCTAGAGACATATTATTATCGTTTATATGGGTCGAAAGGGGTCATAGGTTTTTCTATGACTCCTTTCAACACATTTCATTACAACATATGTCTCTAGGGGTCCCAAAACCCCTAGGAACATATTAGAATCATTTATATGGGGCAAAAGGGGTCATAGGGTAACCTATGACCCCTTTCGGCCCATTTCATGACAAAATATATGTCTAGGGGTCCCAAGACCCTAAGAACATATTATGATCATTTATATGGGTCGAAAGGGGTCATAGGATAACCGATGACCCTTTTCGACACATCTCATGGCAACATATGTCTCTAGGGGTCCCAAGGCCCCTAGGGACATATTAAAATCATTTATATGGGTTGAAAGGGGACATAGGATAACCTATGACCTATTTCGACACATTTCATTACAACATATGTCTCTAGGGGTTCCAAGACCCCTAATGACATATTATAATAATTTATATGGGTTAAAAGGGGTCATAGGTCATAGGATAACCTATGACCCCTTTTGACACATTTTATGACAACATATGTCTCTAGGGGTTCCAAGACCTCTAGGGACATATTATAATCATTTATATGAGTCAAAAGGAGTCATATGATATCATTATGACCTCTTTTGACATTTTTCATTACAACATATGTCCCTAGGGGTCCTAAGACTCCTACGAATATATTATAATCATTAATATGGGTTGAAAGGGGTCATAGGAAAACCTATGACCCTTTTCGACACATTTCATTACAACATATGTCACTAGGGGTCCCAGGACCCCTAGGGACATATTATAATCATTTATATGGGTTGAAAGGGGTCATAGAATAACCTATGACCCCTTTCGACATATTTCATGAAAACATATGTCTCTAATGGTCTCAGAACCCTAGGAACATATTATAATCATTTAAATGGGTCGAAAGGGGTCATAGGATAACCTATGACCCCCTTCGACACATCTCATGACAAAACATGTCTCTAAGGGACCTATGACCCCTAGGGACATATTATAATCATTTGTATGGGTCAAAAGAGCTCCTAGGACCCCTAGGGACATACATTATGTGTTTGAATGGGTCGAATGAGATTATAAAGTTTTCTGTGACCCCTTCTGACTCATTAAATAAGAAAATACATTTTTAGGGGTCCTAGAAATATATTTTATGTGTACGAATGAGTTGAAAGTGACAATAGAGTATCTTATGACCCCTAAGCACACTTAATGTCATCGAATGGTTCAAAAAGGGTCATAGGATATTCTAAGGACATTTTGAGTCATTAGATCATATCATTTATGTGGTTAGAGGTCCTAGGAACCATAAACACCCATGGTGTGATTGAATGGGTTAAAGAGTGTCAAAAGGGACCTTATGACCCCTTTTGATCCTTTGGAACCATTATATGTACGGTTAAGCATCGTAAAGCCTTTAAAAAACATATTAAGTAGCCTAAAAAGGGGTCATACTATTATAAAAGGATTAAAATGAAAGAAAGACTAGTATTCGATTTGGGAACAAATACCTAATTTTCAGAATAGGAACCCAATTAGGCTTGGTTTTTCTTTGGATGCCAACCCTCCATGGTCAATGCCAAAAACGTCCCAAAAATGTGTTTTTGGTGTGTTGTGTGTTTTTGACTTCGACGATGTAGCTGATGACTTTTTTAATCTAGATTTGATGAGACGAAAAGGGTTTCGTAAGAATGTTCTCAACTTTCCATTGATATAATATCCATCAAATTATGAGTTAAGTAATTATTACTTATTTTCTAATGGAGTTAGCTATAAAGTGTTGATTGACATGTTGATTGAAATATAGCTATAACTTTCAAACTATGTAAGATTTGTGAAATCCAAAAGATGTGTCACATTCTATGCTTCGACTAGTATAAGAAAAAAAAAGAAAAATTAAATTTTGATTTTTTTAAAAACTAGTTAAGGCTGTCAAACTCGAGAATTTTTTAATTCTGAATATAGTACAGTAGAAAATTCATAATTAATTATTTATTTGGAATACAAATTCTCAAAAATATGCATCACATCTAGGCATGAGTCTAATTTTTATATTTGTAATTATATTTAAAAATATTATCATTTGATTTTGATTAAGGTGGTTAGACATACACCTACTTTTTATTTTTGCCTTGAAATTTTTGTAGTACTACATTAAAATCTAAACTTTTGACCAATCAAATAATTTTTTCTCCAGATAAGGCCTAGTAGTTTAGAAACTAGATTCAATTTTCTCCAAATCATTCTCTTACAAGTTTTTGATATAAAGTCTAGAACCACTTTAAAATTATGTGTCAAGTTGACATAACCCTGATTTGCTAGTTTTTCACTGCCACTTAAGACCATAGTTTGGTTGACCATAATCTTACACATACCCCAATCACTAATCCAATAATTAAAACACCATCAATGAATAACTAACATTCATCAATACTAGTCAATAGTCAACAATAACTGAAATCCAATCAATAAGTAATAACTCACAATAAATACATTGTCAAAAGTAATATCCAACATGTAAACCACTAGAGAAAAACATAATAAAACCATGAAGGAGACTCAGGCTACATACTATAGAGTGTCATCACATGAGCCAAATCAAAGGTTAGCATGGCAGTCTCTCAGGACCTCGGCCTCCTAGTGATTCTATGCAGAACCATTATACCCTCTTGTGAAGATGAGGAAACTAGTCATACCTCTCAAGGTATCATCTCATTCCCATCCTTAGCCTTCTATATAAGCACTCAAGGCATGCATGAGGAAAAATCTCTAACTTATCTTTTCAATTTATCTTAAGGCATGAGGGAGGAAAGTATTTTAATTACTTTGTTATCACTTGTTACACAACTTACAATGAGTTACTCTGGTAGCCACTTTGGGCCTCAACCCCTATTGCAAGCCACTCACATAGACATGCACCTAGACTACCTTCCCAAAACTCACAAACCATAGTTTTGTCCTATACCACAAAAGTAACACTGGTCAAATTCGGCTCCTTAACAAGAAACTCAAAATTAACATTGGTTCTCAAAACCCAAGTTCTTATAAATGCTCATCAAAATAAAATTCATAACATAAATCTTAATTCAAATCATAAAGTACAGTATGACTTATAGTCAAATATATCATTTAAAAAAAATTCAAAAACATCTCTAGTACACATCCTAATTTGACCAACTAAACAATCCACAAAGAGAAACCATCACAAAAAAAAACGTCACAAGACTATAAATATAATATTTAAAAAAACACATAGTTTTCAACCACATGATTTAATTCCATTATTTTCTCTCTTTTAGTTTGGGCCATAAAGACACTTTTAGAAATAAAGTAAGAATATACCTATTAATATAAATTGTTATGCTAATATAGTAATTTGATTCACTAACTATGTAAATGTCAAATGTCTTTGTGCATACCAAATATCATGCAATATTATCATGTTATTAATTTAAATAATCTGAAATCATAAATGATTTAATTAATAACATAAATGCATATTACTAGATTAAATATTAACATGAATTTCATTTCTAGAATATTGATTTAACTTCTATTTAAGTCTAATATTAATATTTACTTTTCATTTAATTCATAATGTAACTAGAGATAACTCAAAATTGAAATTGAAATTATAATTAAGTTATTTATAATATTAAATATTCATAACTAGATGATTATCTAGTGAACACCACTATAACTTTTCTTAAAATATAACTATATGACAAATATATATTTATTAACTTATAACTCCACTTGCTTTAATAAATATATAACAAGTGATGACCCACTAATAGTTTTAATTTCTTTATTATTAAAAACCCACTTATAAGAAAATGAGTAGTATTTATTTATTTAATTTTTAAAATAAATAAATTTTTTTTTTCAAAATTAATAATTAATTTTAATTTTTTCAAAATAAATTATATTTTTATAAAATAAAAACGAACATGCAACGCATGAGTTTTCAAACCCTACCTCAAAACAACAACTAAAATATGAGACACTATGATTTATGCAAATCCAAACCCTCCAAATTTTTCAGCAATTCTTTTGCTCCAATTTCAAGTTTTGCTCCCCAAAATCTATGTGTCCCTTAAATGAGCTACAAACCCTTTAATAAAGAACCATAACCCTAACTACGGTTTTTGTTCTCTAATATTTTAAAAGTCAATAACTTTATTAAATAATAATAACTTTAATTATTTAATCCTTTCATGCATACTTAAAGAACAAGTTAATTAAAATATTCTTTTATTTTATTTTTCTCCACTTTTTTTTATTTAATAAAATCGATAAATGGCCAAAGGCCTTGATTAATTTTATTAATTTGAATAAATAAGTTACATCAGCTTTTTTCCATTCAAATGGGCACTGGTAGTAGATAACAGAGAAGAAAACCTCTAGTCTAGCCCGAGACAAATGTCCTAATATAGTTACATCTTAAAAGGGGCATACCCCAATGAGATCTCATTCTATTAAATACATCATAGTAATTACATCATAATGAGGGGCGTACCCCTAACAATTGCCATTTGATTGGCTACAGTTAATGAATACAATTATCTGGATCCACATGAACTAGAGTTAAGAACCATCGAAGAGCTTGCAAACTTCTATATCAAAGTAATTAACCCTCCTTTGACTTATCAATCAACAAGGTTAGATAATGATAATAAAGAACATAGATAAAATCACCTTACGAGATTACCAAGATATACTGGAAGCTAAAATAAAGTTAATTATTAGCCAATATAATCGGGAATAAATTAAAAATCATCCATCAAAGATAGCATTAAACTAAGACAGGACTATCATAAAGAAGATTCCAAAAACCACCAAGATACCATACCAACTAAACCTATCCTTAACCTTTAATGAACATGCATAACCTAATATGACCATTAAGGACAAGCATAATCAGAATTACATGAACAGAAAAAAGCAGAGAAGGAATCCAAAAATCCACATACCTTTCTATAATTATACTAATGAAATCAAGATATCAAAACCAACTACAAGAAACCATATAATCTAAGGATGAGGTAAACATTCTACTGTCTAATGATTGCAACTCTGTAGCAAGCTATTAAACCAAGATACAACAAATTTACAGAGCTTAAACAAATCAACCAATACCTCATAGAAGCTCCCAAAATGAGAAGATCTATCTAATCTTAAGCTAGCTCAATCAACTCCTTAGCTTACTCTTCAGTAAATTCTCTCACTCCATACCATAATCTTTAATTAAATTTTTTTTTTTCCCTAAGATAATTAGATCAGAAAGTCCATATAGAAGACATCCAACTCCTATCATCCTGGAAGAGATAAATGAAAAGGAGTGGAGACTCAAATGAGCTACAGAGATCAACCACACGACCTTAACATAGACCCTCATAATGGAATGATTCAATGCAAAAAGTCACAAATACAATAGTTATCTACAAATTTACTATAGTCCAGCTTTAACACCTCTACAATAGAGAAACCATGTATGTAACCAGAACTAAGGAAATTCGTAATCTTGCCTTGCATCCATAAAATTGCCATAAAATAAAAATGAATTGTTAAGCCACCAACCAAAACTTGCCCTTTTTTACCTACGAATAACAACATCCTCTGCAAGCTGATACCTAAAGCAATAATACCAAACAAAAAACCAACGTAAGGAGTTTTCATACCATAATAACCATAGCTATTTATATATAACTAGATAACCAGTTGTAATACATTGTCTAGAAGAATTCATGATATCTAAAATCTATGGAACCAAAGTCTATATACAACCTACCAACTTTGTTTTACCAAATACATATACAATCCTCCTTCAATACATACCAAAATTGGGCATAAGACTATGTCAAAAATGCCAGCCCTAGAAACCTATGACTAACTCTTACATACTGCTAAATATACCTAAACCTATAAACATATCTCATTTTTTGTAAACCATGATAATTTCAGAGATGTCATTTGGATTCTCAACCTAGTAATTGGGGGGAAATTCGAAATCAAATTTTGCCCCACTAGTTTTTTTAATAATTGGAGTACATAAATCTAGGGCTTCAAGATCTTCAAAGGACACCCCCGGCTGAATGTAAGCATTAACTACTTTTAGATAGTTGACTAACTAGTCTCTGCTTTCATCCTCCACTATGCCCCTGCAATGCAAAAGAAATTGAATGCTTGCTTCCATTCTAGGTCACTCCTTGTAGAAGGTGTAATTGTCTCAAAAAATTAAAGACGACCTGTAGAAAACAACCCTCAATTCTACAGAACCTGGCGAGAATTCCATATAATTTTTAGGCAAAGGGATCCTCAGTTTTTCGTCAATACTGCAAACCCCTTGCTCTAGCCCTTTCCTCCAAGTGGGGTCAAAGATGCTTTGGCAGAGACGAATAGAATCCTTTGTATTCACTTTTGCCCTTGCCAAACATCTAATGAATGAACTAATGATGTCGTTGTTGGTTCTCCAAGTGTATAAGTAGTCAAAGACCCCTTCCCCAATTTCTTTGTTGACTGTAATTCTTGCCACATCATCCATAGGATTCAAAATCCTATTCCACCTTTCCAATTTGACGTTCCCACAAAAAGCCATTGTTCGAAATTCAAAGTTGTGGAATACATAAACATTTGAATCCATATTCACCAGTCACTATCAGCCAGAGATCAGAGAAAATGACAACTATATAACACCAGGGGAATTCTCTAGAACTCCACCTATTATGACCTCATTCGGCTGTCGAAAGACTTCCCATTCACGAGGAAATCCCAAAAGTTGTATTCTACCCATGACTTAGAGAACAAGCAACTCTTTGAAGGGGTGCCACCATTATTAATGATGGTAAGATAGGGGGAACTAATGGGTTTATTAACACATCCTGATCCAGTCATAAAAATCATATTGAATCTATACCAATGGAGACATTCGACAAACTAAGATCGAAACCTAGTTAATTGGCCTAAGATTATAAGTTAGAACGTAAGGAAAAGATAATTAATAAAAATTAAATGTATTAACCCATGATGGAGAGAGGGAGGAGACTAAGGCTAATCTCACTTAGGACGAGGTAGATCATCATTAAAATAAAGAATATTTACCCCATCAGCTTCAATGTTGGCTAAACCATCTAATTTTTGATTTCCTTCTCAAAAAATATGGCATATTTGAACTTCCTCAAATTGATCAATAAGACCAAGAAATTCACATAATTTGGAGTTCAAGACCCAATTGGGAGTAGCACGCTTCCTCACTGTGTTTAGGATCATCTGTGAGTCACCTTCAATGTTAACTCTACTCAAACTTAATTCAAGACATAAATGCTACCCCTTTTCCAGAGCCTCTAGCTTTGCTAGGTTGTTCAAGGTAGGCATAATGGATGAGGCTTTCTTTGCTACCCACTTACCTACATCATTATTGATGATACAACCTACCCTTGCCACCCTAGGGTTACCTCAAGCAGCCCCATCAAAATTGAGTTTGAACCAACCAGGTGGGGGTGGAGTCCATCTACAACTGTTCCTTTGCTCCTTACTTTTCTTAAAGTAAACTAGGGGAGGATTAATCAAGTTAGAACAATTCTTCTTCATTATGCCATCCCAAGTCGAGAAAGATCCTTCCTCTTTCATGAATTTCCCGAGGTGGGAGTTCATCACTTCCACTATAACAATAATTAAAGCTCATTATTTAAATGTAATTCTAATTTAATTATTATTAATTGAATAGTTATAATAAAGATTACATCTTTAATTTTCTAATATTTTAATTCTCTTTAACTAATTTCTTAATTTAGACTTTTGAATTAAATCTTTTTAAATTGAAGCACATATTTAATTAATTAAATATTATCATATTTTAATTTCTCTTTAACCAATTTTCCAAATTAGACTTTCAACTTAAGTTTTTAAATTAAAACACATATTTAATTAATTTTTAATTAATTAAGTATTCTCATTTTTAATATTTTTCTTTTAATCAAATAATATTTAATAATTCACAATATTATATGATTAACCCAAATATTATAATTAAATCATTTATCAAATAAATCACATAGCCAAATCTAAATAAAAGCCACCTTACAAAAGCTAACTAAAACTCAAAAAAAAAATAAAAATAGGCAAAGATAAATTCATGGGTTCAAAAAGGGTAGAAAGTTAAATACATGCCCTCATTATCAGGACAAGTAATTAGGCTATGGCTAGGATTGAACTTGAACTTAATCTTCCCATTCTTATCATTGAGTTATTGTGATGAGGCATGTTCATCCTAGCAATTTAGGGAAGTCAATGCCTAGTAGCTCCAAATCTATATAAAAGATGAGCATGCACATGTGCACATATATCTAAGCTAAATAGATAATGATAGAGAGTGATACATCATGTAGACCCCTACTAGTAGGTGGCTGCGACTCCCTCCCTCAACCATATCAGGCACACCAAACATAAATGTAAAATAGACACACACACCATACACAGGCAATTATAATAGTAAATCTTAAATATAAATAACATTGTATTCTATTATGAACATCTCATCACCGCAAGGACATAATAAACATCTTTCTAAGACACACCATATGAGAACATCATAAAAATAATTTCATTAACTAACTAAGAGCAATTAAAGCATCATCATTGCAAGTAGAAATTTTTTATAACCGAGCATAAGCAATTACTCAACATATCAAAGTATTGCATTTCAAATATCAAATAAGGGCTAACACATTTATAGAAGAGTCATATAGAACTTTAATACTAAGTCTACAATGATAGCAATGAAGGGGCATTATAAAAGGGACAACACAGAGCTCATATAGTCATTGCAATTAAAACGTTTACAATAGTTAGAACAACAAGTATAATGATTTAGAGTAGTAAGGAAAGAAGGATAGTTTAGATTTTATCTTATTCTTAGTGTACACTAGAGATACTAGTAGTTTTGAAAATGTTGAATGAGTGGGTGGAAGAGGCATATGTGATGTAGAAAGTTTGGGTCTACTTCTTGAATCCTCAAGTTATTCTTCACAACAAGTCTTACTTAATCACCATCCAATGGTCCTATTGTATAACCTTCCAAAGTCTATCTTTTGCACTTTCATCTTTCCCTTTGGTCCCTTACCTATACCAACTCCTAGAGAAATTCAATTCTCATAAGGAGATACAACTCCTCATATCAAGCCTTCTTAACCCAAGATTCTACTAAGGTAACCACACTCTCCTTAGTCAAGATCCCTTCACCAACCCATCGAAGGACATGTGTGGGTGATCCCCCATGCTTAGGAAACCTTTAAGTGATCAACTTGTCCCTTTAGAACCACTATAAAAAATTGACAATGAGATCTTCCCAATTTTGGCCTATTAGGAGACCTACTAGAATTACCCCTCCATACTAACTTTTTGGGCTTCATCTTCCAAACAAAATGAACAAGCCCCCCTCCCCGTCGACCCCTCAAAAAAAAAAAAAAATAAAAAAAATCTAATTTTGGACACCCTTTTGGGACTTCTATGAAATGCTACAAAATAGGATTTGGGTATTGAGTTTGACTAGGTCAACCATGATTGAGAAAATTAGTCCTAATAGTTCTAAACAGAAAATTAGTATGAAAAAGAGAATATGTTTAGGGTATGATGACTCCAAAACTATCAATGGTTTACACCCATACTCCATCTTGTCTTATGTGCAAAATCTTCTTGCTTGTCTAACTTGTCAGATCAACTTGCCATGCTTAGGGCATCATGGAGAAATTTTAAATTTCTAATGAAACTTCGTATGACAAAGAAAATATGTTTTGGATCTAAGAACTCCAAAACTATCAATGGTTTACACCCACACTCCATCTTGTCTTATGTGCAAAATCTTTTTGCTTGTCTAACTTGTCACATCAACATGCCAAGCCTTGGGCATCATGGAAAAATTCCAATTTTGCTCCAACTACTCCCAAACCACTTTCAACATGTATGATACATGAGATCCTAAAATTTTCCAAATAGTTGGGCAATTCCAATGGTGGAATGTTAGGATATCACCATTTGAGTCCACAACCTTAAGGATTTTAGGTTTCTTAAACCAGTTTGAATTAAATTGGATGGATCTCCTTATTCAATGCACCAAATTACTTCATTCCACTTTTAGAGGAAAGCTAATTCACCATACTAATAGGATATGAACTTGGATTAGAGTTCCTAATCTTTACTTGCTTGTACAATCACAACAAACAATGAGTTTAAGAGAAAAATCAATGTTTCAATAGAGACAAAACCTTCCTTTTTGTACAAAACTTCTTCATTTCATATGATATCATTCATATGGGCTATAAAAACCCTCATGAACATTGGCCAATCATCTAAAACTACTTTTTAAAATTCCTAGCCATATATAGTTGGTTGCAACTTATTAAAAGGGCCGTCAAAGTTGTAGTGCAAATTTTGACTAATATTTGCAACTTTTTACATTTTTTACATTTCTCATATCAAGGTGACTTTAGAAACTTTAATTAATTAAAACATGACCAATAAGACCCCAAAAATACTAGTAAACCCCATTTTCCACAATTTGTAGATGTTTGACCACCATTGACCTACTTTTTAGAAATGTTTAGAATAACTAAGGAGAGGGGGGAGGGGGGAATCAATTACTCAAGGTCTATATGTACCACTTGAAAAATTAAAAGTTAAACATATCAATGTTTTGTTAATCCTACTTTACATGTTGTTGCTTGGTCTCTACTATAAAACTATCATAAACTTAACTTAATGCATTGCATAATAAAATCATTGCATGTAAAACATTCATAAGAAATTCATCATATTTTGACACTAGGATTTTATGTGGAAACCTAATTTGGGAAAAACCACTAGCAACATGTCACTATTTTTCACTCTTTCAAAGTGAGCTTTGTTAGGAGCCAACCCTATTAAAGGTTTACAATATGCATTGTTAAATGTGACTTGGTTAGAGTATTTAATCACCCTGTTAGGAGTGGCCTTGTAAGAGGACTTTGATCATTCCATTTAGAATTTCACTCACTTAAAGGATTTACACAAACTAATAAGTCTTCCAATGTGATGCATTAACTTTCGAGAGTCATAACTTTTGACTCGGATGTGGGTTTTGGCTGAAATTTTACAGGTAGTTGCATGTGAAAGAGTTGTTTGGATTGCTATTTGACCTTAGTTCAATAGTTGGTCATTTTGACATTTTTCTAGGAGCCTACAATTTCGTCTTGACCTCCAAAATTGGGTTTTTGTATTTTTTTCCAGTTTTTTAGAAAGTTATTTTTGTAATAAATCTGAAGTCATATTCCTGATGTCATAGATTAGTTGGCAATTCATCTTGCCTTAGTTGGGGTATTTTCTTTGGAAGAATTGGGATTCATAGGACGGGTTTTGAAAATTACCAAAAATGGAAAAATCTATTTTTTCCAAAAATCTGCCAAATATGGTAATGTTCAGAATTGTAATAAGTAGGAAGTTTCTTTCATTGTAAGGTAGAGTAGAGTTGGAGAAGTTTAATGAAGAATTTGGTATTCTAAAAATTTGTGTTGTGTTAATATTTTATGAGTATTATTTTGAAAGGGTTTTGGATACATCACAATGACTGTTAGGTCAACCAATGTTAAAATGATTTCAATACAAACTATTTACAGTGATAAGAAAGAAAAGAATAGGTTTTGATATGTGTGATTACAACTCACTTTTGTTTGTTTAGATCTCTGTTCAGTCCTTATGCTGGTTCACTAATAAGCCTTTCATTTTCATCTCTAATTTTGATTTTCTTGGACACCCTTAAAGAAATTAGCTTACTCCTCTCATCAACACTTAGGCCTTCTACTCAAAATCACTTATCAATAACAACATCACATTTTCAATATTTCTCCTTTAGCTTCACATTCACACACTTGTGTTCTTCTGATCAACCTTTCTTTGTATATGAACTCACTCATACACATTGGTTGGGGTCAACTAGGCTTGACTGGACATGAAACAAAAAGTTCTGTTCAATATCCCTTTACATAGGTAATTTGTGCTTTACCATTTTCTACATCCATTGTAGATCTTAGGGTTTACAATCAACTTCAACTCGATTCAATGTATATGTACAACTTCTTAATCATGCTCTAGAAACTTCTCTAGAATCCTTTTGTTAGGTCTTTACCTAATCACTAGCTTGAATTTAATGATCCAACTCATCAATATAATCTTCAACATGTTTTACATCTCCCAAGAAATCAACTAAGTCGACTTGATCTTACGATTCCTTTGAATTTGATCTTTTACTCATCACTCGACAATCATTGAATTTTGACACTCAATCAACACTAAAATACTTGGTCATTGTTTGAGCTTTTTGGTGTGACATCAAATAACTTTCTTGATTGATGCTAATGCTTGGTCAACATTAGATTTTCTCAGCACTAACTATGGCTTCATTGACACTAGTATTACTTGACACTCCTTAGTAGTTTACTCTTTTGCTTGGCTTGGCTTAGTTCTCTTGACATAAATAATTAATTTTCTTTATCAAAGTCTATCTAATAAAATATCCATTGTAACTTCCTTTTCATAACTCCAACCTTTCCTCTAGATGCTATAGTTATGGGTAACTCTCAAACAATCTTCATCAATCAAATAGATATGACATATAGATTAGGTAGCAATATGTCTCATACATAGATTTGACATCAATGACAAAACAACAATTGTTTTAATTGTAAGTTTCCAAGAATCTCCCTCTTTGGCATTGATGGAAACAATTCAAATATCCAAAGTACTAATAATAACTTAGTTACCATACAATCCAAAAGATTTCACTTCCATGAGTGACCACTATCCTTAATTTGATTCTGATTCTCATCTATTCAAACTATTAAAATCCCTCTATCAATTTGCTCTCTTTCATGATTCTCTCCCTTTGAGGTTTATCTTTCTATTCTCAATAATCTTGAGACTTCTTATTAATCTCTCCTTTTAGTAATCTCTCCCTCTTTGACTACAATTCCAAAGATGTGTAGTTGTCTTAGCTTCAAATTCTTCATACATCTAAATTATGTATATTTTGCATGTCTAGCTAATACTTGTCATCTGACTATGACTATTTTTTTATGATGTACTGAAGTATTCTACTTGAGGCATGTCCCAAAGTAGAGTTGTATTGCACCACTGTGTAAAATATGTTGTGTATAAAATATGATGCAATGCACCTTGGTTTCTTAAGTTATCCTTAGTTAGGGGAATGACCTCTAATTTACCTCTAAGATATTCATGAGCATCTTTGGGTAATGGTTTTTTGTATATGCTAGCAATTTGTTGCTTTGTATCGACATATTCTAGCTTCACTTCTTTGTCTTGAACTAATTCTCTCAAGTAGTGATACTCGATAGCAATATGGTTTGTCTTAGTGTGCATCACTAGATTCTTTGAAATGTTAATAGCACTTTTGTTATCACAATAGATAACTACTAGATCTACGTTATCTTCTTGTATGCCTTTCAACAATTTGTTAATTCATATTATATTTGAATAGTTTACTGCAACTGCCACATAATCGATTTCAGCTGTTGATTGAGAAATACAATTCTATTTCTTACTTGTCCATGACACCAATCTCTTTCCTAGAAAGAAATCACCTCCATTCTAGTGCTTTTCCTATCGTCAATATTTCCTACCCAATTGTAGTAAGTAAAAATGTTTAGTTCAAATCTATCACTTCTCTTGTAGTATAATCCATAATCTTCTTTACCTTTTAGTTATCTCATTATCCTTTTTATGACCATCATGTGATTTTGTTTAGGATTTTCTAAAAATTTAACAACTATCCCAAATGCTAATGCAATATTTGGTCTGTTGTGAACAACATATTGCAATTTCCCTATCATGGATCTGTATAGGGTTTAGTTCACATTAGTAGAATCATTAGTCTTAGATAGCTTATGTCCTATAGACATAGGTTTAGTCATGTGTCTTGAATCTTCCATACCAAAAGTCTTCAATATTTCCTTGATGTATTTGGTTTGTAAAATGAAAATACCAAACTTCATTTGGCATACTTGTATACCAACAAAGAATTTGATCTCACCAAACATAGACATTTCAAATTTCTTTTTCATTTCATTAGTGAATGATTTACATAACATTTCTCTTCCTCCAAATATGTTATCATCAACAAATATCTAGATAACAGTACGTCATTATTCTTTCCATTCTTCAAGTATAGATTGCCGTTATCATTTTTTCTCTCAAAACCAATTTTCACTAAATAGTTATGTAACCTTTCATACCATGCTCTTAGTGCTTTCATCAATCCATAAAGAGCTTTTTTCAATTTACATACCACGTTTCTCTTGTCTAGATCTACAAATCCTTCTGGTTGTTCAATGTATACTTCTTCCTCTAGTATACCATTTAGAAATATAGATTTGACATCCATTTGATATACCTTGAAGTTATTTCAAGATGAGTATGCAAGAAAAGTTTTGATTCCTTCAAGTTTGGCCATAGGAGAAAAAGTTTCTCCATAGTCAATTCCTTCTTGTGCATAACCCTTGCATACCAGTCTTGCTTTATTTCTTGTTATTTCACCATTTTCATTGAGCTTATTCTTAAAACCACACTTTTTCCCAATAAAAATTTTGTCTTTAGGTCTTGGCACTAAGGTCCAAGTATTGTTCTTCTCAATCTAGTCAATTTCTTCATTGATAGCATGTATCGAATCTTCATTATCTAAAGAATCTTTTATTGATTTAGGCTCAAACTCACATAACAATGTTTGAAATATAAAAGAAGTAACTGAGAGGGGAGGGGTGAATTAGTTACCACTAAAATAAATCCTAGATCCCTTAGATGTCAACACATAATATAAACTTCACTAAAAATACCGATGCTCGACAAACACACAGGCACTCGGTTCAGACTAGTAAATGTTGTAACTTGAAAAGCACTGAAATAACAATTGTAACTCAACAAATTCTTACCATGTAAATATTAAGATATTATCTATGATTTAACTTTACTTAAATTAGTTTCATACACATTAAATAAATAGCATGAACTCAAGTGACACCAAGATTTAACGTGGAAACCCAATTTGGGAAAAACCATTAATTGTAACTAGTTACTGATTTTTAATCTTTTAAAGTGAGCCTAGTTAGGATCCAACCCTATTAAAGGTTACAAAACATACTATTATGTGTGACCCTATTAGAGGTAATCACCCTATTAGGAGTGACCTTGTTAGAGGTCTTTAGACACTTTAATCTAGAAATGCCACCTTGTTAGAGGATTTACAAATAGTTGTTAAGCCAACTTGGTTAAGAGATTTAGATCACTGATACAATGGTTAGAGAGTAACAATGAGATTAATTGATTTCTAATGCAGCTAAATTGTTGATTATAGATCTCAATTTTGGCTTGTACACTTGATCCTTTCTGATCAAATGTATCTTTACAGCTCCATAAGGATATTATGCTTATCCGTCTAATTCTCTTCCTCTAAGCATCTTCAATTCTTCTATTCACTTGAACACATTCAATCCTCAACTTGAATTTATATTTATATCTTACACATTGTCAATTCATCTTGAATACAACTTAGAATAGTTAATATTCATCTCCTCAGTTGGCTAGAACCAACAAACAAATCTATTAAATTCAATATGCCAAAACAAGAAAATCCTTCGTTAGCCAACCTTGCTCGGTAGAAACTAATTTAGAAATGATTTTCCTATGTTAACTAAGTGAACTTGATTAATAGTGCATCTTCACAAAGTTCCTTTGGTAACCGAGTGAGCTTAGTTAACACTGGTTCCATCCAACTTTTCCTTCATTAACCAAGTGAGCTTAGTTAACACTCAATCTTCTATGAAATTCTCTTTGTCACTCGAGTGAACTCGGTAGACATTGTCTTCTGAACTTGGCAAACTCTAGAATGCTCAACAAACATAGGAAACTATCTTCATCACCCGGGTGAGCTTGACATACATTGATTGATAATGATATGTCATTTTGTGTAACATCAAAGACAATACACAATTAATCAATTATATTTAACAATCTCCCTCTTTGGCATTGATGGCAACAAAACATGTCATAGTACAATGAAATTTTAGAGAAAGAATAAAGTAAGGAACATATCCTTAGTTTCATTATGATTTTCATCCATGAGTAGTCCCTCTATTAGTGTGAACTCCTCCTACCTTTAGTTTCTCCCTCTATCAGCAAAACTCTATCTTCAACATCTTCTTCTAATAAAAAAGTCTACCTCTTTGATATCAAACCAAGTTCATCCCCTTCTTTATAAATTTTCTGTGAAATGTATACTCTCCCTCTTTATAAAATTTTAGTGATATGAAAACAAACTCTCCCTCTTTGATATCTTATGCCAAAGACAATATTTAGTGAATATTAGTGTACCTTATGTATTGATTCATATCTAATATGTCTTTTTCAATACTGCATCAACTTGACTAATCTTCAACATGCTCTAATTGATACATCACTAAACTTCATTTAGTGAGCTTCAGATAGGGGAATGATCCCTAACTTACCTCTTAGATACAAAAATGTATCCTTAGGTAATGGCTTTGTGAATATATTTGCAATTTTTTCTTTAGTATCCACATATTCCAATCTTACCTCTTTGTTTTTCACCAATTCTCTTAGAAAATGATATTTTATAGAAATGTGCTTGGTTTTGGTATGTATCACATGATTCTTTGATATATTAATTGCACTGGTGTTATCATAGAAGATAACCATTAGATCCTTGATTTCTATCTTCATACTTGCTAATTGTTGCTTGAACCAAACAACATTGGAAAAATTAATTGTTTCTTCCACATACTCTACTTTTGTTGTAGACTAAGAAATAAAATTTTGCTTCTTGCTTGTCCAAGACACTAGTCTTTTACTAAGAAAGAATGCTCCAACACTGGTGCTCTTCCTGTCATCAAAACTTCCTATCCAATCAACATTTATGAAGGCTTTCAAATCTGCAATGCCTCCTTTCTTATGCCATAATCCATAGTCTTCAGTACCCTTTAGATACCTCATGATTCTCTTGATTTCCATCATGTAGTTTTCTTTAGGATTTGTTGAGAATCTTGCCACCATACCAATTAATAATGCAATATTAGGCCTTGTGTGCACTACATATTGCAATTTTCCAATCATTAATTTGTATGTGGTTTGATCTACCTCCTTGGAATCATCATTCTTAGAAAGCTTATGTCTAGTAGACATAGGTGTTCCAATTGGTCTTGAATATTCCATTCCAAATTTCTTTGGTATCTCCTTGATATAGTTGGATTGAATAATGTAGATACCATCTTTCTTCTGTTGAATCTACAATCCAACAAATAATTTTATCTCTCCAAACATGGACATCTCAAATTATTTACTCATCTCTTCTAAAATGCTTTGCATAAGTCATCATTTCCTATGAACAATGTGTCATCCACAAATATTTCAACTAATACAATCTTCTTGTTTGGTCCTCTTTGATATATAGGCTATTGTTATCATTTTTGCAGTTTACAAACCATATCCCTTTTTCTAGGATCTACAAAATGTTCTAGTTGTTCTATGTAAACTTCCTCTTCAATAATTCCATTCAAGAATGTAGATTTCACATCCATTTGATAAAATTTAAATTCTTTATGTGTAGCATAAAAAAGTAAGTTTTTAACACCTTCTAATCTTGTAATAGGAACAAAAGTTTCACCATAATCAATACCTTCTTCTTGAGAATAACCTTTGCGTACTAACCTTTCTTTGTTTCTTGAGACTTCTCCATCTTCATTCAATGTATTTCTAAAAATCTACTTCATGCAAAATACATTCTTATCCTTGGGTCTAGGAACACGAGTCTAGGTCTTATTCCTCTCTATCCATTCTATCTCTTCATTCATAGCTTCAATCCAACTTTCATTATCCAAAGCATCTTTAACTAATCTAGGTTGAAATTTGGCAAGCAAACATGTAACTTTCAATTTATTTCTTGTCATTGTTCCATCTAACTTATCTCCAATGATTTGATCAGGTGCATAGTGCCTTCTGAAATATCTTACTAACATAGGTACTTTGGATTTAGAACTTGTTCCACTAGCCTTGTTATGATCTTCTATATCAAGGTCAAGTCCCACTATCAATGACTCAGGTCTATTAGACTCAATTTTCTCTAGCAACAACTCAGTAGCTTTTAACAATGACTCAAGTCCTTCAAACTCTGACTCGGGTTGCACTGGTTGCAACTCGGTAGATTTTGGAGACTTTGGGGACTTGGGAGGTGAAGTCTTCTGACTTCCAATTGGATTTGACAATGTATTAGGTTCATAATAGACAAACTTTCTATAATCCTTGGGTTCTTTGTTGCTTTCTTCTTTACTCTTTTCTACAAACTCATCAATTCTCACACACACACTATCTATGATCTTATGAGTTGAAAAATTAGGGATCCTTGTGGATTTCCTTGGGTACCCATGCACGATACTCTTTAGGAGACTAAAACTCAAGTCCCTTAAGTTGTTAATTAAGGCAAACTAGTACCATGCTTGATAATATCTACTTTTATCATCCATGTAGCATTTTAATTAGGTAAAACTTTCCACTTAACAAGGTAGTCCTTATAGACTCCCTTCCTTTTCTTCTTGATCGCCTTAGAGTAAAAAATGAATTTCAAAGATAAAGGTTGACCAGGAGGAAAATCCTTGACCCAACCACCAACACCACCACCACGAATAATAGTAGACCTAATGGGATCATCTATAATGGAACAACCCTTGAAAAGAGACATATTACAAACATTGAAGATAGGGGAATTTACAAGATGCAAAGATACTTCATTTTTATATGGACTATTACCAAATTTTTGTACAATCTTTAAGGGATTAATCTTCTCCATAAGTAATTTTGTATGATGACCCTTTAGAAAGCATCCATTCTTCAAGTAGGCCATGATTAATTCACCTACTTTAAATTATACATCTCTTCCCTTAAGGCTTTCCTTGAAAATTTACCTTTGTGCACTTTTTTGAAGAGTGGTTTTGACCATGTCATGGATGTCCTTCATAGTAGTAGAAAAATATCCCTCCCAAGCACTCCTAATATCCATGCCATTTAGATTTATGAGCTCCAAAATACCCCTGGGATGATGGAGATAAAAAATCTCAAAATGACTTTTGCTACCGCTTCTATTGATTGAATCACTATAAGCATATTCAACCTATCCTATAACCAAGTCCCAAACTTGACCATGTTATTTGGTACATTTGAGAAGGTTATCCAATAATCTATTCACAACCTTAGTTTTACCATTAGTCTAAGGATAATAGGATGATGTAAAGGAAAATTGAGTACCCAACTTCTTCCTTTGGGTCCTCCAAAAGTGCCCAATAGATTTTGAATCCTTATTGGTCACAATATTAAGAGGCAAACCATTAAATTGGACTATGTTCCTAAAAAAGAGCATTGCAATGCAAGATGCATCATATGTGAATTTACATGGCACTAAATAGGTCATCTTACTAAATCTATCAACTATGACAAAAATGTTATCAATTCCTTTAGGTGTTTTCTCAAGTGAGGCCTAGTAGGAATAGGGAGAGATTGGTATAAAATTGCATAGGAAGACACTCCTATTGTCCCCTAATGACCAAGACAATTCTTAACAAACCTCCTTACATCTATCTTCACCTTTGGCCAATAGTAGAAGTTAGTAACATGCTCCACTATTTTGTCAAGCCCAAAGTGACCACCCAAGTTTCCATTATGTTTTTCCCTAATAGTATTCTCCCTCATGGAATACTTAGATACACATAACAAGTGACCTTTTAAATGAAAACCTTTCAACAACATAACTTAGAAAAATCAGCATAATGAGTATTAGAAAAATTTAAATGATCCTCATAAATTTCCTTGAAGTCACTATCATCCTTATACAACTCCGTGAGATAATAAATTCCCATGATCTTAAATTGAATTTCTTGAAGTATGAGACCCCTTCTTCTCAAGGCATCTTCCATTTTGTTTGAATTCCCTTTCTTGTGTTTGATGATGATGATATAGGGTTGCAACTGCTGCACCCACTTGATGTACCTTTGATTGAGTTTTCTTGTATCCATTTAGGAAGCTTAGAGCATAAGTATTTTTGAACAAAATAAACTCTTTGGAAAGGAGACAATGTCTTCATTTCTTGAGTGCCCACAACATGACATCAAGATAAAATTCACAAGTGGAATACCTTTTTTTAGCCTCATTTTCTAATGTCGTGCAACACCAAGAGAATCCACAAAGGAGATGTCCAAGCCCCCAAAAATAAACACACATCAAAAACACAACACAAGATACAAGATCTGCTACTAAACTCAACTTCTTTATTCATAAAATAACTCATTACATGCAATGTGCTAGACTATAAGGCCTTCTAGGTTATGAAAAAATATAAAGCAAGTAATAGCTTAGGAAAATCACACAACATCCAATAAAACCTAGATAGCCTAGACCTGTAAGAACACAAATATCTAGTGGATGCCCCAACAAGATTTAAACTTGTGCTCGCAAGCCACCAAGCAATCTCCTTATTTCCCAAGCTTACACTCATCTACTAGATTTGATTTCAAATTCACAACTCTAGATTCTCTCCTAAATCTTTGCTACTCCCATGCTCTATCTAAACACTACCCAAACCTATAATCACCTAAAAATGGTCATCTAAACTATTAGCCCCCTTCTCAACATTTTTGTTACATTATTTAATTATTTCCTTAGGCCAAATTTCTAAAAATCAATTTATTTGATTTTAAAATATAGTTTGACTATAATATCCTCAGTTCATATTTGATTAAAAGAACATGTCCCCTTTTAATTAAATAAAAGTTTCCATTCTTCTACTCCACTTGATGTGCACACATAAAGTCTTTTTCCTATTTACAAATTAAAAGAAAAGACTTAGTTGATGGGCCTTCACAAAGCCATCCTTCTAAGTACTTTTTATCATGTTTTCAAATAGTTATCTTGCAAAACAATCATGACTTTATGGTTTTGAGCAGATGAACTTATATTTTCATGTATAAGTTATATATATATATATATATATATATATATATATATATATATATATATATATATATATATATATATATATATATGAAGTAGAAGTATGGATAGTTTAAATATGCTATATTTTCTTGAATCTATGGAGATAAATGGTATAATGAAGTAATGTTACATGATGATAAATGTTTTTCCATCTATGCCATGTTTTGGGTAGTTTTCCTTCTGTAGCCATAGGATTTGCAAGAGTGGTAATTTGAACTTTACACCTTTTCTCTAATATTGATGATGAAAATAAATATAAGTATGTGGAGGTTGTGTGTGCATTGATTTTTTTACAGGTATTCTTTATGGATATTCAAAGATCAAAATTTCAATGCGAAAGAAGTCAAAGCCAAGCATATTGCTAAACCTTCACAAGTGGAGAAAATTGTTTATTGCTTTTTGTTCTTGTAGTGCACGAATGTATCTTCCAAAACTTGCTATATTCCTGAAGTATTTATTCGTGGTTAAAATTGTTTTTGTTTCAAACTTTATGAGTCTATAATTGATCATCATTAATAGAGTGATCTTAGATTTAGGAAGTAGTTGCAATTTCCTTTAAATAATAATTGTTGTAGCTTTGAGCGTAGTTTTTGAAGAAGAATAGAATAAGCTGATTTTCATAGCAATAGAGTGTGATACTTTTTTTCAACCAAGTGTAATCTTTCACCACGAATGAATAGAATACACAGTTCAAGTTTATATCTCTTATCTTGATTATCTTTTTTGTTTACTCATCCAAGGGGGCCCACTTGGTGAGTGAACTATTCCATTAGAATAGATTTCAATTCCTTGTTCTTTCTATGTAATGTAGAATTTTGTTGCTCCTGCAGCCATTGATAAAAGGAATTAGTGAACTGTTCTTGCAACATAGGTGCATAGATAAGTTTATCATTTGAAACATTACCTTCATCCTTAAGACAAGTTGTCATTTTAGTTTCTAGCATAGATTTCCTTTGGCATTTCATTTTCTTTAGTTGTAATGACTTAAAGAAGAATTAGAGCATATACTTTGCCGTCACCATTTTAGGTTTACGCTCCTTAGGTTGATAAATTAAATGAAGTTAGTATACTATTTTAAGTAAAAAACATGATGTTGTTTGACCATAAAATCATTGTGAAAGGATTTCCAATCCTTCGCTACTAAGGTATTAAATTGGCGACCATTTTTGGCACCATTTTCAGGGATGGTGTCAATCTAGTTTGACCTTGAAGTCATTATGGTAGTTTGAATTCTGCATCATTTTGCATGCATAGAAAAGAGACCTACTTGGGAGGTTTCTTCCCCATAATAATTAGGAAGATATTTTTAATCTTGGGCTTGAAGAACCTCACATCGAGAATGAAGAAGAAGAACCTTTTTGAAAATCCATTTGTTGTTGTTCAAGAATGAATACCCTCATCCTCTAAAGAATCCTTACATTTGAATGATCTTTTTGCTGAACTTGAATACCAAGACAATTCACTTGCCCTTGTTATCTATCAACCACCACTAGGTCCTCCTCCAAGAATGTCTTAGCCTCAATCTACATTTCCTTTTCTTATCCCTCCTCAACTAGGTAATCAAAATTTGAAGAACATATCTTCTGCTACACTTCCCAAGTTCTATGACCTAATTACTAAAGATCCTAAAACCTTCCTCTTTGAGTTTAATATCCTTTGTAGAAGTTATGACTATACAACTGATGCTCACAAGATGAAGCTATTTCCATCCACCTTAAAGGAAGCTACTCTGAGATTTTTCATGGGTTGGATGCCAAAGCTGTAGCAAATTGGCTTACAATGAGAAATTTGTTTCTTACAAAGTATAAAGAATATTTTAGGGGTCAAGATTTGAAAGGAGATGAAATTTTCAAAATGTCCAAAAGGATGATGAAACCTTGGAAGATTATGTCTCACAGTTCATGTATAACCTATAGTGTAACACACAACACTATCTAAATGAGGAATCAAAGAAACATCTTTTTTGAGAGGTGTAAATGATGGAAGTATTAAGGATCTAAATCTTATGGTAGGAGGAAATATCACTCATAAAAAATGGACTGATGTACTGATGGGGACACAACCCAAGCACAGAATGGACACAATAGGAAAAGGGAAATTGTGTTAACTGTGAAAATAAGCTAGTACATTTAGTACAGAGAAAATAGACTTCAAAACATGCCCTAAGGCTTACAATAGCACAAAACTAGATATAATTTCTCCTTTTGGTACCTCCTCTCAATTTCCACTCCAAACTACCTTTTACAATGCCAAAAATGTCCTTAAATAGACCCCGGAGGGTTAAGGACTAGGAGTACATTCTAGAAAGTGCTAGTAGGCATCCACCGACCAAGTAGAAGGCTTTAGAAGCCATGTTATAAGTTGGTACAAATCTAGAAGAATCCAAAAATGGTAACCGAACTTTCGGGAGGCATAAATTTTGAACCGTAGCTCCGATTGACGAACGGTTTACATTTCTGAAAAGCTCTTGAAGCGCTCTATAGCCCTATGGACCAGCTTCACTCATCCCCCATTTTTTGTCCCTTTTCAAGGTCATTTAATGCCCCTAACTTGACTTTGAAGCATTCTTAAGAGGTCTCCGAAAACTGAAAAATTGTGATAACTTTCAAACCGTGGGGCCTTTTGACCTGATTCTTTTTCTGGAATGCTCTAAATTGAAATTACATTCATTTGGCCAATTTAAACCTCCTAGTTCACCAAAATGATGGCTCAATTACATACTCTTATTTTTCAGCATTTACACGTATCCCAAGGTGTTCAAATACTCTATCCTAGAACACTGATAGTGGAACTATGAGAGTTGGAACCTTTATTTGACCCAAATGGGTATCTAGAACTGAAAACACATGAAACATAAACTAAGTCTAAGTAGATTTTTTTTTTGGTGACACAGGATTGCCCTTATACCTCTAGATGCTCCTGCATCAGACACCCAGGGTAGATTGAAAAGTGACCCTGTCACTTTATGAATGGTAGAGGAAATCCCAAATGGGAAACCTCAGCTACTGAAATCTAGGTTGAGTCCTCTATCAGCCATCCTTTCCACTTGACCAAATACTCTTCATACTACCTATTTCTGGTGCTCCTACACACACGATGATCTAGAATGTTTTCTATCTCCTCCTTCTTAGAAGCAGGAATTGGACATGGCTCTAACATCAGCTCCTCATCTGCACCATCATCATGATACTTTGTTAAGTCTACAATGTTGAAAATAGGAGAAATGTGAATACCATCTGGCAACTCCACCTCATATGCATTGCCTGAGTCATGTTTCTTCAGAATTTTGCAGGGGTCAAATTTCTTCATTTTCAGTTGTTGTAAGTACCGACTGAAAATCTTTCTTTTTGTCTTGGAATTCCTTATGTCTTTTCCTTTGATCAGACCTAGCTTTATACTCTTGATTCATCTTGGTAATGTGTGCTTGAACCTCCTCATGTAGATGCTTGATATATTCAGCAAATTCTTCAGCTTCAGCACTTGTCCTTTCCCCTTGCTCTATCTTCCTCAATTCTAGCACAGTCCTTGGGCTACTTCCATATACAATGTGGAATGGTGATCTACCAGTACTCCTATTTATAGAGTTATTGTAAAAAAACTCAGCTTGTGGTAGAATCAAATCCCACCCCTTGGGCTTATCCCCAACTAAACATCTTAGCAAATTGCCTAGACTTCTGTTTACCACTTCTGTTTGGCCGTCAGTCTGTGGGTGATGTGTGGAACTGAATTTCAAGTCTGTTCTCAACTTTTTCCACAATGTTCTCCAAAAATACCCCACAAATTTGGTGTCTCTGTCAAAAACTATACTCCTTAGAAGACCATGTAGTCTTACCACTTCTCTAAAAAACAAGTCTGTAATATGGACAACATCATGAGTTTTGTGGCATAGAATGAAATGTGCCATTTTGGAGAACCTATCAACCACCACAAATACTGAGTCATTACCCCTTGGTGTCCTCAGCAATCCAAGAACAAAATCCATACTTATGTCCTCCCATGGCTTTGATGGAACAGGAAATGGTTGATATAGTCTAGTATTGTGGCTAAATCCCTTGGCAACTTGACAAACCTAGCAACTCTGTACAAACTTCTTCACATCTTGTGAAATCTAAGGCCAACAATAATGTTCTCTAAGAATGGAAATGGTCTTATCTTGACCAAAATGTCCTGCCATCCCTCCACTGTGTTTCTCTTTAATTAGATTTTCCCTCATGGAACTCCTTGGAATGCACAATTGGCTGCCCTTGAATAACATACTATCCTAAATCGGATAGTCTAACCACCTAGTTCTATCTACAACAATAGGATCTTTACAAGCTTTCCATGCTTTAGAAAAATTAGGATCTTTAGGGTACAGATTCTTGAGTTCATCAAACCCAACTACTTCAACCTGCATTACTGTAAGCAACAACTATCTCCTGCTTAGTGCATCTGCAACCCTGTTAGATTTTCCACTTCTATGATTCAACACAAATGTATAGCTCTACAAGAACTCTACCCACTTTATATGCCTATGATTCAATTTACCTTGGCTATTTAGGTATTCTAATGCCTGGTGATCAGTATACAAAACAAATTCCTTTGGCAATAAATAATGCCTCCATTTCTTTAAGGCCTGAACTATTGCATAGAACTCTTGATCATAAACATAATACTTCTTCTTTGCATCATTCAATTTTTCACTAAAATATGCAATAGGCTTACCTTCTTGGCATAATACAGCCCCAATAGTGCTGCCACTAGCATCACAATCCACCTAGAACACCTTTCTAAAATTTGGAAGTGCTAACGCAGGTTGTACTGTCACCTTCTTCTTCAACAATTCAAAACTTCTCGCAGTTGCTGCAGTCCATTTGAACTCTTTTCTATCCCCTCTTATTGTGTCAGTTAGGTGTGCACATATGCCACTAAAATTCTTAATAAAATTCCTATAAAAACTAACCAGAGCATGAAATGATCTTACCTCAGCAGCAAACCTTGGAGTAGGCCATTCCAAGATGGATTTTACCTTCTCTGGATCCATTTTGAGACCTTTAGGTGATATAACAAACCCCAAATAGACTAACTCCCTTTTTGCAAAGATACACTTCTTCAAATTAATTAACAGTTTCTCTTCCCTTAACCTTTCAAGGACACTACGAATATGCAATAAATGTTCTTCCAAAGTCTTGCTAAAAATTAAAATATCATCCAAATAGAGAATAAAAAAATTTCCCAAGAACTTCTTAAGTACCTCATTCATAAGCCGCATGAAGGTGCTTGGGGCGTTCGTCAATCCAAAGGGCATGAGTAACAAATCATAAAGACCCTCCTTGGTCTTGAAGGTCATTTTCCACTCATCTCCTTCTCGAATCTGTATCTGGTGATAACCACTCTTGAGATCTATCTTTGTGAAGTACTGAGCTCCACTCAAGTAGTCCATAAGATCATCCATTCTTGGCAAAGGAAACTGAGATTTGATGGTTATCCTATTTATAGCTCGAGAGTCTGTACACATCCTCCACTCTCCATCCTTCTTTGGTGCTAATACTGCAGGTACTACACATGGACTTAGGCTCTCTCGAATCAAGCCCTTCCTCAATAGCTCTTGAACCTGTCTATTTAGCTCCTCTGTTTTAGTAGGAGTCATCCTGTGAGCAACCTTGTTAGGAAAACTAGATCCTGGAATTAGATCTATCTGATGATTGATTTTCCTTACTGGTGGCAATCCTTCTGGAACATTATCAGAGATAATATCTCCAAACTGACCTAGTAAATTTGAAACTTCATGTGGTATTTCACTACTACCTTCTTTATCTTTCCTAGGAATCAAAGCATAGCACATACACTGATGTTTCATTCCATCTAAAAACTTTCTTCCATCAACAAGACAAATCCTAGCACTGCTACATACCTTTTCACCTTCCTCTTTTATGGGCTTCAGTTTGTGGTGAACTCCATCCTTTGTTAGAGAGTATGTGTTTGCATGACCATCATGTACTGCATGTCTATCAAACTACCATGGTCTACCCAACAATAGATGGAAAACATCTATTGGAATAACATCATAGAGAACTTCATCATGGTAACTCCCAATTTTGAATTTCACGAGACATTCTTCACTTACCAGGACCTTATGATCATCTTTCACCCAAGCAATCCGATAGGGCTGGGGATGTTTTTCCCTCTTGAGCTTTAGCTTAGAGACCATCTCCTCTGACACCAAGTTGTCAGTGCTACCACCATCAATGATCACATCACAAAATTTTTCCTCACATTTGCACCTAGTACAAAACAAACTCCTCCTTTGTCCTGGTTCAATCTCACCACTTAATAGGACCCTTTCATTTACCAAGGTCTCTCCTCTTTCTGCATCCTCTGAATGTGATGACTGTGCATCCTCATCCACATGAGCAAGCCTAGCTTGACCCTCAGCTCTCCTATCTGTCCTTCCTTGTCATTGAGGGAATTCAAAGGCACGATGACCTTCTTCATTGTAATGGAAATAGGTACCATGGAAGCCTCCTCTTCCTTGTCCACATCCTCTACCTCTTCCTCTTTGATTTCCAAAGTCTTGATCACGGGAGCGGTTGAAACCCTCATTCCTCTGGTTCCTGCTAGTACCCACATCTTTATTTTTCTTTTTGATTTCATTTCAACCTCCAGATGACCTACCACTTCCCCTTCCTCCTTGACCATGCCCTCTATGTCTCCCTTCAAACCTCTTATTCAGCTTCTCTTCAACTCATAGTGCAAACTGGTATGCCTCTTCAACACTGGTCATTCTTACCAGACTTAATTCCTCCTGGATGCTAGGTCGCAACCCACTGATATAACGAGCAACCTTCTCCTTATTTTCTTCTGCATGCCCTACTCTAATCAAAATTCGATAAAAATCCTCTATATATTCTTGGACTGATCTTCCTGCTTGCTTTAGCCCATGCATCTTCTTAAACAAATCAAGCTTGTAGTCCACAAGAATGAACTACTTCTTTAATTTGTCCACCATGCAATCCCACCTTGTGATCTTCTCCTTTCCTCTTCTGTTTCTTTCCAATTGAACCTCTTGCCACCAGATTTTAGCATGGCCTTTCAGTTTGGCCTTTGCAAACTTAATCCTATCTGGGTCCCTGATATCTTCATACTCAAAGTATTCTTCCAGTTCATTGATCCAGTCTATCAACTCATCTGGTTTCAGATTTCTTAAAAATACACCCACATCAATTGTAGGTCTTTTCCCAAATTTAGTAATGGCCCTAAAAAGCCTTTCCTCTGCCTGATTTAGAACTTCCCCATCAAATTCCCCTTCTGGTCCAATTTCTTCTTCTTCATTGTCATCCTCACTGTCGTCACCTGTGGCAACATTTGTTCCTCTACGAAGCTCCTCCTGTAATGCTTGTACCTTCCTTTGGAGGGCTCTAACCTCCTCAAGATTAACAGCTTTGGCCCTTCCACCATGCTCTCTTCATGGAGGCATCTTCTTAACTCAAACCCACAACCACACAGTCCTGGTGCACACTGCCTCACAGTCGACGCTCTATCTACACACTCAGGAAAACCAGCTCTGATACCACTTGATGGGGACACAACCCAAGCACAGAATGGACACAACAGGAAAAGGGAAATTGTATTAACTATGAAAATAAGCTAGTACATTCAGTACAGAGAAAATAGACTTCAAAACATGCCCTAAGGTTTACAATAGCACAAAATTGGAGATAATTTCTCCTTTTGGTACCTCCTCTCAATTTCCACTCCGAACTGCCTTTTACAATGCCAAAAATATCCTTAAATAGACCCTGGAGGGTTAAGGACTAGGAGTAAATTCTAGAAAGTGCTAGTAGGCATCCACCGACCAAGTAGAAGGCTCTAGAAGCCATGTTAGAAGTTGGTGCAAATCTAGAAGAATCCAAAAATGGTAACCAAACTTCTGGGAGGCATAACTTTTGAACTGTAGCTCTGATTGATGAACTGTTTACATTTTCAGAAAGCTCTCGAAGTGCTCTATAGCCCTATGGACAAGCTTCACTCATCCCCAAATTTTCAGACCTTTTCAAGGTCATTTAATGCCCCTAACTTGAATTTGAAGCATTCTTAGGAGGTCTCCAAAAATTGAAAAACTGCGATAACTTTCAAACCGTGGGGCCTTTTGACCTGATTCTTTTTCTGGAATGCTTTAAATTGAAATTACATTCATCTAGCCAATTTACGCCTCCTAGTTCACTAACATGATGGCTCAATTATATACTCCTATTTTTTTGACATTTACACGTATCCCAAGGTGTTCAAATACTCTATCCTAGAACACTGATAGTGGAATTGTGAGAGTTGGAACCTTTATTTGACCCAAATGGGTATCCAAAAATGAAAACACATGAAACAGAAAGTAAGTCTAAGTACATTTTTTTTTTGGTGACACAGGATTGCCCTGATACCTCTGGATGCTCTTGCATCATGTAAATAGTATATGTCTAAATTATTCTAGGGCCACTATGAAGAAAGGTAGGGGACTTAGAGACCTACCACATATATCTAATGGTCATTCAGGAGTATCAAAGATGGAACTATCCAATTTGTTGTCAGATTTAAAACAAGACATCATTAATGATGTAGCCATTCAGCTAGATACCATGTAGACAAGAAAGAAGAAGGATGAAGCTAATGCCATGTTAGTTGAATACTATCCACATTGTAGGGAGAAGAAAATGAATTGTAGATGCAAGTCTAGAGACACAACCAATGCCTACTAATTTTAAAACCATTGATGAAAATGGAGAGGTGCTCTATATTGCTCAATGAAGACCATGGGCTCAAATACAAGGTATGACACAAGATTATCATTAAAATTATAATAGTAACAATCAATGGAAAAATTCTCAAAGTATTGGTTTTAGTGGAAATAATAACTAGAAACAACCCCAACAAGGTTGGCACAACCTCAACAGGGTTGGCAGCAAACCCAAAATTGGAATACCCAACCTAGTTAGCAAGCCTTAATGTCATCACCTCAGTAGTAGGATCTAATGCCTCCTCCTACAACCACTAATACTCCTCCTAAGTAGACTTAGCTACTAGTTCAACCTAATCCTAATCCCAACAATACCATATAGCCAACACAACAACAAAGCTATGCTATTTCTTTGAATGGTATCCACTTAAGGTCAACCACTACTCTTCCTTCACCCCAAAGCCTATAATAAAAAAAGTTGAAGATTCCCCAACTGAACAAGCAGATGTGTCAAATCAACAAACCTCTCCTATAGCCAAAGAACCTTCATATCCTCATAGATTGATGGAACAAGGTTAGCTTGTAGAAAACCACATAGTAATTAATTTTCTTAATCAATTGAAGAAAATGATAGTAAAAATATCGTTACTTGATGTTATCAAGGAAGTTCTTGCCTATACTAAATCCATCAAGGAAGCATGTATGAAACAACTAGGAAGAAATAAGAAGGATCCAAAAACTAATCATGTCTTAGGATGATTATTTAATTTAATATTGGAGAAATTAGTTGTACCTATATATTCTAACCCTGGGAGTCTTGTGGTTACTATCACCATTCATGGGATGCAAGTTAAAATACTTTAGTTGATTTAGGAGCATCTATAAACATCATTACAAAGGAGATATTTCCTCAATTACATATCATTAGTCTTAGAGAAACACCAACCACACTTCAACTTGCTAATAGTTCTACTATTAAGCCAGATGGGATGATAGAAGATCTCATAGTCATCTTAAACTATTGGGAGTATCTAGTAGACTTTGTTGTCCTCTCCCCAAAGGACAACATGGGTGGATATCCTTTAATTTTAGGGTGACCATGGTTAGCTATTGTATATTCCTATATAGCTTGTTAGTCTAGGAAGATGACAATATCTAATGGTATCCATACTAAGAACCTTACTTTATACTCCTCTACTCAACCACTATTGCTAGATGACCAAGTAATCTAGTAAGACTTGGGCGATTATGATCCAAAGGTAAATTTCATCCATAAATGAATGATGATAGGCCAAGAGTCATTTGTAGCCTCTTGAGAAGAAGATGAGATCATTTCATCCATTATCTTGACCAAGTATGGAGTAGAGCCTGAAGTGTGTCCTCAAGTGGAATGTGTCCTAGAAACCATATTACCACCTTTGAACACACCTCAACATTCAATAGCTTCCAAATTCCCTCACTCATTATTACCTCATGAGATGGATTCTTCTCTTGTTGCCTAGTTATTCATGACAGATAAGGTTATTAAGATGTAAGTTGGTCCAGGAAGAGAGCTAAATGTAAACAATGCCTGATCACCTTCCCATTAGAAAATTATGTTGTAGTTACTACACAAAAATCAAAAAGAATTTTCTTGGGACTACATGGACATGAAAGTATGAGATCCAATGCCTTACACTCACAAGATCTACATTAGTCCTAACTTCAAACCTCTTGAATAGTCTCAGAGGAGAGTTAACACTATTTTGAGGGATATAGTTAAAATTGAGCTCCATAAACTATTAAGTGCTGGTTTTATTTACCCTATCTCTAATAGCCAATGGGTCTCCCCCCTGGTTATAGTACCAAAGAAGGGATGAAAATGGAGAGTTTGTGTAGATTATAGGGATCTCAATTCAACCACTAAGAAAGACCACTTCCCCTTGCCATTTATAGATCAAGTTGTTGACAACCTAGCTGGAAAAAAATATTTTTCTTTTATAGATGGTTTTAGTGGTTACAATAAGATAAAAATAGCTCTAGAGGATCAAGAAAAAATAACCTTCACCTTCCCATGGGGAAATTTTTCCTACTCAATTTTACCTTTTGGGTTGTGCAATTTCCAAACCACATTCCAATGAGCTATCATAAAATATCTTTTCTGATATATCTACTAACTATATGGATATCTACATGGATGATTTTATTGCTTATGGGACTACTTTTGAGGAGGCAAAAGACAACTTAGAGAAGGTAATCAAGAGATGCCAAGACTATAACCTTTCCCTAAATAGTGAAAAATGTTTTATGATGATGGAAGGAGTAGTACTAGGTCATTTCATTTCATCAAAAGGCATCCAAGTATATCTAATAAAGATTGAGGTCATTAGTACCTTGCCTATGCCAAAGAAGCAAAAGGATGTATAAAGTTACCTAGGACATGCTAGATACTATAGAAGATTCATTAAGAATTTTAGTCAACTTGTAGTGCCCATTTATAACTTGTTAAAAAAAGATTCTAAATTTTCTTAGGACCTTGAGTGTGCTACATCTTTCATGTAGCTTAAAGATGTACTCACCATAGCACCAATTTTGAGAGGGCTCAATTGGGATTGCCTTTCCACATCCATGTAGATGCCTCAAACTAAGTTATAGGTGTAGTGCTAGGCTAGAAGGTAGACTTAGTTGAACATGTTGTTTATTTCATCACTAAAAATTTGCAAAGTGCAGAGTTTAACCACATAGTTACTGAAAAGGATCTACTTATAGTTATCTATGCATTGAATAAATTCAGGCACTATATTATTGGATATGAAATATTTGTTCATACTAACCTCTCTACTATAAAGTATCTGATGAATAAGCTTGCAATATTAAGAAGATTGGCTTGCTGGTTGCTACTTATGTAGGAATTTGATATCACAATAGTAGATAAACCCGACAAGGCCAATGTGGTAGCTAATTTTCTCTCTTGGTTGCATGTCCATGATGATCCTGCAACCATTGACGATAGTTTTCTAGATGAACAAATTTTTCTATTATCAGCACAAAATCCATGGTATGTAGATATTTGAAATTATCTAACCATAGGAAAGATGCTAGTTCACTTCTCTACTAAAGAAAGAAAGTTACTAGTTGAAAAGAGCTTTAACTATTCTTGGATTACTAGATTTATGTTTTATACTGGTCTTGATCAAGTAATGCATCGATACATAAGGGAAGATGAAATGTATGATATCTTGATGGCATGCCATGATAAGCCATATGGAGGTCATTTTGCAACCAAGCAGAAAATTTTTAAATTATTGTCAATCAGGTACTATTGCCCAAGTTTACACAAGGATGGAGCTAGATACACAAAGAAATGTGATAAGTGTCAATGCATGGGAAGACCCACTAAATTAGATGAAATGCCCCTGCATCCTCAAGTAGTTGTTACACCCTTTGATAAATGGGGGATTGACTTTGTAGGTCCTATTGAACTCTCTTCATAAGGTAAATCCTATATTCTAGTTTTCACTGATTATGTAACTAAGGGGAAAGAGGCCAAACCCATGAAACATCCAAGGGATAACAACATTTCCAAGTTCTTGTATGAATCCATCTTTACATGGTTTGGAGTCCGTAGGGAGTTGACATTTGATTAAGGAGCTCAATTTACATCTAATCCGATATCAACTCTCATGGAGGAATATACTATTTGACATGGTAAATCATCACCTTACCATCTGCAAGCTAATAGACAAGTAGAAGTTACCAATAGGGAGTTGGAAGTCATTCTCACCAAATTAGTAGCACTCCATTGGAAGGATTGGGACACATGCCTTCCTGAAACTCTTTAGGCTTATAGAATCACATGGAAATCTACAATAGGTTCCACTCCTTTTGAACTCACCTATGGTAGGTCATTTGTAATGCCTCTGGAGTTTGAGTATAGAACATTGAGGATTACTTTGGAGCTTGGTATGGAACTTACTATTGCATAAAAATACCAAATTATAAGTTTAAATGACCTTGATGAATGATGCAAATCTGCATTAAATAACACATACCTCATCCAACATCAATGAAAATAGTGGCATGATAAGTTTATCAAAGATACAATGTTTGTTATGGGAGATTGGGCCCTTTTGTATGATTCCAAGTACCAACACAATCTAGGAAAGTCTCAAATTTGTTTGTTAGGACCGTATGAAATTGTTATTATATTTCCAAATGGAGTGGTCTAGTTGACTACTATTGATCCTATTTGATTCAAGTTACTTATCAATGGGAATCAACTCAATCTCTACAACAAACTAGTCAGTTGTGAGGAGCTCTTGCAATATTTCCAACACAAAAAAGATATACTCGTTCTTGTAGCTAAATGGTCTGAGTCTTCTACCTTGACTTTTGCTAAATCTTGATTCCATTCAAGATTTTTATAATAAAATTTTTCTTCTTGAAAGTAATTTCTTTGCCATACACTCCACCTCACCCTCTCTCTTCACCATCTTTCCATCCCATACCATCATTCCATTGCTTTAGATGATCTTTTCCATAAGACTTTTCTTAGAAAACTTGCCAGGTACATGCCATATAACCTTGCATATATTTTATTTTATTTATTCTTTATTAGAAATTTGTGTTCTTTAAATTTATTGCTCTTGTATATCTTGGATTGGTGGGGCCCATGCCCTTACTTAGTTGGGGGGATATTCATTTTTTAAAATTTGAAATCGCATGTAAACTTTAAAGTTATTATCTTATGAGATGATTGTCATCATATGTTTGATGACTTGTCCTTCTGCGATTGCATCATTAAGGAAATTAAGGACATTAAAAGTTGATCTTAAATATTAATAATATATTAGCACCATGTTTAGGGTGGTAGAACTATACATGAGAAAAGAATTATGAGACTTGATGTAAGAAAATATATCATGAGATTTTGTGCATTAAAAATCTTTAAGAAGAACATAGTAATTGTACATCATTTTCTCTGTTTGTAACATCTGGTGTCATAACACTACAAATTTTGTTAATTCACCATTATTGATGTTTGAGAACACCATGATTCTACTAAAATTCTATTGTTCATAATGGTGGCTGGAGTTCTTCAAAGATATAAGTCAGTCGATCATAGGGTTTTGATGGGTGACATGGCCAGCTGTGAGATGTTCAGGAGAAGAGGATGGTTAGACTACTGCCTCAATCTCAAGGGGTTTGATGAAGAGGTTTCTCTTCAATTTATGAACACCTTGTAGACACCTAAATTTGTCCAAAACCCATTTCGTGACTAATTAAATAAATATTTATTATTTATTTAATTCCACTACTTTAATTAAATAAATTCTACATTTATTTAATTATGTTTTCCTTACCGATTTAAATAAACTAAGGTTTATTTAAATCCTAACCAATTCCCACTTGCATCTAACCCCTTTCACTTTAATTAAGTATGTCATTTACTTAATTAATCCTTGCCTAAATCCCACTAGGAATTAAATATTACATTTAATCCTATTTGAGCACATGGCTCCTACTTTTAACCCTCACCTAACCTCACTATCCTACCTAACCCATCATGCTAAACCTACCCACTTCCCTAATCATGCTTTATTTTCCTAATCATCCTAGCTAATCACCTCTTAATCCTAAGTGTGTTCTCACACATGTGTGAGGAATCCTCACACATGTGTGAGAGATTTTCACACTTCCCTCATCCCTCATGTCTTGCATATCTCTTGCACACTTGTCCTCTTGCATGAGAGTCGAGGTGTCTCACACATGTGTGAGAAGCCATCCTTCTCACACCTCTTGTACACTTGTCCTCTTGTGTGAGAATCAAGTTGTCTCACACATGTGTGAGAAGCCATGCTTCTCACACCTCATTGATCATGTCACCATCAAAGGTTGCTCACACATGTGTGAGCATATTGCCCCCTCTGAATGGTCAAAACCCTAATCCATGTGTAGTCTACTTATCCTCCACCTCATTGAAACCTCATCAATCCTGAGGGATCCTAGCTCTCCATCTTGCATTCAATCTTAGTCTTCTGTTGCATCCATTTTCCTATAAATGGAGAGCCCTCTCCTCATTTTTCATGAAGCACCTTCTACCTCATTGTTATGCTACTGGATTTGTGAGCAACCACATCCCACAATAATGTGAAATCATCAATCACTTGATGGTTTCATGAGGTTTGGATAGTGATATTTTTTAATGCTTTCATGCTATTGTTTGTTTCATGTTGCTTATTTACATGTCTTCTTTCATATTTTGAGGTTTTGCATGATAATGTAGGAATGTGCATTAGTTGCTTAGTGTTATTCCTTAGTTACATTTTTATGCAACACACACCTTTAAGGATGGATTTATAATGGTTAAGGGGCTTAGAATTGAATTTATAGAAGATGTGGTGGTTGAAGTCAGTAGGTTACCCCAGGAAGGAGAAAATTGGGTAAAGGATTTTGATTTACATGTAGCTAGGGAATAGTTTAGTTTGCATCTTAACCCTTTGCTAGACATAGAAAAGAAGTTGGGAACCTCCAAATTATCTTTACCCTTGAAGTTTATCCAACTAACAACAATACTTCTCTTGTGAAGGTCATTACAAATGCCAACATGCCCTACATTTCAAGATTTTGGCTCATCTGCAACATGGCTATAGACAGGTAAATCTTGTTAGAATTACAGTAGGAAAGGTAAACTTCTAGGGCAGGGGGTTGAATCAGTACTTCAAAATTTTAAGCCATAAAATATGGTCTCACTTATTCAATAAGTAAATTGAAATGCCATGTAAACCATGTACATCTAAAGCATGTAAACAATTAAGCATTCACACCTATATGACACCAGATATGATTACCTAGAAACTTTGCACTAAGAAGGTAAAACTAGGGTGGGCATGACACCCACAAATCTTCACTATTGTAGTAATAAAGTGTATCCAATGAAGGTTACAATGTTTGATAATGAAACATGATCTACCCTATGAAAGGTCTACCTTATTAAAGGCTTACAAAGACTGTTAGGTCTTACCTTGTTAGAGGATTTCAACACCCTATTAAAAGTGTGCCTTGTTAAAGGACTTCAACTCACAATTAACTAAGAACCTTGTTAGAGGATTTCAATATAGCCTATTAGGACTACTCTACTAAGAGATTTAACTAATTCACTTATTAGAATGTCTCAACATTGATCCTATGATTAAGACTTTTTTACTTGATGATAGATCACCTCTAAACTGATGTATACTTGATCCTTATTGATCAGATGTCTCTCTACTATTTTCTATTTCCTTTTCCTATTATCCTTTAACTGATTCTACAATGCAATTTCAAATCATTATACCTTGGTTACCATGAATGTCTTGGTTTGTGCATGCAAAACTCTACTTGATCATTCATACATTCCCTTTTGCACTCATAGAACTTTTAGGGCTTGTCCTCCTTAAGAAGACTTAGGTGACTTAGGGTTAGGTATGAATCAATGACTATGATTTACACATATTGTCGCTTAAACCTTCCCTTTTCTTGATTTGATGCATGTAATTCATAGGGATTCCAACTTAAGATTCATCCTTATCACTAAAATATCATAATTCAATCTATAAGTTGGCTCAAAAATAGTTTACATAGTAGCTTGTGCCAATACAAACAACTATGACAAAACTATTTTACTCAGCATCTAAAATCCTTGATGCTTAGCATATACTAATTTCAATACTATTATTTATCTTCTGAATGACTTGGCACATGCACTACTTGCTTGAATCCTAAATCACTCAGCATATACTATTTTCTCAGCACTTGAGTGACTCGACATGAGTGACTTGGTAGTCACTGTTGACTCGACATGCTCTAACTTATACATGTTGTGCTTGGCATATGCTACTTATTCAACATGAACTAAGTAAATGATTTAAGTGTAAAAGCACTCACGTGTCAAAAACAATCAAAGATAAAAAATCTCCCCCTTTGAAATGAATGTCAAAAATAGTTGGTCAAGCATTAATACTTTTATTCTTATGAGCATGACATAACTCTTATTTGTCTTCTATAAAAATTACAAAATATCAATATTTTGCAACAACTTATACTTCAAAATATTATAACTCCCCCTAAGGTGTTTGATCTATTTTTTGCTCAAAATCTTACTCCTTTTGAGTAGATGTGCCTCAACTGATACTCTGTCACTTGCTTGCTCCCCCATGCTCTTACTCCTCCTTAGCTCTTTCTATATCGCACCCTTTTTAACACTGATGTCAATGGGTCATACGCTAATAGTATGTTTTTCCAAAAAGGATTTATGGACCTCAAGAATAATCTTAAGAGAAACATCCCAATTGTCACAAGCTACCTCCAAAGACTTATTTTGGATGGCCAACTTGGAAGCAAGGTGGAATCAACCATCTAATGTAGAAAAATTGGGGTCTTTCTTCATAAGAGTTTCTGTATAACCTAAATTCTTGTGAAAAAATCCATGTGAGGAGTTAATGTAGTCTGGATGCTTATTAGTTTAGCCCTTATGTTAGCTTCATCTATAGATAGTACTACTAAGTGACTCTGAGTTTGAAATAGGGTCCTGAAGTGTTTCTCACTTTGAGCTAGAGTAATGGGCAATTTAGCTCTAGATGACTGCATTTGACTCTCCAAGCTCAAAATGTGATCCCTATTTCTTGTGTGAAAAGTGTAGGATTACATAGTTTGGTGTACAGAGAGAAAATGTTCTCAAGTACTAGACTTTCTATCTTAGTTGCCAATGCAACTTATGTAAGTGCTATATCATTCGATATCTTCTCATTCACTTTATGTTGAAACTTCTTCTCAGAACATTCTAATAATTTTTCATTAGTATCATGGTTTGTATCACTTACCTTTTCCACTATGTTAGTTAATTGTTCAATAAGTGGCTTTGTTTCATCTAGAGTAGGTAGACTAAATGCATCTAAGAAGATGTCTTTAATATCAAGAAAAGCTTGCTTCTGCCTATGCTCCCTTCTGATAAGTTCTTGATGTTTCTTTCTAGCTAGGACTTCTTGAAGTATACCCATCTACTCAATTGTGATTGTTGCAAGATCAAAATTAGGTAATATAATTTCTTTATTGAGGCTAATATCTCCATAGGTTATTACCTTTTTGCCTTAGATGAACTTGGAATCGACAATAAGAATTGCAAAGGTGTTGCATCTATGCTTGGCCTTTGAAGAGTGTAATTGGAAGGAGTTCCAAATGCTAGTAAAGTTACCAGTGCTTAAATTTCTACTTGCTCCTTCGGCTTAGGTGTCAACACAGTCTCTTTAGGCTTGTCCTTGTCTACCTCATTGATTTAAATTGCACCTTGAACTTGTGCTAGAGGTGTAGATGAATCTATCTAACCTGTTTGACTCTGTGGTTTATTATAGACTTGTGTTTCCATTGTATCCTTTCTAATTGTTTCAACCTTTTCTGGCGCAATTTTTGGTACATTTTTTGAAGGTTATACACTAGTGACTTGACAAGTGATTGTAGGTGGTTCTTGTGTTTTCACCTCCTCCTTGTAGTTCTAGTAATTGATATGTGAATTTCATCTACACTCACCAATATAGGGTTGTTACAAAATTTAGCCTATAGTGTAGATTGGTCAAGTATCTTTTTCAAGTGTTCCTCTACTAGGGGATTGATGTTTTGAATTGTGAGATCAAAAAAATCCTTTACTATGATAGTTTCAGTACTTACACTGATTATTTGTGGAGGACTCACATTCAACATTTTTGTATCTTGTACACTCTATTTTTGTTATTGCTCTTTCTCAGCTATTACCTGATCATCTACATTCATTTTGGTACCTCCCTCAACTCTGCCTTCATTATTGTCATCATCTTCATCATCTTTAACCTCAATAGGCTCTTGTTCTCCTACTTTGACTGTGGCTATTCCATATGTAATTTTCCACATATGTGTAGTCTTCCTTACAACATCTTCTATGTTGTTCTGTAATATACTAAATTCTCTACATTTAGGAATAAATCTAACAACATATATATTTATGGCTTTAGCTATCTGTGCCTTGCTAAGTTTTAGGCATAACTTGAGTGAGGGTAGTTTCTCTAATTTTCCTTTTAGTATCTAAACAATAGTGCCATTTTTGTTCAACTCTTTCATATAGGCTTTTAGGTATGGAGTTGGAAATCTCTAGAGGAGCTTTCTTAAAAGTGGCCATCATGGCATATATTTCCTCCACTTCATTCTTTTCAACTTTTCCAAGTTTTTAAATTTCAATTTGAGAGAATCTTGATAAATTTGCATTATTTCTAACATTCTCACATAAGTTGTCTAGATCTAAAGATGGAATATGACTTACCACTTAGAATTGGCCGTTGTCATCAGATTTAGTTCTTTCCTCATTAGTTTCAATCTAAGCAATGTATTTTCTGCTTGGTCTTTTCTATGCTCCACCTTCCTACTCTGTAGGTTTAGCTTTCTCTTTAGTCTTTTGTGCAATGACACATGCACTAGCCCTTGTGGTAGGTGCTATTGGTTTAGGCTGGCTTGGTTTAGCAACCTTCTTATGTCTTGTCACTACTTGTGCCTTATCCTTTCTCTTCTTCTAATAAGTAGGAATAGGTGCTTCCTTGGCTTCTTCTTCCTTGACACCTTCTACAATTTCTATTTCTTCCTCTTTTTGATCTTCACCCTATCCTTGTGTCAATGAAAGTGGTGCTTGAATCTGAGTGTCTTCTTCCTCTTCATCTTCCTTTTTGACACCTTCAATTTTATTTTCTTTTAGTTTCTTTACCATTTTATTCCTCTTTTTGATGATAGAGGTACTCTCCAACTCTATAGTAATCTTTGACTTGGCCATCTCATAGTTACCAAATGCTTTGGCATCTTTTTCTACTTCTTCTACATGAAATGCTGTTATTTTTGCAAAGCCCTCATCCACATTAATTTCATAAGCTGATGGCCTTAGGTATCTTACTCTTGGAATTGTAGCTTGAACAAATGTGTAATCAACATCAACTAGGAAACAAACATCATCATAATGTTTTTTCACTAGTGACACTAGAATCCTTAATCTCTTCTTCATGGATCTTTTGAAATCCTCAAAATAATGAGTCATTATTGACTCAAAATTTTCACCTAATTGTTAAATGAACTCTCCTATTTGAACTATAATAGACCTATTTTTCTTCCATGCAATAGTACCAAATGTAGGAAATGTCTTCAAAACATAAAAGAATATACATATCAAAATAGATCTAAATTTACATTGAGCACTCTTTATTTTCCTTACTAATCCAAGATTTTCAATCAATTACTGCAGCTGCAACTCAACAAGATCATATGTATGATCCTTCTTCACAATCTTGTAACCCATATCTACTGCAATGCAAGGTACACTGTTCAATCTACTTGATTGATAAAAATTATGTGAAATTACCCTTACTGTAAAATCTATTAGAGGATCTGTGATGGTATCTATGGTCATTCCTCTCTCGTTCCACACAACTCTCGTGTTCATTTCAATGACTTCTTTGGACTCACTTTTCATAGTCTTTGGCCGAGCTAGATTTTGATACCCTACTACCCTATGGATTATTCTCTTTGTGATTTTGATTGGCCCATTATCTAACCACATTGAGCCATCATGAATTCTACTCAAAACAATCCCAATCCATTTAGTTTTGAAAATGTTAGGGAAATTTAGGGAATGAGTTAACTCTTTCTTTTCTACTATTTTGAATTCTTCCCTTAATACACCATTTTTACATAGTTTTCCATATGCTTCTCTAATTTCCATGTCACCAATACTTCCAATATTATAGTTATAACATTTTCTGACATCCTGAATCATTAAAACATGTAGTGGTATCATAGATAATGCACTAGAGGGACCTTGTTTGTATGCTATGTTTGGAATGACATTAAAAATAGGTTGTTTTACCTCATTGCTAACCAACTAAATATTTAAAACCTCTTTTCCTTCTACATATTTTTCTTTTGAAGAACTAGATGCCATTTTACAAAACTTGGGTTTACGAAATTAGAAACAATGTAGCTTGACACACAATAAATAACTTGCAAAATATGATGAAATGATGTCGAATAACTATTCAAATCTCTTGCAAACACTTTAGATGAATTTTCTAGATTTCCTTTAGCTCTTCTTTCTCTCTTGAATTTTAATGATATTAAATGAGTAGAAATTGATCAAATACCCCTATGAAATATTGCAATTAATGCTATGTGCTTACACAGTTGTAGGCTCGACATTAACTAATTTTTGGCTCACTCGACATCCACTAGTATTTCTATTCATTCAGAAATCATTACAAGCTTGGCAACAACTAGCCAATCTATTAGCTTGGTATCCACTAGTATTTCACTCAACAACCATATGAAACTTTTCATGCCCAGTAATAACATGAAAAACTGACAAAACTTAAAGATTTTTCTTTCCTTATAACACCTTGCATCTTTTTTCATGCTTATGTAATCTTTTCAGAACTAAATCTTTTGAAACTAATAGATGATATAAATTTTGAATATCAGTTCCACATACCTCTTGTTTGCTTAGTTTGTTAAGGTGTAATCACCTGACCCATTGTGTGAAGTGATCCCTTCTCCACTCGATGTGCTGCATTTCTCCTTTCTCTTCCATGTCTTGTTCATTTTATTTCTAACATTTTCAATATCCACCTTGCCTTTATTGAACTCACAACTTGGTTCCTTTGACCTTCTTGGACAATATCTACTGATGTGACCAATCTTTAAACAACTAAAACATGTGGTTTGACCTAACCACCTTTTGTAGTCACTCTTGAAGTGTGTTCTTATACAGTTCTTAGGAATATGTCCATACTCTTGATAGTAGTGACAACTATACCTTGTATTATAATCCCAATTATAAAAGTTACCATTGTTCTTAACCTTTTTTTCCTTGTTTGATGACCATATTAGTTTGGATCTACACTCAAAATCTCTATGTCCATACTTTTGATAGTTGTAACAATATCCTTCAAATCTTTGAGTGTGCATGGTCATGGTTCTGCATTCATGTGTCTGATGACCTTGTTTTTTGCACTTATGATAGTGACCCATGCTCTTTTGCTTAACATTTTGATTTACAACCTTGCTCCTACACACATTAGCATTATTTCCTTTCTTACCATAGTTATGACAAGTAGGTTTGGAATTCTTACCTTTGTTACTCCTTTCTTCATCACTTTTGGATGATTCTCCTTCTTTAGTACTTGTGTATCCTAGTCCAAATGTATCATTGTTGGATCTAGGGGATCTCATCAATTGCTCAAAGTATTTGATGGATTCTCTTTTTAGGCCATTTCTTAATTTCTCATTTTGCAACTTTAGTGTTGTTATCTGAATGTCCTTGGCATTCAGTTCATGGTTGGCATTCATTAGTTGACCCAAAGTTTCCAATTGCAAGTTAGCAATCCTAGTTATCTTTGATGATTTCTCTTCTAGTTTACTAGTTTGAACTCTTCTTTTATCTTCAATAATGTGTTTCTCTTCCATAGCTTTCTTTTTCTGTTCAGTCACCTCACATAGTAGTATGACTTGTGATTCTTGTTCTAACTTAAGATTTTTGATCTCTTCAGCTAGGGTTATGTTCTTTTCCATTAGATCTTCAACTACTGCATCAAATTCATTAGAGTCACCATTTGTAAATACCTTAGTAGTGTCTATCTCTTTGTATTGTGTGTCATTCTCCTCAATATAAATTTCCTTCCTTCTCTTTAAATATTTCTTTAGATCTTCTCTTGATTCATTCAACTAATGTAGAATGAGATGTGTTTCAATTTCTTAGTTCTCAATAATCTTTTCTAACTTGTAGACTTCCATTTCCAAGATCTTTCCTCAAAGTTACAAAGCTTCACTTTTAGAGAACAAGGCTTTGATACAAATTTTTGGAATTACAATAGGAAAGGTAAAATTTTGGTGGGGGGGGGGGGTGTGTTAATAAGTACTTCAAACTTTTAACCCATAAAATATTCACTACACATCCATCTCACTTATTCAATAAGTAAATTGAAATACCATGTAAAGCATGTACATCTAAGGCATGTAAACAATTAAGCATTAACACATATATGCCACTAGATATGATTACCTAGAAACCCTCTAATGAGAAGGTAAAATTGGGGTGGGGATGACACCCAAAAATCTTCACTACTATAGTAATAAAGTGTATCCAATGAAGGTTACAATGTTTGATCATGAAACATGATCTACCTTATGTAAGTTTTTCCCTATTAAAGGCTTACAAAGACTATTAGGTCTTACACTGTTAGAGGATTTCAACACCCTATTAAAAGTGTGACTTGTTAAAGGACTTCAACTAAAAATTAAATAAGCACCTTGTTAGAGGATTTCAATACAACCTATAAGGACTACTCTGTTAAGAGATTTAACTCATTCACCTATTAGAATATCTCAACATTAAACCTGTGGTTAGCACTTTGTTGCTTGATGATAGATCACCTCTAAACTGATGTATACTTGATCCTTCTTGATTAGATGTCTCTCTATTGTTCACTATTTCCTTCTTTCATTCTCCTTTAACTGATTCTGTAATGCAATTTTAGATCATAATACCTTGGTCACCATGAATGTCTTGGTTTACACATGAAAAACTCTCCTTGATCATTCATACATTCCCTTTCACACTCATATTAAATTTAGGGTTTTCCCTTCTTAAGAAGACCTAGGTGAATTAGGTTTAGATATGAATCAAAAACTATGATTTACCCATATTGTCACTTAAGCCTTTCCTTTTCCTAATTGGATGCATGTAATTCATAGGGATTCCTACTTAAGATTCATCCTTATCACCAAAATATCATAATTCAATCTGTAAGCTAGCTAAAAAATGGTTTACATAGTAGTTTGTGCCAATACAAACAACTATGAAAAAATTATTTTTCTTGGCATCTAAAGTCCTTGATGCTCGGCATATACTGATTGCTATACTATGACTCAACATCTAAATGATTCAACATGCACTTCTTTCTCAGCTCTTGAATCAATAAACATATACTATCTTCATGGCACTTGAGTGACTCAGCACATGAGTGACTCAACATTCACTATTGACTCAACATGCTCTAACTTATACATGTTGTTCTCAACATATGATACTTGTTCAACATGAACTAAGTAAATGACTTAAGTGTATAGACACTCACTTGTCAAAACCAGTATGATATCAATAAATCTTCCCAATTTTCTATTTAGTATTGTAAAGAAGAAAGATTCTTTAGTACAATTGGAAAAGGATTAGTCTATCTCCTATCATTATTTGATAAAATTAGTTGTGGAAAGGGAATTAAATAAACAATTGATTGGGACATGGGAAGAGTTTTTGCAATTAAATGAGGTAGAGCCTAGATTGGTCAGCCCTAGAGGCTAGGGTGTTGGATGAAGGGAAAGGACATCCACTAGTTTTTGTAAGGTTATTCCTAGGACTAAAAATGTTCCTGAAGTCTTTCCCTCTAGTTCTAGACCAACTAAGAAGAGTAATTATAAAGTTGATGCCTCCATTTCTAGCAAAAAGAAAAGTAAAAATAGAGAAGCTGCCAGTGCCCCTAAGGCCTCATCATCTATAAAGAGTAGGTCTACCATTAGGGAAGAAAAGGTAAAGTTGTGGAATCAAAAGACAAAAAACTAGAACAACAACCTAATAATGGAAGTGATATTAATGAAACCCTTCACTCGCAAGAGGAGGTAGATTTAGAAAAAATTCCTAAAGAAGCTATAGTAGAAATGTCTGCAAGTAAGAGGAAGCAAAAGAGTCCTACATGCCTCTCTATACCACCTACTAGGTGAAGTGCAAGGATTTCTGAAGGAAATAGGGTTACTGAAATCTCTATTCCAATAGTTAACATAGAGTCATCTAAGTTTGTAAAGGAGTCCTCTTCAAATGAAAAATTTCAACAAAACATAGCCAGTGATAATGAGTGTAATAACCAAATTTCACAAATTAATGTTGACCTTAATGTTAACTATGTGCTTGTTGATAGTGATAAGGAGTCTAAAGAGCCTAAAGAATTTGAGGAGTTCAAGGAAAATCTTGTTATGTAGTACACTTGTGAGAATTCATAAAACCTTCCTTTTGAGGAATACCTAGAGTTTAGACAAGAAATTTATTAAGAAGTGACAAAAAATCTTAATCAAGATGGATTGGAAACACTAGCTAAAGGAGTAGCTAAATCTAGCAAGGAAGAGAATGTGGTGATAATGCTTACAATAAGGAAAGGGGAATGCTCCATGCCACAAAGTGCCAACAAAATTCCTCATCCAACATATGATTGGATAGACATTTTCACCCAAGAACCATTGCCACCACCCAATCTATCTACACCCTTGTTTGCAAGGATCAATTTGTTCCAACATTTGTTATGGGAAAGGGTTCAATAGAAGATAGAAAGAGAAAAATTGAAGCATGTTATTATTGAACAAAGCTATTAGTTGAAGTAGAATTCAGACCAAAATGAAATTTTAAAGAGGAGGATTGAACAAATCACATGATTGATTCTTGAATTGATGGAATATAGATAACCATCACTGTGCATTATTTCTCAAAGAACATCTTGTAAATTTCAAATTGACAAGAATTGTGGAAGGACTTATTCCCTCCACTTCAACTCCACATGTGTTTTATGATGCATTTCTATCTATTCCAATGCCTTTGAAGAATTTATTGTGTGAATTATATTTACATAATTTGGTAGTGCCTAATGACACAGAGTGGAACTCACTCCTTTATATAGGAGATGTGTAGTTGAGAGCAGTAATGTCTTGGATGTAGAATAAGATAAGCAGGGAACACCAAGCTACATGATACAGGGACAATGAAATGATAGTTCCTCTACTCATAAGACTAGAAGTTTAAAACTCTAGGTGGACATTTCTAGATTGGATTTATATTCTAGGCAACCCTAGTGGAGCTAATAAAGTGTACTTAGTTAGAGAACAACTCTTTGTAGATTGGAAGCAACACTCATCTTATGATGTTGAAATAATAATTGTTGCTTCAAGAAAAAGGTGGAGATAGATGTCACATGACTTGAAGATAAGGGAACCCCACTCTCCTCAAAATTTAACTCTTGGTACTATCATAATTCCATGGTGTATTGATTTGGGAAGGAGCCTGCATCAATATTGGCTTCCATTAAAGTATCAACCTCCCATTCTCTTGTAGCCACTACTCATAGTGAATGACAATGTAGAGGATCATGATATATCAGAAAAATTGCAACGATGGAAGAGGCTTTAGAAAAATTATGGATAGTTTGATTATGTTAAGAATGAGCTAGGGGAGAGAACAACTAAGTGATTGGAGAGTTCGGGCCACAATCAAAAATTTCATGGTTACTGGGGACCATCAATAGCTCAGTTGGAGAGGATGATGGGCCTCCAAAAGGCCATCATTCTAAGTAATTTTTATCTTGTTTTCAAATAGTTATCTTGCAAAGCAATCATGACTATGGTTTTAAGTAGATGAACTTATTTTTTCATGTATATATATATATATATATATATATATATATATATATATATATTTTCATGTATATATATATATTATCTTGAATATATGGATAGTTTAAATATTCTATATTATCTTGAATATATGGACATAAATGGTATAATAATGTAATGTTACATGATGATAAATGTTTCCCCATCTCTGCTATGTTTTGGGTAGTTTTCCTCCTATAACCATAGGGTTTGCAAGAGTGGTAATTTGAAAACTACACCTTATCTCTAATATTGATGATGACAATAAATATATGTATGTGGAGTTTGTGTGTACATTTATTATTTTATAGGTATTTTTTGTGGCTATTCCAAGATCAACATTTCAACACTGAATAAGTCAATGCCAATTAGATTGCTAAACCTTCACAAGTGGAGAAAATCATTTATTTCTTTATGTTGTTGCAACACATGAATGTAGCTTCCAAAAATTGCTATATTCCTGGAGGATTTATTCATGGTTAATGTTGTTTCTATTTCAAACTTTACGAGTCTATAATTGATCCTCATTAATGGAGTGATCATAGATTTAGGAAGTAGTTATAGTTTCCTTTAAATAACTATTGTTGTAGCTTTGAGCATAATTTGGAAGAAGAATATAATAAGTTGATTTTCATAGAAGTAGAGTTGATACTATTTTTAAATCAAGTGTAATCTTTCACCATGAATGAATAGAATGCATAGTTCAAGTTTATATCTCTTATCTTGATTGTCTTTTCTGCTTAGTCATCCAAGGGGGTCAACTTGGAGAGTGGACTATTCCATTAGAATAGATTTCAATTCCTTGTTGTTTCTAAGAAAGGTAGAATTATGTTGCTCCTCTAGCCATTGATAGTAGAATCAGTGAATTGTTCCTACATCATAGGTGCATAGATAGGTTTACCATTTGTAGAATTACCTTAATCCTTAAGTCAAGTTGTCATTTTAGTTTCTATCATATATTTCCTTCAACATTGTCTTTTCTTTAGTTGTAATGACTTAAAGGAGAATTAGAGCATATACTTTGCAATCACCTTTTCAAGTTTACACTCCCTAGGTTGATAAATTAAATGAAGTCAGTATACTATTTTAAGTAAAACACATGATTATATCTGACCATAGAATCACTATGAAAGGATGTTCAATCCTTTGTTGATATGGTATTAAATTGACCAACCATTAGTCTCACATGAAAAGTTAACTCTCTCTCATTTGTTGACTTCATCTTGCACATGGATCATGCCAAAAATCAACTCCAACCCTTGATCCATCATTTCTTGATCTTGATCTCAACCATCTATATACCTTTAAAAGAAAGAGTTCTCTCCCTCTCTAAGGATCTTGATTTTGAGCTATTGTTATGCTACTAGTTTCTTGATAGGTTTTCTTGAAGCACTTATGGAGAACTTCTTGCTTCTTTTCCCATTATTTTCATATTCATGTTAGCATAGATGTAGTTGTGATAGTTTACCTTCTTTTTGTAATAGCTTAGATCACCTAGTTTAATTAAAATGCTTGTAAGACTCATTTTTCTTGGCCTAGTTGAATTCTTTCATTTCATTCTAGCATAGTTCATTTCTTGCATTTCATGTTTGAGAGCTCTTTTGACATTTGAAATCTTGCTCTTTCCTAAGGAATCTTACATTGCATCATTTACTAGCAAGGGGTATGTCTCTAAGACTCAATTGAGAGCTCTTGATATGCTTATGCACACACCTTTACACTCCATGGATAGGGAGCTCTAAGCTAAAATTCAAGCATTCCAATCTATAGAATACCTTGGATAGAAGGGTTTAGAGTAATATAATTTCTTAGTGTACATTTTTGGTTCCCACCGTGGGGAAGGACTAGCACTATAAGTTCTATCACATAGGTATAGTATGAAATATCACATAGAATAGAATTAGCATCCCTATATACTGAAAAGTATCGTACGATACTTTGTCAAAAAAATCTATTGCCTAACCTAAAAATTATTTATATTTGAGTTATTTGGTCAATTTTGAGTCTTTGACATTCTATTTTTCAGGTTTCTTAAGTTTATTCACTATTTAGTAGAGGCTTATAGCAGCTTTTTACCTTGTTTTGGACTAACCCTTTGTTGGACTAACATTTTTGTTTGTAGGGTTACTCTAAAATACTTGCAAAAATTGCCCTAAAAGAATGCATGCCTAATAATCTATGCTAAGAGGCTACTAATACTTGTTTTTAGGGCTACCTAAAAGAACAAAAACAAAAAAGTGTGCTTGTATTTACTTTATTTTGTGTGTGACATTATACTAGTTTTTTATTTTTGTAGGCACATAAAACTTACAATTAAGTTGTTTTGGTGGTAGGAAAGTATGTTGGTGAATCAAAAATCTTGACCCACCTTTAGATTTTGAAATTAAGTGGGATAATTGAGTTTCTTGGTGTGTTTGGGGGAAATGATTGGAATATCAGAGTATGCTCTTTACCCTTGTGGTGAATCATAAATCTTGACCTTCAATAGTGGATCCGTCTTGTGGTCATGAGGTTTGTTACTTGCCACAAGGTAAGGTGTCTCGTAATTGGGAGCAAGGAGAGTACTATGAACATAAGCACTTTCTAAACACCATAGGTTAGAAGCTACCTTATTTAGAAGCAACCTTATTTTTCTACTCAATATCTTGGTGCAAGGACGATCCTAGTGGACTACCTAGATCACCCCAAGGTCTTACACTCACCATTTGCATCCCCTTGGTTGTGCCAATGACACTTACATGAAAAAGCTAATATCTTTTGTGGGTAACCACTTGGTGTGAGGTGAAGGGGCATCAAGCATGGGCCAAGGTGTTGAGTAATGAACTATGACCTTAGGTAGTATTGTTTGGCATGTTTTTTCGAATGTTAATAGACCTATGCAAACATTCTTGAACATCAATCATCTCATTAACATTTGTATTTTTTAATTTTTTTTTTTCATTTTCATATCCCAATTGTTTGTGTTGGAAAGGTTTCTTTTTCCCTTGTCCAATTTTTTGAGAGATGTGAATTTCACTTACTATTTTCAAACCATGATGTTTTCTACTAAAAATTGAGGTCCTATACTATCAACACTACATTCTGGTCTAAAACATTCATGAAACCAACCTGAAACATAGGATTTTCAATTCTCAAACTAAATTTTTCAAAGTTTATGGCCCTTTATCACACAACCTTTTGAGAAATATCAAGTGATACTTCACACCTATCAAAATATTGCATCACTATTATGAACTCTATTGTGTTCTAGTTGTCAATTCTATCACACTTCTTAAGGAAAACTATCACATGAGTGAAAAGTATCACTCAACTATATAAAATTCTATCATACAATAATTGTTGATGATATTGTATCGCCTAACCTTCTAAGGAATATTGCTCAACCTCTTTTAATTCCAAAACTGAGTTAGAATTATGTCATAGCTGATTTAGGGATGTAGCCAATTCATCCTACCCGAATCTGGTCTAAAATCTCCATTTTAGGTACTATTCTAAGTTGAAAAGATGGGTCTAGTTTATCAGATATAAGCTATAAATGTTGCTAATGGTCACTTGCCAAAATTTAGTTACCTCTCTATTCTAGTTACTTGCTATTGAGCTTCTTGCCCATCCTCTTGGCTGGAATCATTAGTGTCGTAAACTCTCGAGTACTCTTAACAAGCTACTCACTTATTTTATCTTTTGAAAAGTTATCATTTTTGACCATACAAGATCTAAATCTAAACATCTCTATCTCATCCCATTAGACAAATACATATCCTTAAATCTTAGTTGTGACTCGGTTCCAAGTTAGTAAAGGGAGTCATCCTTCTTTAACCTTTGGACAATTAGAAAATCCAACTAGGCATTCTCATGGAAAAACTTGTGTGGAGAAACCTATCTCTGATAAGTTGGAAATGACAACATTTTCATAACCCACTCTATATAATTTAGAACCCTTTTGATACACCCTTTGATACTCCTAGGGCTAAAGACATTGTGTCACTCACCATGCATCTAGACAAGAGAAAACGTTGCCTAAAAGAAGACACATGTCTAGAAAAAGAAAGGCTACAAGAGTCCATACGCATGGACATTAGAGAGAGATCATATCATCAATTTGAAGCTGATGATCATGCACCTAATGCCAAAAATAGACATGGTTACTATAGAAATCCTTTTGATAATAGTCCTCTTGGTCACAATAATGAAAACAACACACCACCTAGGTCTCCTAGAGTAAATGTAGGAGCACGCGTGTCACCACCTAGACACTCATAGTCACATCATAAAAGTGAGATCAATGATGAAATCAATAAAAAAGACCTTATGATATTTCAACAAAATGAGGTTGCCCAAAGGTTGATGCTAAAGGCCTTAGAACAAAATGGGGACCAATATTTTCAATACATGACAACTACGGGATGAAAAACTGCTCATGATTTTTATGTGTAAAGAAATATTAAAAAATGAGAACCTAAAAAAGCTGAAATCTTGAGAGAATAAATGTGATAACTTAAGAATCAACTCACCCAATTACAAGTTTCCAAGGAACAACCTAAAACATATTTTGTAGAATCGATATGTGCTCTTCCATTTGATAGAAGTCTTTACATGGTCCCATTTCCTATGGATATAGAGGTCCTAAATATGAAAAATATTCATGGAAATGGTGATCCTCATGATCATATAAGACATTTATATTACCTTAGCATGGACTTTAAGCACAAGGACACTTATCTTATGAGGTTGTTTCCTAGGAGCTTGAGAAGCCAAGCTATGGAATGGTTCACAAAGTTATCACTTGCCCACAAGTCATTTGGAAAAATTTCACAATGATTAATTCAATAATATTCCTTTAACATTAAAAATCCTATCACTATGCTGGACTTGTGCAAAATTAAGCAAAAACAAGGTGAACCTTTTTCTACATACCTCCAACATTGGAGATCTTTACACTCCAAATACCCTTGATAGATTCGTAAGACTGAGAAGATTGACATTTTTTTCAACAAGCTTGAATCTAAACTCTATTATGAACTCAAAAAACAATGGTTCACATCCTTCAATGACATGATTGAAAGTTCTTACTGTATTGAGGATGTTGTTGTCAAGAAAGATGATATTATGCTAAATAAAGATAAAAATGACAATGGGAATGACAAAGACAAAAGTAATCCTTGGAACAAAAATAAGTATGTTGTGAATGATGGAGTAATGGATTCTCCTAATACCAAGGAATTGATTTTCAATCTCTCTAATTCCATCTATGCTACCAAAAAACAAGAGACTACAAAGTCTCAAAACTTTAACAAAAACAAGAAATTGTCTAAACCAAAGCATGTTTATGCACCAATGGTAGAATATTATGAGGTGATCCTAAAGACATTTCTTGCAAATAAGCTTGTATCTCAGCCCTATGAACCATCTATAAAGCCCACTTGGTGGAGGGATGATCATTTGTAGAACTATCATATTAGTAAGGGACATGACATAGAAAATTGTTTCAAACTCAAGGATGTTATTCAAGACCTCATTGATGGAGGAAAGATTGTTACAAATGGCCTAGTTAGAAATTTTGATCATAAGGCCTTAAAGAAACCTTTAATTGAATATGAAAAAGGGGAAACACCCGATGCTAACAAGAAAAATCATGATGCCAAAATCAGTTATACCTATACTGACATAGACAATTTTATAAATATGTTGGAACCTATTGAACATAGTTTCATGATGGGTCTTAAATTTGATAAGGAACACAACTATGACATAGATGATGAAAGACCTAAGGTAGTCCTAAAAACTCACAATGCACAACAAGACTATCAAGACACTAGGCCTAAGGTAACACTTAAGGTGAAGAACCCTCCTATTCACATGGTGAGACACTCAACAATGTAACTAGGGGGCAATCCAAGGTTGTTGGTGAGACACTCAACAATGTCACTAGGGGGCAATCCAAGGTTGTCCTCAAATTTTAAAATGATCCTAAGAACACTTACTCATCTAAATAAGTAGTTATTCTAGCTATATCTACCTATGATCTTGTCACTTGCAATGAACCCTTGTGAAAATTTCCATCTTTGAGTTTTTAGAATTATCTCCTTTGCACAAGGAGAATTTGGTGAAAGCTTTTCGCACAACCAATGTTCCAATAGATATTGAAACTGAGTGATTCCAACCTATGGTCAATCATATTTCCTCACCTCACTATCTCACATTCTTTGAAGAAGATGACAAGTTGCATAGTTGTTAGGATTAACCTTAGATAGAAATAACAGTTACATGTAAAAATAAATAATATCAAAAAATAATAGATCTCACAGAAGAGAACACAAGACACTAGGATTTAACATTGTTCACCCAATCATTGGGCTATGCCCACCAACAACAAGTCCAATATTATTATTATCTAGTGATTACAATCCACAATCCCTTACATGTGAATACCACTGCAAGAAGCTATAATATCACCATTATATTATGAAATCCCTAACCTTAAGCCTTTTTATACAAGCTTTTTATCACTTACTAAATTAGGGCTAGAATAAGTCATCCAATAGAAAAATGGTAGTTGACACCTTTTACAATATAAGGTCATTTTTTGCTTTGGGGGAGCTACCCCCCAAAACCCCCTAGGGTGTTGCCCCTTGACTCCACCATGTATTGCAACAGGAAGCACACCTATGGCATTGTCCCAGGACCCCACAAGGGCACTGCCCCTCTACCCCATCTTGGGGGCACTACCCCCAAACCCCCATAGAAATAATATGGGGAGAAAACCACACCAAATAAACCTCTGAGTTTGATTAGGCTCCAAATCACAACAATAGGCATTCCCACAACCTAGCTCTCCACATCAAAGTCCAAAATCTTTCATACTTGTGTTTGCCAAGTCTTGATAGAAAATGGTACTAGGCTAAATATTATTTCCTTCAATATCATCCAACATCTATGCATGTTGAAATTTTCTATCGATCCTAGATATAATATCACCATTAAAGCATATAATGAGGTTGAATGATCTTCTAAAGGCGTTATTTTTCCACCAAACTATGTGGGTCCCATTGAAAAGGATGCGGTGTTTCAAGTTTTAGACATCCCACTAACATATAATAATTTTTTAGAAAGACCATAGATTCATGACATGCAAGCGGTGTTGTCAACATACCACCAGTGTATAAAATTCCCATTCAATGGTATCGAGATAAATATTCCAAGGGATAATTCAATGTCTATCAACACATTCTCTACTACTAAAATGTTAGTTCCTCATAACCACTCTTCTTATGAGCTCAAAACCTCCCTGAAGGAGTGTGAAAAAAAATTGAAAATGATGAGCTTTGGTATGGGAGAATACACTCTAGACTCTATTGCTACTTTGCCAATTTCTCCTAGATCTTATGGAAATTTTATGAGAAATTGAAGCCCTCAGCTTCTACTATGACCATTTTTGGGACCTTTGTCTAGTCCTCTATTCCGTTAGAAGTGGAAAAACAAGATCAAGAGATAAGATATTGGATTTATAGTGAACAAGAAGATGTTGAGAAAGCTATGGTCATTGCTCCTATTTCTCCTAGGTGCTATGGAAAGGGCTACAAATTTCTAAAAAACATGGAATATCATGGCCAAGGGTCCCTAACTAGTGAAAAGAAAGCTCTTGTAGAACCCTTAAGTCATACTAAGGGATGCAAAAATAGAGACACTAATAGACTAGGCTTTGGATTAGAGTCTGACTTACCAAGGTTTGATAGAAGAGCCCTTATAATTAGAGACTCAAAGGATGATGACCCAACCTTTGATACTACTGTTATACAAGATGATGATTTCATGCCGTCTACTTCCCTTCTTTGGGGAGAAGAAAAAATGGTCACCCATAATGATGTTAAGGGTTCCACCTCTAGAACACATGAATCTCATGAATCTAGTCATGAATATCCTAACAAAGCAAGGATATGAGAAAACATTTCTCAATTACTAGCCTCAAACCAAAGCACTGATTCTAGAAAATATGAATGGGACTTTCTCTTAGTTGCCTCTTGTAAGTTAGAAGCAGATGTCATCCATGCCAACACTGCCCAACCAAACATAGTGGATGAGTCTAGTCTAGGGCTTGATGAGTTTGGTTCACAATTTTCTTTAGTGGATCATGCTGATTCCTCTAGGTCTATTCTTTATTTGGATTTATTTGGGGTTTTCCCTATAGGCCCAACCTCTCATGTCACTAGAGATAACTCTTTCCATATCAAAAATCTCAAAGCCTTAACTTCCCTCTCATTGATCCATCCTAATCTCATAGACTAGCCTTCTCAACACCAAAGACTAAAATTGTCATCTTTTCAGAATGACTATGAGATCACTTGCTACCTAAATTCCATTGAACCCATGATATCTTCCACTAGTGAACCAAAAATTAACATAATAGAAGTAGATATCAAGTACCTTAGTAAAAAAATTCAAGGAAAAAATGAAAAATATATATTTAGATGGTAAAAACCACTTTGTGGCAGTGTCTAAACCTCAAACAAGTGAAAATAGAGATGTATCCAAAGGTGAAAACCTCTTTGAGGTGCTTGAGGATGAGATGCTTGGTAGTCTACTAAGCTATTTTCAAGATAGTTCTTTAGTTCCTATTGAACATACATATCCTATCAATCTTGGTACAAAAGAGTCTCCTAAGATCATTCATGTTGCTCAATCACTATTAGCCTAAGAAAATGATAAATTCACTAGGTTCTTGTAGGAAAAAAAGACAAACTTTGTGTGGAACTATTTAGATATGTCTAGCTTAGACATAGATCTTATCATGCATCATCTATCTATTTCTCTTGATGTCAAGCCTATCAAGAAAAAACTAAGAAAAATGCATCCTCATGTGGTAGTACTAGTAAACATTGAGCTTGAAAAGTTATTAAGTGAAAACTTCATTTGAGCCATTAACTCTATAGACTGGATCTCCATCATTGTGCTTGTGTCCAAACATGATAAGTGAATTTATGTGTGCATCAATTTTAGAGACTTGAACAAAGCATTCCGTAAGGATGATTTTCCACTTCATAACATGACATGATAGTGGATATGATTATAGGGTATGAAATGTATTCCTTAATGGATGACTTCTTTGGATACAATCAAATCAAAATTTCCCCTAGGGATCAAGAGAAAAGGACCTTTACATGTGCATGGGGTACTTTCTAAACATCATGCTCTTTGGGTTAAGGAATGCAAGAGCCACTTATCAAAGAGTCATGACTACTATCTTCCATGACATGATGCATAAGAATACAAAGGACTATATTGATGACACATTAGCTAAATCTAAGAAAAGAGAGATTCACCTTGATGACTTGAGTTTTATTTTGGACCATATGGAATAGTTTCAACTTACGTTAAATCCCAAAAAGTGCACTTTTGGTATCACATCAATAAAGTTGCTAGGGTACATCATATTTGCAATTACAACAATAACTTTAAGAAATCTCCCTTTGGAAAAATGTATAAAATTTTGGCAAATCAAACATTAGTTCAAGGAGGAAAATTTAATTTCTATTGGCAAATATTTATTTTTAAGTAGAATTTTTAAAATTTTATTGGCAATTTTTTTTCAATTGTATGAAAATTCTATAAAATCCTAGAGAATATTTCATTATTGATGAAAATTAGAAATATAAGTACACATACCTAGAAACCATGATTTTATTATTATAATTATATGCATCCTAATTAATTGTCAAATTTAGCCTACTTTTATTGTTACAATTTCCCTCCAAATTATTGATATCACAAAGTGGAAAATACCCCTATTATTTATAGCCATTGGATGATCCTAAATCAATGGCCTATATCCTATTTCAAGCCAAACTTTTAGAATGATACCAAATTTTAAAGCAAGTCCCCACAATAAAGATATGTATCCCCAATCAAATCTATTTTAGATTAAAGTGATAAATAATAAAAAGTTTCATGAATTTTTTTTGAAATAGAGACACATATTGAATCTATAGACTTAATCTCTAATATAAGTTAAAATTTTACCAATTATTCATGAATATTACCATGAATTAAGACAATCCTTGGAAATTGTTAGAAGTTGTAATCTTTCCTTGGTATGTTTATAAACCAAGGTTAGACCTCCTTTGTTTATTGTTGTAATATATTAGGATATAAGCCAAGGTATCCTAATATATTTCTTTTTTGTCTTTTTTCCACTACATCTTATTTTGTCATCTAGTGGAATATGTGAGGACAAATATTTATTGTAATTTCTAATTTTAGATTATTCCTCCTTAAGAGGAATCTCACACTTGGCCTCACACACTTATGAATGGTGGCATTCATAGACATGGGAGTTACATTCTAACTCCTCTCTCTCATCTCTATTTAAGAGATGACCCTCTTCTCTCATTTCCCAATGAGGTTTCTTCCTCTTCTCAATTATTGTATGAGCAATTGCTCTCTTGCTGTCTTGCTCTCTCTCTCTCTCTCTCTCTTTCTTCTTAGGCTTTTCATGCCTCATTCATAATGTCAAAAGGGGTTTTCTTTGCTTTTCCCTTTCCAAATATCTTGTCTCATGGTGTTGGAGCTTGAAGCGTTCTCTCTCCTATTTTATGGTAATATCTTATCATGTATTTACTCACTTAGATTCTTTCCTGGTTTTGCTTATTTACATATTTCTTTTTCCATTTCTAACATGGTATTAGAGAAGTTTAATCTTTGTTTTGAGTGTTTGCATGGAGGTGCGATTCAAAGGAGACTCTTAAGAGAGATTTCACTAATTTATTCTTTAATCTTCTTAAGATGGAAGAAATTGAATTTTTTTTAGTTTGGCTGGTTTACCGCCAAACCTGATTAACTTCTGTGCTCTAATTTGTGCAGATTACTTCTTATTTTATATTAGTTTTTCATCTAACCCCCTTTGGCAGGCTTGCCACCAAAAGGGTTTTCCTATCTAGATATCATTTTTTTTACTCTTGTTTTGATATATTGTTGATAAAGGAATTTTTTTCCAATTTTTTTCCTATGCCTAAAATGTTGGTTGTGTTTGCAAAGCTCACAAGCTTATTTAAGACAATTATTGCTGGATCCTTGTATATTTCGAGACTTTGCATGTACTTTAGAAATGTTTGCCTCGCTTACAGAGGAATCCTTCAAACGCATTGGTCTTCCTCCTGCTAAAGCAAGTTGCTTAAGCAGAGGATTTGATGTTATACCAGAGACGAGGTTTAATTCCAGTATATCAACAACGCTCATTCCATGTTTATCACAAACATTGATATTTAACCTTGTTTCTGACATGAGTAATTCCACGAGCCCTTTATGTATCACCTTTCCAAGGACAGCAAGATGCATTGCAATTCTTCCTTCTTTGTTCTTGCTATTGATAATGCTTGGCAAATCTATGGTTTTATCTGAGACTAAGTGTCTCACAAGATCCATTTGCTTGTTAAGACTCCTATAACAATAATGCCTGGGAGGGTTTAGAGGCGCAGATCGGGTAAATGTTTTTCCTGATTACGGCGAATGCTTAGCTCGGGTGCAGTGGTGGCTTTGCAATCTTCTTCTGATCATAGCTTCATGTCTCTCTCCAGCGAATGCTTCGAGCATTTTCTTCCTCATTGTATAACTGATGCGTGCGAGCTCAAAATTGGGTTTTGCTTGTTTAGCTCTATCCACATTCAGAGATTTATGCCTCCATGCCATTTTTGGGCTAGTATTTTGAGCATTTGCTCTATTTTGTGTATGATTGCAGCAGTGGCCGGGAAATCATGTTGTGTTTGCTACTCTCTATTCAATGACATAAATCTTTTTCTTTTTCACCATTTTGTTGTAGATATTATTCCAATCAGAGAATAGTTACATTTTTGATTGTAGCCCTCTGTCTAATGACACTAAATCTGTGCCCCTTTGGCATTTCTATGGTTAGTTCATTCAACATTTGTTCTATTGCTATAGAGCTTACATCGGCGATCCTCAAATCCTGTATTGTATCCTATCATGCATTGAATGATACAAATATTGCGCCTTTTTTCTGTTCATAGGCTGATATTGTTGCATTTCCTCCCTTCAGAGTATAACTATTAAATCAGAGCCTTCCTCAGTGAATTTTGCTGGATTGAGGCTATAAGAGATTTAGATTTGTGGATATATTTTTGGCAGTACGAGATGTATGTGGCTCTGCCTCCGCAATCTTCTGTTGGAAGCAGGCAAGGCAAAATGGATGAGACTCCAGTGACGAAGCGAGTGTATCATGTCTGGAGAGGCAGCAATGTAATGTGGTTTCTTTTCCTCTCCACAAAAATTGTAGTTTTTTTTTCTAGCCTCTAATTTTCTCTGCGTTTACAGGTCCAAAAAAAAAAAAACCAGAGGCTCTAAACCCAGCTACTGCAAGGTGTAAGATGGTGTTTCCATCATTGTTTTTTGCAGTTAGCAGAGATGGAAAAGATGATAAAAGTTGTTTAACAATGCCCACGTGACCCCTATATGCTGCTATATGTAGCGGTGTGTTTCCATAATTATCTGTCAAAGCTATAATGTCTGGAGATGCCAGAAGTAACTCCTCTGTCACCTTAGATTGGCCTTTACTCAGCGAAATGCAGAGCAGTTGAGCCTCGGTTATCTCTATATGAACTGACATCCAAGCAATGCTGATTTCACCTCACTACTGTAACCCTCAGTCTCATATTTTCTTCCCTCCATTGTTTCTTTGCCACTTTGACAGATTCATTTATTCTTTGTGCACTAATTTTGGACGACGGCTTTAAATATTGGGTGCAGATTATGCTTGGCACCCACGGGTCCTAAATGAATGTGGAAATTAGCATATAGAGAATAATTTTCTGCCACATTTATAACCTTTTTTTTACAAGTTTTTTTTGTAACAGTAAACTTATTGCAGGTTTTTTTTTGGCTAGCTATGATTTCATTTGGATTCGTCAGTCTGCTATAACATATTCACATCATTACTTTTCCTAGTACCTTTTTTCTTGTCTTTTCATGCAAGATTCTTTTCCTTTTTTTTAGCTCTTGACAGAAGCATCATTTATTTTTATTATTGCCTCTTGTCAACCTATATTTGGCATGAAATCATTCATTGTCAGATAAGTGCAATATTTTATTTTAAATCTCTCTTACTCCTTTACGTGATTTTAAGTAAAAAAGGAGAAGTTAAGGTTTTTTTGAGAAGTTTTCTTAGAATTAAAAATTAAAACTAATCAAAGTTTTATTTTTATTTTTAACATAAAAAGTTAAGTTTTTTTTAAATATCCTCATTTATAATTCATTTTTGAGGATTCTTGTCTTTGATGGTGGGCCCATCCTTTATACCTTCACAAATGAATTGAGTACCCATGTTTACCCTTAATGGAGTTTTATACCTGATATCTATATTTAGTTGATCTTCCTTAAATCATTTTACTTAATTGGATTATGAGTAATCTTACACATTTGCCTTCATTGTGATATTTTGATGTGCCCATAGTTGCACTTTTATGCTTTTACAGCATTGTTCTATGCCCATGTTGGCACTTTATGGTTTTATACCATTGATCTACATGATTTAAATGATATTTTTGAGTTGCATAGGGAGCCAATTTTTTCAAGGTTAACTATGTAGGTCCCCTCAGTATAACTGATACATAGTTTCCTTATCTGGCCCATGGAGTATCCCTCCATCCTATATTGGTATGCACTCATTTTATATGGAGTTTCCCTCCATTTGATCCTATCTGTTCCATTTTGATAGGATAATATTTTTAAGGAGTTTCCCTCCATGTTGTTCCATTTTTGTTCCTCAATGAAGAAGATGTTATTATTGGAGTTTTCCCCTCCAAATTCAGATAATTTGATCCAATTTGAAGGCAATATGTTGTTATATCCTCATAATCCATTATTTTGATTATCTTAACAAAAATCATGATAATTCTACTTTGATCAGCATGTCTCTCCTTTATGTTATTTTCATATATTAATGTGATAATGATCTACATACATTATTGCTTAGATCATGAGTCATGCATGTTATGGAGGGATGCCCCCATTAGCCTATAGTGGGATGACTCATTAGTGGACTGTCTATATCCATAAGATTGACACAAATTAGATTATTATATCCATATTATTATAGGCATAAATATTTAATTTACCACATAGAAAAATTAGATTCTGTTGGTGAAGTCATCATTAAAATACAAAAACTTATGTAATATTATTGGTGATTTTCCTAACCATAGGACCCAATATTGGTAAAGTCTAGGTGACATGGACATCCCAAAATTGTAAAAAAATTAGCCAAATTTGGGGTCCTTGATGAGTGAGATTAGCTAATTGGTGAATATTAGCCACTAAAGTTATCCTTGTCCGCAAAAGGCATAGAAGTTGATCTAGAAAAGGTGCAAGCCATTATGGAAATACTTCCTCCTAAGAAAATAAGTTAATTAAGAAGTCTTTAAGGATGTCTTCAATGTATTATGAGGTTTATATCTTAGTTTGTTGATAGAACACAATCCTTCAATAAAAACTTGCACAAAGGCTCTACATGTATCTGAAATGAGGAATGTTAGAAGAGCTTAGATAAAATCAAAGGATACTTGGCTAAGCATCCAATATTGATGCCACCTATACTAGGGAAACCTTTGATCCTATACATCTCATCTATAGATTCTTCCTTAGGAGCATTACTAGCACAAATTGACAAGAATGAAAAGGTATTCGTTATATACTACATTAGTTGCACTTTGGTGGCTTATGAAGTAAATTACAACAATATTGAAAAATCTTGTCTTGCAGTGGTATTTGCATCCTAGGAACTCAAGTATTACATGCTTTCTCACATGGTGCATCTTATTGTAAAAATTGATCCCCTCAAATATCTACTAAGTAAATTTGCACTCACTAGATGACTTGCTAAATGGATGATGATTCTTTTCGAATTTGGCATTCAGTACATTGAACACAAAGCCATTAAATGACAAGCTATAGCTGATCAACTTGTTGAGTTTCCATTATAAGACAATGCTTCCATGTAGATTAAATTTCTTGATGTATCTATCATGTACCTCACTAAGAGGACATGAAAAATCTTCTTCAATGACTCACACATCAAGAATGGAGCTGGTGCAGGAATCATGTTTTTCATACCTCATGGGTACACTATCCAAAAGTCCTACAAAATCTTGTTTACATGCACCAACAATATATTAGAGTATGAGGCATTAACTAATGGAATAAAAATGGCTTTATAATGGAGGATTATAGAACTACACATCTATGGAGACTCTTAGCTTGCTATTAAATAAGTAAATAATGAATTTCAAACTAAAGATGAAAAAATTGTACCTTAGAAGAATTTGATCAATGACTTAAGGAACTACTTCAAATTTGTAACATTTCAACATATTCCTAGGGTAGAAAACAAGGTTGTGGATGCTATGACCACCTTAGAATCTATTCTAAAATTGCAAAAACTTGAATCTCTCTTTGAGTTCCTAGTGGAAGAATTATGACACCCTACATATGACTCCCCCAAAAATCATGTAATATGCACCATTGTCAATCATGACTCCTCTAGTTACTCCACCATTTTCTCCTACCCACATGATCAAATAATTCCTAAAAATCTCACGCATAACAAAAAATGCCAAGTTCTCCACAATATCTCACACTATACCTTTGTCTCTACCGATATGTATAGTAAGAGTCTAGAAATAACATTTCTTAGGTGTCTAGAACTAGAAGAGTATGAAAAGGACAATGGCATCTACATGGCACACTCTAATGTCCATTTACTTACTTGAAAACTACTTAGGGCAGGTTATTATTAGCCAACTATGTAGGCTAATGCTATCAGATATGATAAATCTTGCAAGAAGTGTCAGCTACATGGTAACCTGATTCATGTTCTTGGGTGTGAGCTCATCCCTTCTATTACATATTGGCCTTTTCAATAGTGGGCTTTGATTTGGTGAGAAAGATTCTCCTAAGTTCATCTAGTGGACACAAGTTCATCATTATAGAAACTAAATACTTCACAAAATGGGTTAAAGCTATGCTCTTATCTACTACTATAGGAAACCATGTTTTCTTGGTCATTATCAACTACATCATTATCTTGATAATTGAGGATAGTTCAAAAATAAGGACGTTAAGCAACTCTACAATAAATTCAAGATAAAAAAATATTGGTACTCTATATACTACCCCCAAGAGAATGACCAAGTTGAGGCTTCTAATAAGACACTGCTAAAGATCTTACATAGGACGGTGCACAAATTAGGTAGAGATTGACACCTGCAAATCAATCTGACACTATGGGCTTATAGGACCACTATACACACTCCTATAGGTGCTACACCTTTTTCACTAGTCTATGGTTTTGAGGTTGTCTTACCCTTAGAAGTCAAGATTCCCTCACTACAAGTCTTCCTAAATGGGTTAATAATCGATGAAGACCATAGAACTATGAGGATACATGAGCTAAAAACCCTTAATGAGCATCATAAGGCTGCTTTTGATCACATGAGGGCTTATTAGAAAAGGATGTCTACTAGCTACCACAAAAGGTCCATCCTCATGAGTTCTAAGTGGTGAACTTGTTCTTCAAGAGAACTTTAAGAATCAACAAAAATGGGAACATAAAAGAAAGTTTGAACCTAACTAGTTGGATCCTTACATCATCACAACAACATTTAGATCCAGTTCCTATCAACTCTCTACTCTTGAAAAGGGACAACTTGTTGAGCCTAGCAACATTTTACATCTAAAAAAGTTCTATGCCTAGAGTTCTTATGTCTCACCTTTTTGTATGTATCTCACGATCCTAAAAAATCCTAAAAAGCATAAAATGTCCTAAAAATTTATCATCTTAGTGAAAAAATAGCAATAGGCACTTTTGATGTATCACCAAAAAAATAAAAAAAAACTTATAAAATATTAAAAATTACAAAAAAGTCCTGAAAAATTCTACCAAGTGGTGAAAACCTAGAAACAGGCACTGCTTGAGACCCAAGCACCTATGTCTATCAATCCCACTTCATGCTAATTCATTTCACAACTACATTTCCTAGCTTAGAATTGTCTCTTTTCCTCATCTATGGAGCACAACTTCTTAGCTTTACAGGGTCTTCTTGTGCGTTAGGGTTGTTCATCTAAAAATAATGTTTCTCAACACTTCCTGCTTTGACATCTAGTGTTTCTCAACACTTCTTGGATACTTTACCTAATTCTAGGATGCTATGATATTTTTCACTATCAGATGTGAGTACTAAATAAATAACCATATCACACACACACACACACACACACACACACACACACACACACACACACACACACACACACACTTAAACATTAAACTTACTGAGGTATGATGAACTTTATCTTATTTTTACATTGTCTACAACAATTTCTTTATTGAGTGTTCTCTCCCTAATAGTCTTTTGAGGATGTCATGGACTAGAAGACTAGGAACATGGGGCATTTTTTACTTGTCTTCTTCTTGTGGGTGTACTTTTTTAGTCTAAGGTGTAGAGAGAATTCATACTTGTCTTACTTGATGCTTTGGACTTATAATGTATCATCCTTGTCTACTTTTGCAAGAGCACACTTAGGGGTTATCCTAACACTTATGCCTTGATATAGGTGTAATCTTTCTATACTAATCTTAGGGAATCTAATTGCATTAGTGATCTTGACTTACATGTCTTTGATGCTTAGGTTGTATTCCCAAATTTCTATATGCCATGGATCATATTCATATCCTCATAATTATACTAGTGATGATTGTATGATCTTTTGATGTCCCTAATAATGCTTAATGATGAGATTTGAGTCTAAATGTTTTGCATCCCTTGCAAAGAAACCATTTTTTCATACTAGTTTTCATTATAGGCTCATTCTAGCTTAGTTTTTCATTTTTTCATATGGAGAGAGCTCTCTCTTCATCTTTCATGGTCATGTCAACTAACTATGTTCATCTCTTCTCAAATCTGCCTCTCAATCATGTTTTTTGTTCCTTGTTGATCATGTCCACTTTCTTGTGTCTTATATACCTATCATCACAAGGGGCTAACCTAATCATCACATATAATCTATCCAAGTATCTCATTTTCAAAACATGAGTCTACATCATAAACATGAGAGCTAACACATCTATGAGATAGATCCATGAACATATAAACATGAAAATAAAATTGAGCATACATAAACATGAGAAAAAGATGAAACATCATATGGAAACATAAACAAAAGTTCTAAAACATCCATCACATGAGCATTAAATGAGACAAGTACATAATAAAGGCATAAATCAAATCCAATATCATATATCTCTCTATATATTTATATATAATTATCAATCAAATACAATATATGATCGAAAATCTGGATAACTACCTTAAAATACATATGATACAACAAAAGTATCACAAGGACATCAACCTAGACCTAGTCATAGACCTAAGACTAGATCCCCCCTGATGAGTAGGCCATGTTTGAGGAGGAGCTTTTGGTGCTCTTAATGGTAGTTGGTTTGATCTTTGAGCTCTCTCTGAGTACATAGGCACCCACTGATCCATAGGAACTACAACAACATAGACTCTATGGTAATACACTTCTGTGCACCTTGTTGCTCCACCTCTCATCGGGCCTTTGCTAGATCCTCCCTTAGCACCTACTCTCATCACTCCACCTCTACTCGTACATCCAACAACTACTAGTCTCTGACCACTAAGCTTGTCCTCAACTCTTGTTGTAGACACTAAAAAATGGTTTACATCTATAGTTTAATCAAATTTTTAACTAACATGTCCCATTTTGTCTTTTCACTAATTCTGATCTTTTGGCCAACTTGATTATCGTTCAGGAATATTGTGACAATATTCTTCATCATTCATGTCCCCTTTCAAATCAATTGTAGATCATTTTGGCATCAGTTCCTATTTTATCTAAACTTTTTGGAATCAAATCTAAATCATTTCAACATCATCAAAATCTCATCCGATCAACCCAAAACCATTTCAACATCATTGAAATCATTTCTAATCAACCCAAAATCATCGCAAACCAACCCATAATTATCATAAATCAGCCCTAGTCAACCCAAAACATGTCAAATATCTCAAATCAATCATCATCTATCCAACCCTAGGCATTGTCATGCCCCTTAGTGCCTTGGAAACCTATCTAACCTATCAAATCTAACCTTTGCACTATCACATCCTTCAACATTAGGTCAAATATGTCATTTCTATCATTCAATCATTGACATTGTCAAGTCCCTTAGTGTTCGATCATGGCATTATCCAATTAGTTTAGTAACATTTGACATGGTTCATCGATGTTATTATGATCAATCTTATCAATCAATTTCAATTATGTGGCCTTTACAATGTCCATTAAAAATCACATGTCCTTAATCCATGTCATATGTCCTTGGAATGTTATGAATCCTAATAACCCAATCAATTTGATCATGGCTTTATTCTACCCACTATCATCCTAGTCAATCTTTATAATCATCACATTTCATCTTGCATTTATCTAATCGAATTGGCCAATTAGTTACTAATTTTCCCTATAAGATTAGATAGCACATAATCTATTCCTATGACATTTCAATCATGTTCAACCCACATTTACTAAACATTATTTTTGACCAACATTCTCAATTAATTAATATTTATTAATTAATTAACTCACCTTTGCAAACTATGGGAATTTCCAATTTCCCAAGTCCTATTTTTCCACTTATAATTTCTATTTTACTAATTTCCATTTATGTGGAATTATGAATTTTTAATTCAAATATTCCATTGAGTCCTAACACTTGGACATCATATGTCATAGATCCTCTCCTTACACTTGGCTAATATGTGTCATTTTTGAGATATATTGTTCCTTACGCATGCCTGTAATAAGCCACTTTCCTCTTTGATTCTTACAAGTGGTTTTGAGGTGTCATATGCACATCATAGATTCTCCTCCACTTTTAGCCATGTTGACTTTAATGTATCATAGAATCCTATATGTGGCATATTGTGTCATATTATTCATAGATATTCTAAGGAATATCATGCCAAGTTGCACATTCAAATTGACAAGTGTCCATCCTCTCATTCATGTCTCACCTCTTGTACTTTGGCTATGAATTGGAAAATCCTTGGAAAATCCTTAGAACCCATTAGACTTGAACCAAACTTCTAGTAATCTCAATAACATTCATTATATCATTGTCATTTTATTTCAATTGTGTGCACTATAGGTAATTAGAGCTACATCAAAATAGAGAAGAAAGAAGGGCATGGGAGATACAATTAAAGAGGGAGATTTTCTTTTTTTTTAATTCCTTTGTTTTAATTTATTTTCATGGTAGATTAGAAGGGTTTAGTGTATTTTGATTAAGTTTTGTGTTTTCTCATAGTATGCTAGGTTCTAACCCATTTTCTAATCCTACAACCTCTGCCTCCAGTGCTCGTATCTGAGCATCTTAGGGATCCTCTCCACCTCCTCCAAAGGCTACTCCTATTGTGGCTCTACCCTCTCCACCCTCTCATGTCTTAGTGGAAACTCATCCTCCTCCTCCTTCTTACTATCCTCCCTTGTGGCTTGAGACTACATCCACCTCCCTATAGGCCCTTTGGAACTGCTCCCAACCTCTATCTGTCTCCCATCTCTACCTTTTCCTCTACCACCATTTATGTCATCTCCTCCATGCCCTCCTACTACAAGAAATGCATTCGACCATGTGAACCAGGGAAAGGGATGCCTTTGCATCTCATATAGATAAGCAAGATCAACCCCTACATCTACCAAATTTGGATAGTAATCCCAAGGCTCTCACATCAATGTTTTTGTGTCCCTTAGAGATATCTAGTAGTCTAGCATTGGTAGCCATACCTACTCCTATAAACCATGAAATTATGAATATTATATACCACATATACTCTAGCTCCTACGCATCTGCCCATCTAGCACACTGTCAATATGGTCACCAGACAAAGGATGTAATCTCATCAAATACCTTTTTGCAATATGTTACATTCCTACCATGTGTCTGGGAGATGAACCATATGTATCAATATATGAAGGGGTGGCTATGCTCTCATCATTGCACCTATGGCCGTATCATTGATATATGCTCCCATGCTAGATTTGGGCCAAAATTGCACCACATGCCCAAGTCTAGTCCTCTTGATACACAATCTTATGTAGTCTATGATACATATATGCTAGAATGGTAGGTCTCCATGCCATCCTCCTGAGACACCCAATCAAATCTCTAACCAATCTACCCCATCCTAGAGGGAATCCCTTCTTGCTCCTATCTATGACAAGGGACTAGATAACAATGAGAAAATGAGGTAGGCTAAGGGATGTTGATCCCCTTACTTGTCTACGAGTCTCTCCCAACTAAGATGTTAGTATAGGATGGTCACATCCTCAAATAAATACTACATCGCCAATCTCCCCTCTATCAGGGTCTAATTGTAACAAACTCATGACATGAAAAAGTTCACTTTAACACACCTCATTTAGAAATAAAAAAATTAAAATAAAAAAAATCAAGACATATGATCATACTTATAGGTTCTCCATGGAATGGTACATGAATGATGCAATACACATCCTCAAGAGTGATGATGGCCTTACTAGTGGGCAAATGAAAAGTGTTATGCTCATTGTGTCTCCATGCAACTAATGCAATTAGTAATCCATAGTTTGCCCAAATATGGGGCATGTGTAGCATCCAACTAAATCCCATGCTCTCAACAATAGCCTTCTCACCATCCTCTATATGACACAAGCCCACCACCTTGGGTCCTCTAATCAATAATGCTAGGAAGATAATGTTGGCTCCTGAATTAACAATTTTTTAATAACCTAATGATAAGAACACATACACCTAGGGACAACTAATTCCTATGTTCAATGCACCTATTCAGATACCATGGCTAACTATAAGGCTATTTAGTCTCCTTCTTCTCTTCAGGCTCTACAAGACCTAGGTGGGTGGACCTCAAATTATTTATATGGTACCAATGTCAAGTGTATTACTAAATCAATGAAATAAATAAAAATTTCTGAATCTTCTATACTTATGCAAGCAACATAGACATGTAATATCTAATAACATGACCTATGAACTTGACAAGCTAAGTGAGGGAAACTTATTTTTAGTTCTTAAACATAAAGGGAAAATATATTCAATTAAACATTGATATCAACAAAATCTAAATATGCGACAACAAGAACTTGTTGATCTTACAATTGATCAATGCCTTATCTATTGGGAAATTCCACAACCTAGAAACACACATCCCTATAAATCATTGACACATATCATGTATCAGGACCCTAGATCTATCCCACCATCTTGTAAATTAGACATCAATCTTCATGAAAAATCTCATACTTATGCAATATCCTTCTAATGAAAACCTAGAACCCTATCAAGGTAAGTAAGCATTTACTTTATTCTTTATTCCAATAGAAAAACCTAATAAGACATATAACTTTAAGGGGTTGCAAATGGGTTTAAACTCTTTTTTCTTAAACCATAAAATATTAGAGATAACAGAGGAAGGAGACATGAATCAAAATTAAACTAAGAAATTGGCTATTCATTAGATTCATCACTTTGAAATAATATAGTTAAGATGCATGTAAATAACTAAGAAACAACTCAATATACTAGGACTATAATTAAAACTTTGTTACTATTATTCATATACAAAGAAAAATGAAAATATGGCATCACAATCATGATAAAATTCTCTAGAACTGGAACCAACTATTTGGTATCACAAAAATGAAAAAAAATTCAACCAATACTAGAACCCTTACACTGAGAAAAGAAGAAGAATATATAGACAAAAAGAGAAGCCCAGATTAGAATCAAATCTTGCCAAGTGTCCTACTAAAACTCTTCATCCTATTGCTATTGAACTCATCTCCTTTCTCCTCTTCTAACAATCAAAACCTGATTGATGCTATCAACTAACTTGTAGAAATATCCCTTTAGAGTAAATAAGAAAACCCCCTTTGAAGGAATATCAGATACACATCCTTATTTTGCAGATCTTTCAATCCAATTCTACTTGTCCTCATCTACTCTTGTCATGAAAATTCAACTACCTCTATTGAAAAAATATTCATTCTCATCAACTACTTTCAAAACACTCATTTCATCCTTTATAGTTATCAGTGCATTTGATCCTATCAAAAAATGATCACAATCTGATTCTATTTCATTTGAAACAAAAAATCTTCATAAATATTAGGATGCCCCAAAAATATAAAACTGCTTGTAGCTCCTGTCATTTAAGACCTATGCAAAATTTAACTGTAGAAATAGAAAATTTAGGTTGTCCCAATTTCGATATTATATAATACTACATATTTTAGATAAAAAATGTGCCCTTAAATTCAATTTGAAAAACTAGGCCTCGGGCCATGACTTGGGCATTTAAATGAAAAATATAAAATCTATATAGTTTAAACTATATAATAAATCAAATTTGAAACAATATTTGCAATTTTAAAATTTTGAGCATATAGATTGGAGATTGTAGATATGAGTTAAATATTTCAAATTACTTTCATTTTATATTCATTTCTCCTTTATCACTGGATGTCACTTTTCCATTTATCATTTGTCAAAGTGCCCAGGTTGGACCCACACAACTTCAAACCATTTGAAATCATTTTGAATTTTATCTCCCAAAGTCACAATCTCAGAATCATAAGATATATTGTAGCATCTCCACTCAAAAATTGCCTTCCTCTAACCATATGACATCATCATAAGATCTTAACTCTTATGTCCCCTTATGCTAATCTCATGACCACTTTGTATCATTGTGAGTCTTCATTATTCATCTCAAGACCTCCCAACATCTCATTTTGGTGTAGCATCTTAGGCCTTCAACTTTCATCTTAGAATCACATGTTGATCATGAGATCATAACTCCCTTTTCTATGCCTTGTGATCTGACGATAGGCCTTGGAGGAAGCCACACCAATTATTTGGTCAAAAAGTTGTTGATAATACCCTCTAGCTAGCCCCACATAGTGGGTTCCTCCATGCACAAGCTTTGCTTGTCTTTTGAAAAGACGTGTGTCTTTGAAGACACAATAACATTGAGTCTTTATGTTTTTAAATAATAAAAATGTTCACCTTCAGATACATGTGGGATAATCATTCCACTCCAAATGCCCCTTTGCTATGAATTACCCTGTTCCTACCTTTGACCACTCTACTGCCATGGACTTTTCTCCTATCTCCCTCCTATTGTGGTTCCACAATGCATGCCCCATTTCTAGTAAGCAATGGGGACCCCCTACTTTATTTTTTGGCTTTTTGGGGCCCTATTCTAGGGTCTAAGTCATTTTGAGGTCTTATCTAGTCTCTTAGCTTGTGTTCAAATCCTGATGGAGAAACCTAGATGCTAAGAAAATCATAATTCCTAACAAGGAGATGAGTCAAAGTTGCAAGATCTAAAAATGGGGCACACCAATGCACCTAATCATGTGCTCTAGTGCACTAAAGGTCAGGGAAGGCACATCACCTTTGTTGATGTGTAAATGTGTAGCAACATTTCTATGCACCTGTGTAGCACCAAAGGCAAGCGGGGTCTATATAAGTCCCAACCCCCATCATCCTTCTCACTTACCTTCACATTATTTCTAGACTCTGCTCCTAGACTCCTCTTCGTAGCTGCACACCTAGTTAGGCATGAACTTCTCCATTTTTCCTCCTCACTCCCTCTTTTCTCTGCACTAGAACAAAAATTAGAACACCAAAGACATGAATGTTGGTGTGCACTAGCGCACCTAGCATGGTGTGCTAGTGTGCACTAGTACTCTACGTGTTTAAAACTTAAACACAAGCTTAAAAAAAGCAAAAGCTAGGTGTGCACTAACCCACCTACCTTGGTGTGCTAGTGTACATGCCAAAAAAGAGTAGAAATGACTCAAGCCTTAAAAAGAACTTTAAAAAATAAAAGGCTAGGTGCACACTAGCACACCCAACTTGGTGTGCTAGTGCACAACCATATACGCAAAATGCTTCAAAAAAAAATGCATAAGACAAAAAAAAAGTGCAAATCACAATAAGCCTAAGTGTGCATTAGCACACATGATGTGGTGTGCTGGTGTACACCTAAAGTTTTCAAGAAAATTTAAAAATTAAAATGTCACGCACTAGGCACACCTTCCTAGTGTGCCTAGTTCATTTGTTTTTGCATTTTAAGGTTAAAAATAGGTTTTTCTAGTGTTTTTTGAGGCACATAACTTTTAGGGTTTTGTGCAAGCTTAGGGGGTCATTAATAAAATTTTCCCCAAATCATAGACTAATGGATTTCTTTTCATGCAGATAATGATGTAATGGCATTTTCTTTAACTCCTTTAGGAGAGAAAATGGCACTAAAACCCATTGTCTTCTAAGGTGCACTTTTCCATAGGTGCATCGATAGTTAACTGCTAGTTCTAAAATTAGAACTTTCCATGCATTAGAAATGCATTCTGATAGCAATTTAACTCTAACAGATGCCTAGTGAAGGGTTAGCTTCTATTTTTCACACTTCTAGACACTTCTACTTCAACTAAAGGCTTTCTTCTTCTTCTTCTCTCATAATTTCTTTTTTTTATGACATGTAAAGGTTCGTGCATCCAATTAATATAAAAATGGATGGAGTCCTACTAAGCACCAGTTAGATTGTTAGCTTGTACATAATTAGTTTATTTTATTTAATTAAAATAATATTATTGCATGAAGATATCTCTCACTCTCAACAAAAATTGAGGAGATGATTTCTTATAAATACATGATTGTAATATGTAATCGGGGCTGTCATTATTTTCCAATAATATTATGCTTTTGGTGCTCGCATTTGGAGTATAGTAATTCTCGCTTAAATGTGTCATTGTTTTGTAAATTTATGTTCATGGAATTGTGATTGAGCCAAAAGTTTATTGCTTTGTTTTTGGTTGTGCGATCTTTTAGTTCTAGTGTTTGCTACTATTTTATGAATTTTGTTGATGTATCTAGCTTGAGAAGAAATCACCAAATTGTGCCTGCATAACTTTTTGTCTTGCATGAGTGCACTTTTTGTGGCCTTATGATTTGATGAAGAGTGAAACATCATATAGTTATTAAGTTTCTCATCAACGATTGCATCAGTGGAATCAAGGAAGCACTACTCCTATTTTCATTGGTTACCCATTGATTTCTTCAAAAGCTTAACTTGCAGATGCATCATTTCTATAGCTTATGTCCATTAAGATTTTAATTTCATGTTATTTTCTTTAAAGTTATTGTTATTTTCTTTATTAACCCCTTGTTAATTTAAGAATTCATATTAGTTGCATTGTTAGATTGCATTCATATAAAAAACAAAAAATACAAAAACATAGTTCTTTTGCATGTTTATTTTGAAATAGTGAGCAGATTCTACATCTCATCCAAAATCATTCAAACCAAAAAAGGTGTCATGAACAAAAAAATTTATCTTCAATTCAATGGATTCTAGTAGGTTGGAAGATCACCCAAAACCTTAGAGTTGATTCACAAAATTGACTTTTGAAGAGAGGAGTCTGAAAGAATTCCTGCCATTTAGCATTGTGCATAATGACAGCTCAATAGAAGTGGCACTAGAAGGAAGGCCACCATTTTGATTTTCAGAATAGAAGGAAAGTCTGCCAAAGTTTTGAAATTCTACACTTTTTAAAAGTTCAGAAAATTTTCTATGTTTTTCAGAAAATTCAGGTGCACTAAGCTAAATTTTGAGTTGTGCCTTATGATCTGCCTCACAGTAGGTGCATTATAGTCACGCTTTAGGTCATGCTTAGGAATAATATATTCAAACTAAGGACTATTTTTCCTACTATGAGGTGCATTTAATCTTGTCAACCCAGGGATGTATACTTGAAATGGTTGACACAGTATGTGCACTAGGTCTCTTAATGAGTCACTAAGCTTATTCTACAAGAAAGTAAAATGCAAGGAAAAAAAAAATTACACTATTGCTGTAGGAAACTGATGCATTTAACTCTATGAATACTGGAAATGAAAGGATAAAAAATATTCCAACTTGGTTTATCCACTATAATTGTTCTCACATATGTTGAAAGAACATTTACAATGTGCGATGCTACAGGAAGGAACTTACAACTTCTAATTATGAAACTAAGGGTCCTTGGAAATAAATCTATTCTTTCCTAATCTAGTCCATCTTCCAAGTGGGCCCCCTTGGTCAACTTCACTAAACTACTAACACAAGATAGAAGCCAAAAAATACTTCATTAGATTTCAAAAATTCATTACATAACATAAAACTTTAAAAACACAACTATAAAAGTTAACAGTTTGTTCTCTTAAACTATTTCTTCTAACTGGTTCAAAAACTTAACACACTTGGGTCGATTCCTGTATATATAGGAAATCAATATTTATTCCATAATAGAAAAGTAAATGACCTAGCTTTAAATCCATAAGAGAGAAAATAGGAGGATAACAACTGAAGGTGGGAAGAGAGAATAACAACTAAAGGTGGGAATAATAAAGTCTGAACATCCGCTTGCCAAAGAATAAATGTAGAGAAGGTAATAAGTCTTCATAGCTCCTCCTTTATCGCTACCATGTCATCTAGAACCATTACAACTTTCATCTGCTATGGCTACCCCTTAGCATTCTCTTCTCCTTGAATGTTGTTGGCACTTAACTTTTGAATTCCTCCAATCATCTTTTAGTCTTCATTAATAGTTTAGTTTCAATACAAAGACATGTTTGCAAATAAACATTTATCAAATTAAATTCAAATATAAGAATGCACATTTTGATAACTATATGAAATACTACATAATATATATAATATTAGAAAAATATGGCATAGTTCCTACCCATAGGTTTATCATAGGTTCGGTAAACATAGGTCCACAAATTTTTTGACAAAGGTAAAATAGAGTATCAACAAAGTATCTTAAAACTATCATAAAATAAAGGCAAATTTTGGTCTCATCACCTTATTTGTGAGAAAGTGTGCTTCTGTAGAGGTGCACTTTTTCTAGAGTTGATGCAAAATGGAGGATCTTGATCCAAAAACCCCATTTTAGTGAGCTTTGAGATCTTCCCCAAGTGCACATGAGTTTCTCAAGCTTAACCAATTCTGCAAGCCTCATAGTGATAAAGGAATACCTCTAATTCAACCACTTCCCTTCAAAATTTCATCATCTTTTTCAGCTCCACCTCCACAAAAACCACCATTGGGCCTACCAAATCTTCTAGTTTCCTTTTTTGTAAACACTGTAGACTCACCAATTAACTTGAGAGGTGCACTCTATGACCTCCCTAAGAATCCTGAGGAGTTTTTCCCAAGGTTCATTTATGGAGAAACATGAACTTCTGAAGACCACATCAAAGTATTCAAATAAATTTGCTACCAAAAATAGAATGCCAACAAGGATGTGGTCCTTCATTTATTCCCTTACTCTTTGGGGGAAGTTTCCTACAATTGGTACATCAATTTGCCACCTAGATGTATTGGAGATTGGGATACCTTGAAAAAATTGTTTCTAGAACAAATCAAAACTTTTGTCAACCCAATGGTGATACATCAACAATTCATATCAATTAAAAGGGACCTAGCTGAGAAATTTTTTTGCTTCAATCATCACTTTCATATGGTGTATCACTAATTGGAAACACCATACACTATACTAGTTGAAGTAGCTATTTAGATTTACCTAAATGCTATGGACCCTCTTACTACCATCTTTCTGAGAAGACTTCCTACAACAAATATTGATACATTGGAAAAGGTCTTCACAGAAGCAATAACTTTTACCAGGAAAGCCAATCCTAATGGAGGAGGATTCATGCTTCTAGCCCAAGCTATGATGGTAATGCCAACATACCCCGTTGAAGTATCTATGATGCCTAGTCAATTCATACCTATGAATCCAATTCCATTACAATATGCTCCTACTCCATAAAAACCTGATCTAACATATCCAGGGTATGAACCTCCCAAAGTTGCCTTCTTTGAGAAAAATGTAGTAGTACCTGATAAAGCAGACAATTGTTTTATTTTTGAGTTTGGTAAGATGAAAAAGACCATGTCACAAATGAACAATGAGCTGAATCATCTAAAGTTATCACAGGGATAGAATAATAGTTTTCAAAGGAACAATGTTGGTCCCTACAACAACAATTATGGTCAAAATTATAATAGGAACTTTAGTGGGAACAACAATAGTAGGAATAAAAACATAGGAAACAATAATGGAGGGAACAACTTCAATCCTCCTAATCATAATAATGGATTCCAAAGATAGAACTGGTAGTGGAATACTAGTTTGAATAATGGAAGCATTCCTATAGATAATAACAACAATAACCTTTAGTATACAGATATAAATCAATATGACGATGGTCAAAATGCATCTAACAATGAAAGTTCATATTATGATGGAAATCAAGAAATGACTCAAAATCCACAAGTAAACAACAATGTTCCTCTTGTGCAATTTAATGCTATGCTATTAGAATCCTATTATTCTACACAAAGTACATAGGTAGAATAGCTAGTCAATGAAGAATTCTCATTCTCATTTAATCAAGAACCTGATCTTCAGCATGAAGAGATGTTTTCTTTTCGCAATGAAAATTGAAATACGTACAACTTGAGAAGTAGAAAGGAACCTTTGATAGAGGGAATTCCCCCAACACTACAACCAACTCCTCCTGATCCAAGAGCAAGTAACAATTCAGCACCAGTTAAACCACTGTATGGAGGAAAACAAAATCAAAATGAAAGAAATGTACCAACAATATTGAAAAACCCTTATTGGTCTACTGAAAAGTATAGTGCCATAGTAGACCTGAAATGAAAAAAGGCCAACATATCCATGTTTGACATGTTGCAAAATTGTCCACAACAATGAGAAGCATTCATGAAGACCCTGGATCATACCAAGGCACCACACAATATGAGTACTACCTCTCAAAAGACAACATTCCAACAAGTTAATGCTATAGAAGCATTGTCCACTATGTTTAAAGACAAGGTTGAGGTGCCCTCATTTTTGCTCAGCATTAAAATATATGGGAAGAATCTTCACAATTGCCTTATTGATTCAAGAGCTTCATGTAACATCATGGCACTACCTCTCAAAAGACAACATTCCAACAAGTTAATGCTATAGAAGCATTGCCCACTATGTTTAAAGACAAGGTTGAGGTGCCCTCATTTTTGCTCAGCATTAGAATATATGGGAAGAATCTTCACAATTTCCTTATTGATTCAGGAGCTTCATGTAACATCATGGCACTGTCCATAGCACAAAAGTTAGGAGTTAGCACTCAACCTACCAACCAAATAGTGATACAGTTTGACAAAACATAAGTCAAGGTCACTGGCATACTAAAAGATATGCACATATAGTTAATAGTTGACCCACCAATTCAAGATATTATTGATATACATGTGGTTGATATCCTAGAAATATATGGATTACTCCCAAGTAGAGAATGGATGAAGTGCCTAAGGGGATGGTTTTACACAAATTTCACCTAGCTTTGGTTACCATGGAAAGGTTTGAACAATCAAATCAAAATAGATGCAAAGACAAAGTTAAAAAAGATGATTACATAATATAATTCTCCCAATGAGGTAGCCTTCCTACAAATAGATTTAGGCTAGTTTTTGATATGACTTTGACCAAAATATTAGATGATCGAGATATTGACTTCAAAATTTCAACACCAAAAGGTGAGGTTGTAACACAATTCATAGACCATATGATGGCTAATTTACAATATCTAGGAGAAGAAGCTGACCCTAATATTCTCCTTCTTCTAGGATTTTGTAAATTACATAAAGTTATCCATTTAGAGTTTGAATGTTCATGGTGTCAAGAAGCAGTTGCTAAGGTGTTAACACAAATCATGGGGGTAAAGAAAGTCAATGATCCATAAAATGAACCCACAAAAAACCAAAGTCTTATGAACATGTTTGGTGTTGTCGAAGAGATTGAAGAAGAAACTGAAGATCTAAATGCATCAAATAGCAATACCTCTTCAAAAGGTAGAGGTTTGTCTTCTCCTCCACCTAGAATGATCAAAGTACAAAGGAGAAGATGATACATAAAAGGTCAGGGGTGGACTTCGGTAGTCATCCATCCTAAACCCAACATGGATGAAATGAAAGAATTAATAGATGAAATTCAAGAAAAACAAAAAAAACATATGCTCCCAGTTTCAAAGAACGAAAATGGAAAATCGGTAAGCCCACCCTGTGAAAGATTACAATGGTTACCCAAGAAAAAATACTTCCAAGCTCAGATAAAGGAAAAAATAAGGACAAATAAGCACAAGGTTAGAAATCCCAAGGAAAGCCCAATTTGGACACTTCGCTTTGACAGTTCCAAATGTAAATCAAGAGCCGGTGTAGGTATTGAGTTGATCAGTCCAAAAGTTTAGTCTTTCTATGCGACATATCAATTGCAATTTAGATGTACTAACAATGTTGCAGAATACATGAAGCATTGATTTGAGGACTTCTTTTTGCACTCAAGAAAGGAGTTACAACTCTCATAGTCAAAGGAGATTCTCAGTTGGTTATTTGACAAGTGAAATCATTATATTCCTGTAATGATAAGAGGTTGCTTGCTTATAGGAAAAGGGTATGGGATCTACTAGATGATTTTGAAGCTTTGAACATAAATTCTATTCCAAGGAGGAAAAACATGGTAGTAGATGCTCTCACTATTTTAGAAAGTGCATTACAACCAATTGAAAGAACAAAACTAAAATGATTTTTAGTCAAATTGGTTGCTACTCCATTTGTTCTTGACAATATCAGAAAATTTCAAGTTTTTCAGGATGATCAACATAGGTTTGAATTTATTATGTGTAGCAGCCACTTTAAGGGGCAAGAAATAGATGACACTCTAGATGACACACCTGAAGATAATGCAACTCAAGATGAAGATGGAATTCTGAACCTAAAAACTAATACTATTCCTAAGGGAATGATCAAGTTGGAACTTATTTTTGTTCATGATGAATCAACATTTAATAAAAGGACCACTGAAGAGAAAGGGACCAAGGAATGTGATTCATACAATTTAGGAATGAAAGATGATCCCAAGATGGTAAGAATTGGGAAAGTGTGCAGTCCATAAGAAAGGGAAGATGTGCTCAAATTTCTTACATAATATGAGGATGTCATTGCTTGGAGCTATGAAGAACTAAAGACATATGATCCTCAAATTATTACACATGATATTCCACTCAAACCTGATGCTAAACCTTTCCAACAAAGGCAAAGACCAGTCAATCCTATCCTCAAATCTCTGATAATGAAGGAAGTCAAGAAGTTACTTGATGCTAACATTATTTTCCCTATGTGTCACTCTACATGGATGGCTAATTTAGTTCCTATATGAAAGAAGACCAAGGAGAATCAACTTTGCATAGATTTTCATAATTTAAACCTGACATCTCAAAAGGACAATTACCCATTGCCCTTGTTGGATGAGGTCTTACAAATTGTGAATGGTTTGAAAAAAATGTCTTTCTTGGATGGATATTCAAGATATAATTAGGTAATGGTAGAAGAATAATATAGGTTAAAAACAATCTTTACGACCGAATGGGGAACCTTTGCCTATAGGAGAATGCCATTTGGATTGATTAATACAGGGACTACATTCCAACAAGCCATGGATGAAGCTTGTAAGGGATTAATTAATAAATGTATAGTTATCTATATGGATGACCTGACTGTGTTTTCAAAGGATCAAACTACTCACATTGCCGATCTAATATAGGTATTCAATAGGTGTCATAAATATGGCATATCTCTCAATCCCAAGAAATGTTCATTTGGGGTCACTAAGGGAAAGCTCCTAGGTCATGTCATTTCTAAAGTTGGCATCTCCATTGATCCTAATAGAGTTGAAGCCATTTTGAAGTTATCACCCCCAATAGTTAGAAGGAACTCAAGTCTTTATTTTGAAAGATAAATTTTTTGCAAAAATTTATAAGTGGATTTGCAGAGATAGTACGTTCCCTTAATGATTTACTCAAAAAGGGGGCTAAAATAGAATGGGTTCCTGAGGTAAAGAAATCATTCAAAGATATCAAAGTAGCCATTTCCATGGCTCTATTACTAGTAAGTCCTAGTTACGAGCTTCCCTTTGAGATATATTTCTTTTCTTTTGAACATTCATGTGCTAGGATCCTAACCTAGAAGAAGGAGAAAGAAGATGATTTCTTTTATGTGCTTCCCTCTAAGAAACATAGAGTTGAACTATTCCAACCTTGAAAAATAGTCTCTTTCCTTGATTAAAGTGGTAAAGAAGTTCTGACATTATATAGTAAGGAGCAAGGTGTATGCTATTGTACTTGATCTAGCAATAAAGACATTATCGATGGAAAATGAACTTGGTGAAAGACAAGATAAATGGATGGCGATATTGCAAGAATTCAATCTAGAGATCCAAACCATGAGATTAGTTAGGGGTCAAGGATTATCAAGAATGATAGCTGATAACCAAATTGGCGACAAAAAGAAATTTAAGTTTGAGAATGAAACAGATACAGAAGATCAAAAGAAAATGATAGTATCTCAAGTTGACATTGGTCAAGGTGTAGTGACAGATGTATGGTACTAGGATATTGTTTACTATCTTCTATAGAATCAATGCCCCAACTGGATGAATAGTTGACAACGTAGAGGACTTAAAATGAAGTGTGAATCCTATATGTTGCATGATAATAAGTTGTACAAAATGAACAATGAAGGAATCTACCTAAAATTCTTAGGACATGATGAAGCAAAGGAAGTCCTAGAATAGTTTCATAATAAGTACAGTACAAGACATGGTTTAGTAGAGAAAACTACTCATATGATGTTAAGATTGGGTTATTTTTGGCCCATGATATTCAAGGATACTTTTCAACATGTACGCTCTTGTCATGTTTTCCAGACTAGTGCTAATAGAGAAAGACACCCAGTAATGCCACTACAACTAGTGTACAAGGTACACCCCTTCAAAAAGTGGGGCCTAGATTTTATTGGTCCAGTAAATCCACCATTGTCAATTGGGCATACTTTTATTCTCATAGCTACCAATTATTGTACATAGTGGAATAATGTAGAAACTTTTAGAAATTGCACTGCTAAAGTGGTAACAAACTTCTTGGAGGAACATATTGTTACCAAATTTAGGATGCCATTCACTTTAGTGTGCAATAATAGATTAGCTTATGCATCAATGTTCTTAACTCAGTGGGAATTTGAAAATCAATTTATCATCAAGTTCTCATCAAATTATTACCTGCAAGGAAATAGGGAAGTCAAATCTACAAACAAAACCTTGATCACAGTAATAAGACAGTTATTGAAGGAGAATCCTATAGATTGGCATATGTAACTCAAATATGCTCTATGGATAGATCGAGTAAAGGTTAAGAACACTTTGGGGACTTCTCCATATTTTCTCATCTATAGACAAGAGCCAGTATTCCCACTCAACCTTAGGATTCCTATTTTGAAGTTCAAGAGTGGGTATGCTAAAGATGTTGAAAAAGTATAGATTAGATTGATGAATCTTTTAGAAATGGATGAGAAACAGATAACTGCATTGGAGCACATGGATACACAACAAGCTATCATGAAAAGATGGTTTGACAAGAGGGCCACTATAAAATCTCCAAAAAATTTGACCTTGTTCTACTTTAGGATAAGGTGAGAGAAAAGTTAGGTAGCCGCACCAAGTTCCAACATTTGTGGATTGGTCCTTATTAGATAGTGGAAATTCTCAAAGAAAATACTTTTAGGCTCAGTTCCTTACAGGGGGAATTAGTTCTATTTCTAGTAAATGGGAAATTTTTGAAACATTATTTTGAAGCCTAGAAGAACCAAAAAATAAAAAATAAAAAAAAAATAAAAAAAATTAGTAAGCTTTTATTTCTGCAACTATGTTTATTTTCTACAAGTGTGTTTTCTTTCAGTTGCATGTTTTCTTTCAAAGTCATGTCAGTCCAGGGGGGTAAGGTGCACTCAAGATTTTATCTTGAAATATATTACTAACTACTCTTTTGGTTCTAATTTTAGGAAGAGGTATTTCTTTATCAAAACATTTGGATGATGGTGTGTCTTATACCAAGGAATGTATGTTACTTGCAGTAATAGGTAGACTTTCAGTCTCGAGTTCAGGATTCTAGACCAAAAAGTTCTCAACACTTTACACATTTAAAGATTGATCATCTTAGGTGTTGTCAAACCAAAGTTGAAAACAATAAAGGATGGTCCAAACCCCAACTGGTTCAAACAAAGGGGTCTTCTCAAAGGATTGCTAAGATCATTGTTTGGTGTGAGAGTTTCTAAAAAGTTCTAAAAGAAGAATGCAATGGATGTTAACCAAAGATCAAATCTAAGAAATGAAATAAGTTTCCTAGAAATAAAGTCTAAGTGTAGTTAGGATATAGAAGAAAATAAAAAGAAAAGAAAAGAAAAGAAAATAAAAAAGAAAGAGCAGTGTTAAGACTAAAGGATTCTAAGGGATCTAAAAGGGGTAATCTAATAAATAGATACAAATGAAAACAATGCTTTAATCAAGAGTCAAATGGTAACATTATGAACTACATGGAGTAGATGATTCAAAAGATTTCCTAAAAAATTTAAAAGAAAAATTACAGCTAGCCAAGAGCCTTCGAACTAATTCTCTCATTTGGTCAAATAAAGGATCGATAAATGACCTTCGTGGAGATTCCTGATGAATGAGCCAAATAGAGTGGAAGATTGTTTCCAAGTTATCATAAGATTTTGATAGACCACATCCTGAGATGTCTACAAAAATGAATACATGAGCACACATTGAGCTTGGAAGTTTTAGATACTAAAATTTTGACTCTAAAGTCATTCAAAATATGCTTGGGATGTTTGAGATTCAGTTGGTGTTTGACACATGTTGAAGGAATTTTTGCTGATGAAGAAATGCCTTTGTCATTTCTTCCTTTTTTTGGGGCTATTTGTTGTGGTTCCACAATGTACACCCCATTTCTAGTCAGAAATGGGGACCCCCTACTTTATTTTTTGAATTTTTTGGGGCCCTAGTCTAGGGTTTGAGTCATTTTGAGGTCTTATCTAGTCTCTTAGCATATGTTCAAATCCCAATGGAGAAACCCAAATGCAAAGAAAATTAGAATTCTTGACAAGGAGTTGAGTCAAAGTTGCAAGATTTAAAAATGGGTCGCACTAGCACACCTGATCATGTGTGCTAGTGTGCCAAACATGGGGGAAGGAACATCACCTTTGGTGATGCATAGATGTGCACCTACACAATGCCAAAGGTGGGTGGAGTCTATATAAGTCTCCACCCTCATCATCATTCTCACTTACCTTTGCAATGTTTCTAGACTCTGCTCCTAGACTCCTCTTCACAGTTGTACACCCAGTCAAGTGTGAACTTTTGCATTTTTCCTCCTCACTCCCTCCTTGATCTACAGTGAAACACAAATTAGAACACCAAAGACATGAATTTTTGTGTGCAATAGTGTACCTAGCTTGGTGCATTGGTGTACACTAGTACTCTACGTGTTTAAAACTTAAACACAAGCTAAAACAAAGAAAAATCTAGGTGTGCACTAGCACACCTACCTTGGTGCACTAGTGTGCCCCTGAAAAAAGAGCAAATGACTTAAGCCTTAAAAGGAACCTTTGAAAAATAAAAGGCTAGGTGCACACTAGCACACCCAACTGAGTACACTAGTGCACACCCATATACGAAAAATAAACTTAAAAAAAAACACATTAAAAAAAAAAAAAACAAATCGCAAAAGGTCTAAGTGTGCATGAGTGCACTTGAAGTGGTGCACTGGTGCACACCTAAATTTTTCAAGAAAATTAAAATATTAAAATGTTGCACACTAGGTGCACCTTTCTAGTGCACCTGATGTGTTTGTTTTTGCATTTTAAGGTTAAAAATAGGTTTTTGTAGTGTTTTCTAAGGCACCTAACTTTTAGGGTTTTGTGCGAGCTAATTTTAAGGGGTCATTAATTCATTTTTCCTCCAATCATAGACTAATGGATGCCTTTTTTTGTAGATAATGATATAATGGCATCTTCTTCAACTCCTTTAGGTGAGAAAATGACACTAAAACCCGTTGTCTTCAAGTTCCAAGGCATTCCATCAAAATTGAGGTTTCACAATGATTACTCTAATATAAAAGATATAGAATTAGGACACATAGATTTGGGGGAATTCCTTAAGATTTGTAACAAACCCACTGAGAGCTCTATTGTGGTTTTTGTACTCATGTGATTTGGATTGGTTAGCGTAGCTTCACATCTGGTATTGGTACAATCTTCAAAACTTGTAATGACACTTGCAAAACACTTGGTCTTGGAGAAAAGAGTGGTGAAGATTGTGATTAGAGAAATTGTCCTTGATCTTTGACCTAAAAATATTAAGAGGGTATTCCATCTCCCATGTGCAGATCAATTTATCAGGATAACCTATGAGGTAGCAGAAAGGTGGTATAAAGAACACTTAAAAGAGGCTTATGAGATTATCCAATCTTCTTACCTTATGGAGAAGACTCCTCTAGGAAAGACAATCGACAAAGTAGACATGACCAGAGGACATATGAAGGAAGAAATTGGGTACTCAACCATACTTTTGAGTAGAGTTATGGGTCTACCAATAGCCAGATATTTGAAAATCTTCATGGTGCATTACATTGAGATCATCAAGATGAAAAAAATGCCACTTGATTGGGTCTCTACCTTGAGTGAAAATTTATGTGAATAGTTGGAGGTGGTAAAGGATAAAATGAAGTTTTATATGACCTCATATCTAGTATACTTGTTAGCCGCAAGGGCAACAAATTATCCAAGGTTATACAAAAGATGTAGCATGTAGGATCCAAATACATGGCCATACATTGTCTACCCTCAATTGGTGAAGAAGAAGCTATCATAGAAAAGTAAAGGGTATAAAATCATGAATGATGCATTCATATTTGCCATCATCTGACTCATAGAAGGAGATTATGCAAAGAGGTTATCAGAGTATGTTGTGCCATAGATAATGGTGCTCGGTGCATATTACATTCAATTCAAAATGTTCACATATCTAAGGGCAGATGGTACCATTGTCAACCCAAAGAAGCTCCCGATATACCCTTGTGATAGACTCATCCTCTTGGAGATTGCTCAACAAATTGAGTCTATGTACAACAGAGTTAGAGAATAGCAAAAACATTGTTGGACATGGCCTTTAACTATATGACCTTATCAGGTGAAATAGAAGCAAGATATTCCTTCTTTTGAGTGCGAATGGGATCAATATCCCTTGGAAGAGTACAATTCTCTACAACCATGTTTTGATAATATCGAGAGAGTACAATATCTATCAGGCAAGGAATTCTAGCATAAAGAAGCCATTGAAAATCATTGGATGAATGTTACAAATGACTATGATGTTTGAATAAGGGATTATTGTAGGATGACTTTGTACTTGGTAGAGAAGACCTTGAAGATAAAGATTCCATTGAAGACATTGCAACAAGACTCAGGGGAGCTGCTTGATCCTTTGTTCAACATAGATAAAATTGGGGAAAGACCAATAGTGAATTTCGAGGTTGACAGAGAAGATAAATCTAACATTAACTATAGGGTGAGGCACATCATTAAAATGTTGTAGGATAGGATTAAGAAACCATTTAAACTTGATTTAATACCTAAGACAGTGATTTTCCATGCACAGACCTAAGTAGCCAAAGGTAGAGGGAAAAAAGTTACCATCCCTACCTTTGTAGCTTAATCACCAATTAGGCTTGAAACAATATACCAACTTGATAGACCAGTTTAATATTATCACCCTTAGGAGAGAAAAGGAAAGGGAAAAACAAAGAGGATTTCTCCTCAAAGAGAAGAGCTAGAGGAAGGTGAAATCTCAGCACCACCACAACAAGAGGAAGTAAATGCACAAGGGTTTGAGGATACTAGGGCATCAAAAGTTCAAGATGACCCACAATTTCCACTAGCTATTGCACTCAACCAAATAGAAATAGAAGTTGAGGTTTAGGAGGTCTCTCTACCAAAAAAAACATAATAGGCATCCTCTTATGCACCCAAGAAAGAAAGAAATATTATCAAGAAAAGGCAAAATGGTGATCAGGAGGGTAGTGTCTTAACCATCTGTCCTAGAATCCATTCTTGAAGAGGAGGAAGAAGAAGAAGAGGATGATGAGGATAATGTGCCTTTAAATAGAACAACATGGCTAGCATGAGCCATAGAACAAGAAAGAAGAAGAAGTCCCACTATTACATTGCCATCAATCCTAGAAGAACCTCTGCAAATAACTACATCAGAGGATGAAATGCAACAATGGATTGATGAGCACGATATGGAGGGTATTGAAATATTTAAGATGTTATATTTTTATTTTAAGCCCATAGGGATGGAATTTGTGGGAGACAAGATCTGGGATACCCTAAAAAATGATCCTTAATAGGAAGACTGGACGCAAATGCCACCATAACTACAGGGTCTAGAAATAACTCCTTTATCCCTATTAAAAGTTTCAGTTATGGATAAAGGCCCTACTACTCCCTTGCCTCCAAGTACCAAAGGAGAAAAAATTCAAAATGAGAAGGAGGAGGAACCATAACAAATATCAACTAATGAAGTGTTTGGGGAGGGGAAAATAGTTCAATATTCTCAGCAAGATCCCCAGGACATCGAGGTAAGAACTGTGGGGTCCATTAAAACATAGGATATAGAGGGAGAGCCATCACAGAGGGAGAGAACCCCAAAATGGAGTGATAAGGGAAAGGAGGTAGCAGAGAAAACACCATCATCCTCAAGAGGCAGGCCTTTGGTAGAACAAGTCCCAAGGTGGTTACGAAAAGAAATGATATGAAGTAAAAAGCAAAAATTCAATGTTGATGAAGATGATATGATTGAGTTGATTGAGATTCTAAGTAAGGTTGAGCCCCCATAAAAAGTTTAAGGCCCACACTCATACCCTATTATAAACCATAAGGAATGAATATGATTAGGAATTAATTAGGTCATGATCGACATTTTCATTATTAACAATGATTTATGAGATCCTATTAGAGATTAATGTAGATTTTGATTATTATAAGATTGATACCCTACCCAATAACATTAGGTCAATAAGATAGGACCACATGAAAATGAGACTCAACATGTTCAAGCTGAGAACTTAGTCACAAGATTCAAGGTATGATTTATTAGACAATTAGGGGAGAGGAATTAACATTTGCTCTCATAAGAAATAATAATAAATATAGATCAAATGATAACAAAACATAATGGTTGCACTCATAGATTAGTTTTAAAATATGATGACATAAATTGGAAACATTCAATGGCATGAGAAATTAACCCTAGGGGCACATACACCTCGTAATGAGATAAAAAGGACATTGTTAGAAATATTACTTTGGTCAATTGATTTGAAAGGATACTAGTAACAAGACTACACAATAGTGATTTTCACTTATATACTAAGGTTTATTTTACATGGTGTAATGATTTAGTAGATATGACTTTGATGTTTCATTGTTATGATAGACAAGGGTTGTCATGGTATTTAGAATGGTAATTTTGTTATAATTAGAAAGATTAATGTTATACATATCTTGATATTTCAATGTTTTGAATATTTTATGGAAATGATTAGATGGAATATAACTGAATATGTTAATGCAATTAAGTGATATTGGATTATTCTTCACTTATTTGCCTATATTTCTATATTATTTTATTGGGCTACTGACATTAAGGTGAGTGTGCAGAAAAGTTGAACCATGGAGATTGATTGGGGAAACAAGGTTCAAACCTATGTGAGTATGGTAAAAGCCAAGGTGAATCTTTGCAAGATTCAAAACCTCATTGTAATGTGTTTATTTCATAATGTGATTGTGCATGGGTGTTACAAGTTTAAAGATCATGGTTTATTAGCGACATGTCATCATGATGTGTAAGTAATTAATGTGTGTGTCATTTGACACTTGTGTTGTTTATGTGTAAATGATATGTCATGTAGGATTTTGGGCATGAAGTCACTTAACCTAAACTTAATCTCATTATGAAATTAAGTTAACCCACCTTGAAGAGTGTTAGGATGAGTCACTTTTATGATGGAATTCAAATTAAATTTGATAGGAACTTTAGAGGGCCTAAAAGTAGTTCCTCCATGTCATTTTGGTAAAAATAAGTCACCCACATGGTAGCAGTATAGGTTGGGGGACTAGATATAACCTTAAGTTGGCCTAGGGGACCTAGGAGACCCTCTAAACTAGTCATTTTCAAGCTAATTCGAAAATTCAAGTGTCACATGACTTCTTTCCTCATCCCACCACCTTATTAAGTTTCTATTGGTAGAAAGGTACAAGGATGTAAGAGGGGTAGGTGGGGATGGAAGTGGAGGTCTTTTTAGGGAGCTTGTGCCAAACTTAGTGGTTGTTCACCCACTCTCTAATTGTAGGGACAGATAGGGTTTTGGAAGAGGAAACTTGGAAGCCAAGGAAGGAAAGATCTTCATCACCATTTCATAACCATAGCTTGGAAGGAGGTTAGTACTTCATGCCATGTTTTTTTTCATTTCATGAAAGTTGAAGATGGAAATTTTAAGAGTGTTTCTTATAGGATCCATGTGTTTGTATATGGTGCATGTTGTAAATGTTTGTGTATGTGAGTGAGCATGTTGAATCTATTTGTATTTGGTTTTTTCCCTTGGATTGTGGGTGTGGATTGAATGTTGTGTTGGGTGTGAAGGCTTCACTCACCCTTGGGGGGGAAGAGAAGCCTTAGGGTGAAGGGGTTAGTTGGGCTTGACATTGGAGTTGAGAAATCCTTCTCTTGGAGAGGGGATAGTTTTCATGGAGTATGGGCTCCATTGAAGCCATAGGCCTTTCTATTGTTCTATGGGAGGTATAAGTGAGGATATGTGAAGAGGAGAAGTGTTGATAGCCTAGTTGAGGCATGTGTTATTGATAGCCTTGTTGTGGCATGTTTCTTGGAAGCTTTATTGGAATATTGCAATTGCAAGATTTGTTGTTTTAGAAGGATATGACATTCTCCTTCTTGAAGAGCCCACCTTCACCCAATGTTTATGATTCCATCTGAGAATAAATGTGCAAGCCTTGGTTGGGGATTGTAAATGTGTTGTTAAAATATGGTATTCGTGTTGGTTCTTGTTATTGTGATGTTGTTTGAATATATCCTAGTTAAGCCTTGATTCCCCTAGCGTGGGGGTGGCCTCCTTGAGGCCTTGGTTGGGAGGTGAGCCTCCATGGTTCTATAATTTTTATCTTTTTAGGTTATTGATACACTTGGGTGTTTGGAAGTCATGAATATTTCCTTGCATAAGAAAAAGGAAATAATGTTGTAGTTGGTTTGATAATGGAGCAGCAAACTCCATCTTGTTATGAGTTTCTATTTGTGATTGAAGAGTGTTGATATTGATCCTATTCACTTGACACTAGAAGGATCATACATCGTCTTGTGTAGAGATCTTTACATCATGTAATATCGAAAGGAAGAGTTACCACCTTATGTTTAGCTATGAAAAGGTTGTTGTAATTTAAGGAGAAATGTAGGAGAGAATTCAATTGTATTATTGTTGTAGACATATTATCATGAAGATGAATGTATTGGAAAATAGATTTAGTATCATAGTAGATATTAGTAAGATGCAAATATAACTACCTCTCTATTATTCCTTTATTCTCCATTCACATAGAACTAAGTAGATGCACTCTATGATTAATTTTGATTCATTGTTGACATTATCATTTCATTACTTTATTTGAATGTATTGAAAGAAAAGAAATTTTGTATCATGATAAACATAGGAAGAATGAATAGGATATTATCATCTTGTTATTCTTATTTCCTCAAGTCTCGTATGAAAGATGCAGATATAATTGAGCTCAATCTTGAATATATTGGTGTAGATTTAGTTTCTAATAGCTAATGGATTCATATTTAGTCTAAAACATGAAATGGAAATCATTAAGGAAATTCAATTATAGTTGTTATTGAAGTTATATGCAAAGGATGTTCAATTATATTTATAAAGAAGTATCTTGAATTTGGTTGATAGCAATAAGATATTGGCTATGAACACAATCATTATGTTTATTCCATAGATGATGCATTAGATTGAAATATACAATTACCAAGTATCATCAAAACACCTTGTAACAATCTTGAGGAATTGTGAAGAAAAAAAAAAGGACAAATAAGTTCAACCATAACAATAAGGCCTGTAGAAGTATGAGAACTTGTTGGAAAATGTATGACATTCCCAAAGAGACACTCTAAAAAAAATACAGTCAATTAAATAATATTACTAGACAAAAATAATAATATTATATTCTATCTAATACCAAATAATAATAAAAGTCACCATCCTATTAATAATGTTTTACAAGTGGACAAGTACATTGTCAGTCCACCTATCAATCAATGGTCTAAACTAATAAATAAATAAATAAGAATAATAATATTAAAAAAATACAAATTTTCCATTAAAGTGGTGGCCTGCATGAAAGAGGGCTGATATAACAAGAAAAAAATGTTATTTTAAGGCAAGTTGTGGGGGGAAGAGAGGACAAATCATCCCCCTTCTTACTTGGTTGCCTACCTTTTTTTTGGGGGTTGGGGGGTGGGGGATGTCATGGGAAATATGTAATCCCTTTTACCCTTCATTTCCACCCACCTCCCTTGTCCTCAGTGTCAAAATGAGAGCAATCAGCAAGGTGGGGAAATTTTGAATTAAATGTACTTGTTAGAAGTGAATCTCACCAAGTCCAAGTCACCTAGGAAATCATGCACTTGGAAATGAGATGGGGTGGTTTGCAATAAAGTAGGTATTAAGTTAGACTTAAGCTTATGGCCATGGGTGATGAGACCTCCTCTTGTTTTTGGTGTTATAGGCAATGATTATAAATTAGGGGGGGTGAGAGTAGAGTATAAACAATAAAGTTTATTTTTAGTTGGTTATTCATAGCATGGGTGGGTAGTGTGAATATTAGTTAAAGGGGCAGATTAGGCTAGTAAATATCTAGTGCTTAATATTAAGTTAATGTAATATATGGTGATTTATTAATGTGGGTGACATAGTATTTAGTGGGCTTAGAAGCCATGTAGATATTAAGAAAAAGTGGCAAAATTATATTATCACTTAGTATTAATGATTCTATTGGTGTGTGTTTTAATATGAATATGATAATTAGGCTATTAGATGTGTTAAATAATAATAATAATAATAGATTTGGTGTTGTTGGGACAAAACAATATAGTAGGTAGTTGATGATATTGGAATTTGGAATAATAATAATATTAACAATAATTATAACAATAATAATTATTCTAATAATAATAATTAAAGAAGTAGTAATAATGGAACTGGTAAAACAAGTGACTAGATAGGAGTCAATGAAATGATATAGAAGAAATGATACTAGGGTTAGGGTGATGTAACAATTTAAGTATTAATGGGGCTAAGTATACTTAAATATGATACGGTTTAGCTATCATGATGAAATAAAAGAGGCATGTCAAGTATAGTGGGTTAAGTAATAAGATTATGATGGGATTAGAGGGTCCATTGAATAGTCAAGAGTTTGGAATAGTAGACGGTTATGATGATACTTATATATATAAATTTTTTATTGCAATCTGATGGTGCATAGATGTATTTAAGGAGAGTCCTAGATATGTTTCTAATAGAACCTTAAAAAGTATGTATGGACACTATATGTATAACTATCATTGAGTAAACTAGATACATCTTCTTCTAAAATCATCAAGTCAAAATCATTTACCGTACCCCATAATTAGGATTATAATGTGTAATCTAAATAGAATCAGGGTATGACCTTGTCTATTGAACAATGGAAAATAGAGGAAACACCCATCTATTATCAAGTTATAGTTAGTGTGGAACTGTCAGTAGTGGCATTGCCAACAATGAATGAACTCATCCTCGTTAGTATATATTTAGAAAGGACCATACGATATATATCTTGATATCATGGCCATGTTTAATGAAGAATTTTATTATCTGATGAGGTATAGGTAAAGTCTCCTTACCACCTAGATTGATATACAAGACAATTGTGGATCATAGAAGGCGATAGAGAAATGACTGGCATGTCCTTGAAACTCGATACTTGCACTCTTAGTTGTAATAGTCTTACCCTTAAGATAGCCTTAACCTAATGCTAGTATGAACTCCTTAACTAATTATCATTGTTATTGAAAACCTTTAATGTATAATTTAAATGATGTCAAAAAAAAAATTGTAGTTGTGTTTTTTCCCTATAAGTTTGGGCATGATAAAAAGAGGCCAGAGCATTAACATTCCTCAATAGTGACCAAAATCAGAATTTATTTGCACTAGTGGCTATTCCTCCTCCTAATGTTGATGTAGAAGATTTGACTCCACAAGATTATCAAATCAAGAGGTTATGCTTGAGAAGCCTACATTGGATACAACCAAGTTGATGGTCACAATGGGGATGAAGGAGGTGTTTAGGAGTTTGAAACAAGAAGGGATAGAACTGATGAAACTTCATAAGAAAAATGAAATCCTAAAAGGATATTTAACTAATGTTGTTGGTCCCTTAGATCCCAAACACCTCGAGGAGCCTTTGAACTCTATATTGAAGAGAAGAGATAGGGAAGGAGCACATTTGGATCCATTTTTGAATGCCTATCAACAATGGTAGGAAAGTTTTGAGGAAAAGGGTGTGCTTATCATCCAATGAAATTTAAGGCTACTTCATGTTATGCAAGAAAATGTGGATAAAATGGTAGCAATTTTGAAGCAAGATTTCAGTATTATGGATGAGGTACATGCTTGGCAAAAAGACTTACAAGTACTACAAGAAATAAAGGGCCAAAGATACAGAATGCCTATGGGTGTATATACTATGGAAGAGTTAGATTTTCTTGATGATTGGATAGAGAAAATAGTAGATAGTAATAAAGTAATGGAAGCATTACATGTGGAGATCCATCAGCTCAAGGACCAAGCTCGAGAGCAAGTTTTGGAAGTAGAGAAACATTATAGTGATGCATGTCTCGACATATTCAAAGATGATGCATGGGAGAGAGGTAGTATTCGAGGAATTTAGGAAGATTTTTGAAGAAGTTTCTACTAATGATGACATTTGGCAAGCTTTCAAGACAAAAGAAGCCTTACTAGAGTTAGATACTAAACTCAGGGATTTTGCTAAGACCCTTATAGAGGTAGATAACTATAGGAAAAAGGTCAAAGATAAATATAAAGCCTTAGATTTACCAACTATAGCCAAGGTCACTAAGATTATTGAGAAATTCAAGTGCAAGCATCCAAACATAACTTTGGTGTGAAGGTGGACAAAACCTAGAAGCCAGAATTTCAATTTTGACACTTGGTGAAATTTTTACATTTTTGGACCTTTGAGGTGTGTTGGTATGTTGCTACGCTGGTGCACTTTTTTTTCACAAAGTGTTGGAAGATTTTTGGAGAAGTTAGAGGTGCATAGGTGCATAGGTGCATTTTCTTCTGAGGTGTGCTTTTCGAGAGGTGCACTGATAGTTAACTGCTAGTTCCAAAATTAGAAATTTCCATGCATTAGAAACAAATTTTTACAATAGTTTAAGTCTAATAGATGCCTAGTGAAGGATCAAATTCTATTTTTGACACTTCTAGACACTTCTATTTTGACTGAAGGATTTCTTCTTCTTCTTCTCTCATAATTTCTTTGTTCTATGACATGTAATGGCTCATTCATCCAATTAATGAATATAAAAATGGATGGAGTCCTACTAAGCACCAATTAGATTGTTAGTTTGAACATAATTAGTTTATTTTATTAAATTAAAATTATATTATTGCATGGAGATATCTCTCACTCTCAACACAAATTGAGTAGATGATTTCTTATAAATACAGGATTGTAATATGTAATTGGGGCCACCGTTATTTTGCAATAATATTATGCTTTTGGTGCTTGCATTTGGAGTGTAGTGATTCTTGCCTAAATGTTTCATTGTTTTGTGAATTCATGTTCATGGAATTGTGATTGAGCCAAAATTTTATTGCTTTGCTTTTGGTTGTGTGATCTTTTAGTTCTAGTATTTTCTATGATTTTATGAATTCCATTGACTTATCTAGCTCAAGAAGAAATCACCAAATTGTGCCTGCATAACTTTTTGTCTCGCATGAGTTCACTTTTTGTGGCCTTGTGATTTGATGAAGAGTGAAACATCATATGGTTATTAAGTTTCCCATTGATGATTGCATTAGTGAAATCAAGGAAGCTTTGCTCCTATTTTCATTAGTTACCCATTGATTTCTTCAAAAGCTTAACTTGCAGATGCGTCATTCTATAGCTTATGTCCATTAGGATTTTACGTTCACATTATTTTATTTAAAGTTAAAGTTATTTTATTTTCTAACCCCTTGTTAACTTAGGAATTCATATTAGTTCCATTATTAGATTGCATTCATATAAAAACCAAAAAATACAAAAACATAGTTCTGTTGTGTGTTTATTTTGAAACAGTGAGCAAATTCTACATCTCATACAAAATCATTCGATCTAGAAAAGGCCTCCTCATAAGAAAAAATATTTATCTTCAACTAGGTGGATTCCAATAGGTTGGAAGATCACCCAAAACCTTGGAGTTGATTCACAAAATTGACTTTTCAAGAGAGGAGTTTGAAAGAATTCCTACCATTTAGCATCATGCAAAATGACAACTCAACAAAAGTGGTGCTAGAAGGAGGGCTGCCATTTTGATTTTCAAAATACAAGGAAAATTTTCCAAAAATTTTTAATTCTACACTTTTTACATGTTCAAATTATTTTCTAAGTTTTCAAAAAATTTAGGTGCGCTACTGCACTAAATTCTGAGTTGAACATTACTTGTGAGAAAGTGTGCTTCTATAGAGGTGTGCCTTTTCTAGAATTGATGAAAACAAGAGGATCTTGATCCAAAAACCCCATTTTAGTGAGCTTTAATATCTTCCCCATGCACACACAAGTTTCTCAAGCATAACCAATTCCACAAGCCTCATAGTGATAAAGGACTACCTTGAATTCAGCCACTTCCCTTCAACATTTCATCATCTTCTTCAACTCCACCTCCACAACAACCACCCTTGGATCCACCAAATCTTCCAATGACCTTTTTCAAAAACACTATAGACTCACCAATTAACTTGAGAGGTGCAATCCATGACCTCCCTAAGAATCTTGAAAAGTTTTTTCCAAGGTTCATTTATGGAGAAACATGAACTGCTAACGACCACACCAAAGTATTCAAAGAAATTTGCAATCAAAAACAAATTTCCAATGAGAATGTGGTCCTTTGTTTATTCCCTTATTCTTTGGGAGAAGTTGCCTACAAATGGTATGTCAATTTGCAACTAAATGCATTGGAGATTGGGATACCTTAGAAAAATCGTTCCTAGAACAATTCAAAATTTTTATCAACCCAGCAGTGATACATCAACAAATCATATCAATTAAAAGGGACCCAATTGAGATAGTTTTGTGCTTCAATCATCACTTTCATATGGCGTATCACAAATTGGAAACACCATACACTATACCAGTTGAAGTAGCTATTCAGATTTACCTAAATGCTATGGACCCTCTTATTGCTATCTTTCTGTCATGTCCCCTTTTCAAATAATTAAAAAAGAAAATCTTTGCTAAGGCAAGCAGGCCCAAGAAAGTGAAGTTTCGGAAAAAGGGGGTTAATCTTTGGAAACCGTTGGACTAATAAATGAAAATTATTATTAAAATAAGTTTCATTAACCTCTCTTGGATGTGAGTTACAGTTATGCCCTTTTTTAAGGGGTTTGGAGGCATTTTGGGCTCATTCCAGAACTTGATTTTTGCTCATTCTTTGTTATTCATCAGAGGCTGCCAAACCTGTGGAGAAGGAGACCCAATAACGGGAGTTTGCAGGTTTCCAGGGAGACCCAAGAATGGGAGTTTGTAGGTTTCCAGGAAGGCTAAGGATGGGAGTTTGAAGCCATTCCATGTGCATGCTCATACAGAGTTTGCCTTTGTGCTGAATAGTGCAGATTTGTGAGTTTTCGGGTGTGTTTTTGTATGAGATTGGTGTTTACAGTTGAGTATTTCATATCAGTTTGGGTTGCTACTGTATATCAGACTTTTAAATGTTAAAATAGAGCTGAATATATATATTGAGACGTGATTAAACTTCTGAGATAGATTATTAGTGTTTTTGTGGTGTTTCTGGGCATATTTTGTGCTATTTTGGGAGCCCGATGAGCATAGTTTTGGTCCTACATTTTTGAGCTGTTGTGTAAAGGCTATACAGATCTGGAAATGTCAATTTTTAGGCTGTTATGCTGCTGAAAGTTCTGTAAAAATTTCTATTTTCAGATTTATTAATAATTTGTGAAGTTGTGAAGCTTTTAGCACTATTTTCAGCATACCCGATTTGGGGTTTCTTGAGAAATTTGAAGGATCTTTGTGATATTAGTTGTTTGATCTTAAAGATCTGATTAAAGGTTGGAAATATCATAAAAAATTAGAAAAGGGACATTTCAGTGGTATCAGAGCCATGATCTTGCTAGCTTGAGGGTTTGTAGAAGTTTGTAGGTCAGTTTTGACAACTACCCAGATCTTGCATTTCAGTTTTGAGAACTACCCAAATCTTGCATGTCATAATTTATGATTGCATGTTGCTTCTAATCAGTTGCATGTCAAAATTTATAGTTGCATGCTACTTATAATCATTTTCATGTTAGCTCTTGGTGAATTTGGTGGTTGTAGAAGTTTGCATTTCAGTTTTGACAAGTACCCAGATCTTGCATGTCAGTTTTGACAACTACCCAGATCTTGCATCTCATAATTTGGTGGTTGCATGTTGCTTCTAATCAGTTGCATGTCCAAATCTATGGTTTCATGCTATTTCTAATCATTTTCATGTTAGTTCTTGGTGAATTGGTGGTTGTAGAAGTTTGCATGTTAGTTTTGACAACTACCCAGATCTTGCATGTCAGTTTTGACAACTACCCAGATCTTGCATGTCATAATTTGGTGGTTGCATGTTGCTTCTAATCAGTTGGTTGCATGCTACTTCTAATCATTTGCATGTTAGTTCTTGGTGTTTGAAGAAGTTATATCCTATTGGGGTTACACTCTACTTTATCCAGAATGGACAGGTATAGTACAGAGTCTCAGAGGGGATGATCTTGGACAATTGATAGCCAGAGTCAAAATAGTATAAAGGATGGTTATTTAGACATTCGAGATAAACTTATGAAAATAAGCCATGACATGTCTAAATAGTTGGTTGAGCACCACCGTATAATGAATGACATGTTATCTGACCCAGCTAAGGTGGATAAGTTGACTGGATTTCTATTTTGCAAATTTTCTCACAGGACAGATGACACAATTCCCAAGAACTTGCATGAGGAGTTTGAGAAACTAGCTGATAGCCAGGTAGAGGTCTCAGATTCTACTCTACCACAGGAGGTGGTGGGAAAGGATATTACACAAATTGATAGTAACGGTCAACTTGATACTCAAATTGAGACAATTGTTTACAGGTCGTCAAAGGGTGCTGCCATAGGTATTCAGGATGGTATAGTTACAACAGGCAGTGACTACAGTGTAGTGGGTTTTGATGATGATTATGAGGATGTTGTTGTGCAAGATGGTGAGATACCTGGTAGAGATGAGCAGACATTGAGCATTCATGACTTTTCTAAGAAAGAGTACCAGACACAGTTAGATGCTTCATCACATGAGGTTGAGGCCGGTAGTACTTCACATGATTTGTCCAGCCAGCTGAAGGTGAACAAAGATAGTAGTGTGACTTCATTATCTCATCATGACAGGTATGTGGAGTTATTTGGTATTGGTCATATTACTCAGGTGAGGAGTTTTCTTGAGTTACCAGTTGATTCTAGTTTACGAATATGGACTCGAGATTGTTATATTGGCATTTGAGATTCAGTTGACTGGAGATCTTTAACACTTTTTGGTAGCAGTGTTTGTTTGGGTGCTATCATGGATTTGATTAGTAGATTACACGGTGTTGTCTTTTCTTGTGCCATTATCTTGTCTGATGTTGGTATTAGTTTTTATACACCAATGTTGGGCTTTGTTCATATATCTAGTCAGCCATACTTGCTGGAATGTGTTGATGATATTTCATATTTGGCAGTGTGTATAGATGAGTCCTAGGATCATATTGGCATTGATGACATCCAGAAGGATGCAGTGGGCAGTTTTGAAGACTTAGTTTCCTTGGGTATAGAGGAGTTGGACAACAATGCTAATGTTTTTGATACTCCGTATGTTGATATGAGCTTTAGATTTGATTCACAAGATATGGATGGTAATACTCTAGAGACTAGTAACTTTGAGGACACTCCTTCAGACAGTGCATCAGAGGAGGTTTGTAGGAGAAAGTCAAGCCAGTGCCATCATGTGTCTAATCAGTTGAGAGTTAGTGACCAAGACATTGCTATCACTTGCCAACATTTCAATGCTGCTCATCAGTTGTTAGCAGTTTATGGATGGGGTTCTCCTACTAGTGATGAGCAGGGAGGAAGTTATCTTTCCTTGATAGAGATCCACTCTTTATGGGAGGCTATTCGGATTTTGAGACAGAATTATATGCAGTTGGTAGCCGACAGAGATTATCTTATGGAGTGGGGCAGTACAGCATATGATGCATTGTTGGCCAAGGAAGATGAGGTGAGTGAGCTTACTGAGTAGCTTGAGGTGACTTTTGAGATTCTTGAGAGTACATAGTTGGCTCTGAAGAGTCATAGTTTCATTTGGCTAAGGTGACCATGGAGTTAGAGTGACTACAGTCTTTACCTAATTCTATACAGTCACAATCTGTGGTGTTTGGTGATCCGAGGATGTCCATGGCCGAGATTGTTAGAGATAGTGGAGATGGGGATGCATCCATCCTTGATACTAACATTGGCACGAAGACTAGAGATGTTGTATCAAAGACCATGTGTGATGTTGGTGAGCTGATAGTTGGCATGGTTCCTACTAGTAATACTACTCCCTTCGCAATGTCTTCAGAGGTAGTATTCAGTTCCAACTTGGTTAATGATCGATTGCAGTTAGTTACATCTGGATTGTAGTCTGAGCCACTGACTGAGATTGGTGCATTCTATCGGCATTACACTGTGAGGTCTACTCATCTATCTACCTTTGATGACCATGTTGATGAGATGATGATACAGAGATGTACTTTGGTTCCTAGTGCTTATCATCAGTTATGGGATAGTTTGATGCCTCAGGATGAGAGTTGTGATGGGCATGACATGGTGATAGGTCCTGCAATTGACAGGTTGATAATACATGACTTAGAGCAGGAGTTTTGGAGTGATGCTTTAGCAGGTGTTGTTATTGATTCTACTCCTTTGGCTATGACATCTCTTGACTTAGCTGGTGATTAGTCATAGTGGGTTGTATCACTTCTTCATGGTGAGCTGTTGACTGAGGTTGGTTTTTTTTATCAACATTATATTGCAGGGTATGTACATCAGTTAGCATTTGATCCTTGTGCTGAGGAGTTGATGGCAGACAAATTTGGTTTGGATTCCATTTCTTACTCTTTATCTTGTAATGTCTTTTCGCCATCAGCAGTGTATGGGAGTTATGGTTATCAGATAGTGGCCAAAAATTTGCAGAGTTGTGTTGACTATAGGAGTTGTACAGTGTGCGGATTCTCCATACTTGGTACAGTTTCATTCGAGAGGGTTCACCATTATTGCAGAGTTGGATTGTACATTCCATATAGGCCAGTGGGATGCGTTGATGGTATTTACTATGTTGGTAGTTTGATTTGTCCACTTTACTTGGGTTTTGATGTTCTAAGAGTTTGTGTCTCATGGGTTTTTGATTGTGGTAGTGGTGATTTCGGAGTTTGGTTGAGCTATAATTGTCAATTTGATTATGGATTCCTCTTGGTCATATTGCAGAGGATATTACAGGAGCCTGTGTTAATTGGTAGTAGTATAGTTCATGACTACATTTGGGATCCAGGTGGATTGATTGGTTTATTGTTCAGCCATTGCTTGAGGACAAGCAATGATTGGGAGGGGAGGACTTGTCATGTCCCCTTTTCAAATAATTAAAAAAGAAAATCTTTGCTAAGGCAGGCAGGCCCAAGAAAGCGAAGTTTCGGAAAAAGGGGGTTAATCTTTGGAAACCGTTGGACTAATAAATGAAAATTATTATTAAAATAAGTTTCATTAACCTCTCTTGGATGTGAGTTACAGTTATGCCCTCTTTTAAGGGGTTTGGAGGCATTTTGGGCTCATTCTAGAACTTGATTTTTGCTCATTCTTTGTTATTCTTCAAAGGCTGCCAAACCTGTGGAGAAGGAGACCCAAGAACGGGAGTTTGCAGGTTTCCAGGGAGACCCAAGAATGGGAGTTTGCAGGTTTCTAGGAAGGCTAAGGATGGGAGTTTGAAGCCATTCCATGTGCATGCTCATACAGAGTTTGCCTTTGTGCTGAACAGTGCAGATTTGTGAGTTTTCGGGTGTGTTTTTGTATGAGTTTGGTGTTTACAGTTGAGTATTTCATATCAGTTTGGGTTGCTGCTGTATATTAGATTTTTAAATGTTAAAATAGATCTGAATATATATATTGAGACGTGATTAAACTTCTGAGATAGATTATTAGTGTTTTTGTGGTGTTTCCGGGCATATTTTGTGCTATTTCGGGAGCCCGATGAGCATAGTTTTGGTCCTACATTTTTGAGCTGTTGTGTAAAGGCTATACATATCTAGAAATGTCAATTTTTAGGCTGTTATGCTGCTGAAAGTTCTGTAAAAATTTCCATTTTCAGATTTATTAATAATTTGTGAAGTTGTGAAGCTTTTAGCACTATTTTCAGCATACCCGATTTGGGGTTTCTTGAGAAATTTGGAGGATCTTTGTGATATTAGTTGTTTGATCTTAAAGATCTGATTAAAGGTTGGAAATATCATAAAAAATCAGAAAAGGGACATTTCACTTTCTGAAAAGACTTCTTGTAGAAAATATTGATATATTAGAGAAGGTCTTTGAAAAAGAAATAAATTTTACCAAGAAAGCCAATCCCCAATGAAGGAGGATTGATTCTTTCAGGCCAAGCTATTAAGACAACGCCAACATACCCTATCAAAGTATCTACAATGCCTAGTCAATTCATACCTATGAATCTAGTTCCATTACAATAGGGACCTACTCTACAAAGCCTCGCTCTAAGATATCTAGGGTATGAACCTCTAAAAGCTACCTTCTTTGAGCAAAAGGCAGTAGTGCCTACTAAAGCAAACAATAGCTTTATTTTTGAGTTTGGTTAGATGAAAAAGATTATGTCACAAATGAACAATGAGTTGACTCATCTAAGATTATCACAAGGATAGAATAATAGTTTTCAAAGGAACAATGTTGGTCCCTACAACAAAGATTATGTTCAAAATTATAACAGGAACTTCAGCGGGAACAACAACAGTGGGAATAACAACACAGGAAACAATAATGGAGGGAACAAATTCAATCCTCCTAATTGTAATAATGTCTTCCAAAGACAAAACCAATAGTGGAATACTCCTCCAAATAATGGAAGCATTCCTGTAGACAATAACAACAATAACATTTAGTATACAAATATCAATCAATATGAGAATGTTCAAAATGCATGTAACAATGATAGTTGATATTATGATGGAAATCAAGAAATGACTCAAAATCCACAAGTAAACATCAATGTTCCTTGTTTAGGGCACCTAAGGCTCTCAGGCATGGATTCAAGGTTGATTGATAGATTAGAATCATTAGGAATGAGGCTTGGTCCTTATTTGTAATAAAGACTCACTTGTAAGGTACATTGGCACTTTGGTGTGGTTATAAGCCAAGTGACCATTTGTAACTGAAGAGTCATAATTTAAGTAGTTTTGAGTATTTTGATGATTTTAGGGTGTTTTAGATGTGTTTCAGTCATTAAGAAACCATGGGGTTAAAGGTTTGTGAAAATTGCAAAAAAAGTGCAAAAAATTGCAAAATACAAAAGTTGCTAAAGAGCAATTTTTGCAAATTTTGTTGTCAAACTAAAAAGGAGGTTGTATGGTACTCCAACCATCCAAATGGAAGTTTTAACTATTGGGGAACACTTATTTAAGGTCTCCACATGTGGGAAAGATCATTTTGTATGGACAATGGACAACATTGGTAAATAAAAAACTCATATTTTCTACCTTTTTACTATTTTCTCAATTTTGTATAGCTTTTATGGATTGGTGGTGGTAAATATATTATATTGTTGGATAGAGGGTTGAGTCAGGGTTCTATTGCAATTTTTTTGAAGTCTTTATCTTATATATAGCAAAAGTTATATCAATTTTAGTGCAGGTAGGTCAGATTTACTCCAAATTTGAGGGTTTTAGCAAGATGGCCTCCTAACTTGCAAAACCATTGTGGGATTTCAATGCTGGTTTGTGGAATGAAACCTAGGAGAGGGGTCTTTGAGATGGCAGAGATTTAGGGCTTTAGGAGCATGGTACCTATTTTTACTAGCAAGCCCTAGATTGAAAATATTTGTATGTCTAGTCTAGTTTCGAAGGAAAAAGAAGGATCAGGCTCCCAAACTGATTAATCTAACCTAGGTGAAAGGTGTAGAAGGAAAATTTGGATGTTTAGAAGAGATCAAAGGGGTTGAACCAAGTATATGAACCAATTTCTTTATGTTTTCCTTGTAACCCAGCCTAAACTAGCCATTTAGGACTATGACACAAAGTGGACATAACTTGATGTTGGAGCTAAGTTGGTGGTTGATCTTTTGGAATATCTTAAGGGATGTTGAAGAGTGTTTAAAAGTGAAAAAAAAATGGGGCTTCCTTTGTATGGTTTGGGACTTTGACCATTAAAACTAGAAATTTTCCTGGTAGGAAGTTCTGGTAACAGTTTTGAAATATGATTGTTGAGTGTTGAGAAACTTCAAAGTTGGGTTTTTCTCATTGGTTTGAGTCTATTAACACCATTTATATCAAGAAAATTGAATGTTTAAACAATTCAAGAAGGATTTTTCATTGTAGGCCTATTGGTAATAGGGAGTCCATAAGTGTGATAGTCGATCCAAGTTGTTTGAGTACCCTAGGTTTGAGGGTTGGGTCTATAGAGTGGAATCCACTTGCAGGGTATAGTTTACCTTGTTGAGAGCCCATTGGATCAGTCATTTATCTTGGAAGAAAGGCCTAGTTTCTATTTGGTGGTTGAAAGCAAGTTAAGGTGCTATTTGGAGGATTGGAAGAGTTTGTTTTGCTTTTGTTGCATGCTCTACATCAGAGTGGTATTAGAGACACTAAGAGTCTAATTGGGGAGGAAATATGTCAGAGAATGAGGAAGGTGAGAGGGAGATACCTCTCAAGATTGCAAATGTGGAATTGGCCAAGTTGGTCAAAGAGAAAATGGAAGAAAGTAGGGCAGTGAGAGAAGAGAATAGAACCATGAAGAGGGAATTGGATAAGTTGAAAGGAAAAATGGAAAGAGGAGTCCTATAAGAGTTTGAAGGAGAAGAAGAAAGGAATGAGGAAGAAGCACCTTGGTAGGATAGACCAGCCATACCTATAGATCAAAGAGCAATGTTAGAAGCCTTGGAAAGAGTGGGAAGAAAGGATCAAAAATCACAACTTCCTATGTTTAGTGGAAAGCTAGATCCAAAGGAGTGTATGGATTGGATTGAGGCACTTGATTACTTCCTCGAGTGTGATAATACACCTGAAAGCTAAAGAGTGAAGGTGGCAAAGTCAAGGATGAAAGGATCTGCCCTTAGTTGGTGGAACTTCTTGGAAAATGAAAGAAAGGATGAAGGGAAGGAACCCTTGGCAACATGGAGGAGGATGAAATCAAAAATAAAAAGGCAATTTGTGCCTGAGGACTATGAAGTCCTAATACATAAAAGGTTGCAAAGTTTGAGACAAAAGGATTTGGACATGGGGGCCTATACAAAGGAGTTTCATTAACTCACTCTAAGGGCCAAGATTCCTAAGAATGAGAAGCAAAAACTAGCAAGGTAATTGAATGGGCTTAAGTACTCCATCAAGGATGAGTTGATACTATTCAACCCCAAATCAGTACATCAATGCTATTAGATGGCCCTCAAGATTGAAGATTAAAACAAGAGTAAGATGACTCTTAAGGTAGAGGAACAGGGGCAAGTGCTAGAGGTGGAGGAAGATTTTTAGGTAGAGGCTCATCCAATAAGCCTCAAGGGGAGACAAGCAATCAAGAGAAGATAGAAGGAGACAAAAATTCTAGAGGAGGATTTAGAGGTAGGAGACCTAATGGGAGAGGAAGATTTGCAGGAAGAACTCTAGGGGTATTCACTGGAAGGTGTTTCATTTGCAACCAAATAGGGCATACACCATCTAGATGTCCTAAGAAGATGGGAGGCAATAATCAAGAAGGAGATAAAATAATTCACTTGGCCCAAGAAGAGGATGCACAAAGTGATCAATGAGAAAGAGGTAATGCTGATCTAGAGAGAGGGGAATCTTTAATGTTCAATAGAACCTTGTTGAAGATAGTTGCAGAGTAGGAACCACTCCAAAGGAAGACTTTTTTCAAGACTTTATGCAAGGTAAAAGGTAAAGTGTGTAAGGTAATTGTTGATTCTAGTTCAAATAATAATATTGCATTAGTAGAGATGGTAAATAAACTTGGATTGAAGAGGTCTTCTCATCCTAACCCTTACAAGGTCTCATGGTTAAGCAAGGAGCAACAAGTTGTAGTTAATGAACAAGTAAATGTTGAATTTCAAATAGGAGAGTATAAGGACAAAATTGTTTGTGATATTGCAGAGATGGATGCTTGTCATTTTTTGTTAAGTAGGCCATGGTGGTATGATTTCAATTCCAAGCATGATGGGATGAATAATGTCTATATCATCACCAAAAATGGAAAGGAGTCCACTATGACATTTTTGCTAGAAGATGGAAAGGAAACCCAACATGCATCTAGTGTGATGATGGTTGGGGAGAAGGAGTTTTTGAAGACCCTCAAAGTGAAGAACACATGATGTTTTTCCATTGTGGTAAAGCCAAGAAAAGAAGATAAAAAGGAGGAAGGCAGATTAGGAAAAAGGAATGTGGAGCCCAAGGAAGTGAGGCAGCTTTTGGATAGATATAAGGAATTTATTTCAGACCTTGCTACTAATACCTTGCCACCATTTAGAGAGGTAAGTCATTGCATTCAATTTATTCCAGGTTCTACATTGCCTAACAAACCTACCTATAGGTTGAAACCAGAGAAAAACAAGGAATTAACAAGACAAGTTGAGGAGTTGCTTGCAAAAGAGTTCATAATAAAGAGTATCAGCCCTTGTGTAGTCCCTACTTTGTTGGCACCTAAAAAGGAGGGTACATGGAGGTTTTGTATGGATTCAAGAGCCATAAACAACATAACCATCAGATATAGGTTCCCAATGCCTAGGATGGAGGATTTGATGGATCATCTAGGAGGAGCAAGGTACTATTCTAAGATTGACTTGAAGAGTGGGTACCACCAAATTAGAATAAGGGAAGGAGATGAATGGAAAACTAAATTCAAGACTAATGAGGGACTTTATGAATGTATTGTGCTGCCCTTTGGCCTTTCTAATGCCCCTAGTACATTTATGAGACTCATGAATGAAGTTTCGGCACCTTTTATCAATCATTTTGTTGTTGTTTATCTAGATGACATATTAATTTTTAGTAAATCTAAAGAGGAATATATAACACACTTGGAATTTCTTTTGAAGAAACTTAGGTAGAAGGAATTGAAGATAAACTTGGACAAGTGTGTTTTTATGAAGGAAGAGTTGGTGTTCCTAGATTTTTTCATATCTAAGGGCAACCTCAAGATGGATCCAAAAAAGGTGGAAGCAATCCTTAACTAGCCTAAACCAAGGAATGCAAGTGATGTAAAGAGATTTCATGGGTTGGAAAGCTTTTATAGAAAATTTATTAAAGGTTTCAGTGACGTGTGTACCTCTATGATTGATATAATCAAGGGTGGAAAGAAGTGTCAATTTGCATGGAATAAGGATGTTGATTAGTCCTTTTGAGTGCTTGAAGAAGAGGGTTGTAGAGGCACCCATCCTTGCTCTACCTAATTTCAAGAAGGTATTTACTATTGAATGTGATGCAATTATTAGGGTCATAGGAGGAGTCCTAAGTCAAGAAGGTAAACCAATAGCCTTCTTTAGTGAAAAGTTAAATGAAGCAAAACAAAGATATTCTACATATGATTTGGAATTTTATGCTATGGTTCAATCTCTAAGAAAATGGAGACATTATTTATTGCCCAAGGAGTTTATTGTCTATACTAATAACCATGCATTGAATTTCTTGAATAGAATGGAAAAGTTGAACCATAGGCATGTGAAATGGATGGAGTACCTTCAATCATATACCTTCACTATTAAGCATAAGAAAGGGGAGGCAAATAAGGTTTCTGACACCCTTAGTAGAAGGAACTTAACCATTCAAGAAATGAGGTTGGAGAATGTAGGGTTCCACTCCATAAAAGACATGTATGAAGGAGATGCAAATTTTAGGGAAGCTTATCAAGTTCGTAGGGATATGACAGGGCAATACCATAGTATTTATGCAGATTTCATGTTGCAATACCATATGGAGGACAAGAAAATTAGAACCAAGAAAATGTACCAACAATATTGAGAAACCCTGCTTGGTCTACAAAAAAGTATAGTGTCATAGAAGACCTAAAATGAACAAAGGCCAACATATCCATGTTTGACATGTTGCAAAATTGTCTGTAAAAACAAGAAGCACTCATGAAGACCTTGGATCATACCAAGGCACCCAAAAATATGAGTACTACCTCTCAAAATACAACATCACAACAAGTTAATGCTGCGGAAGCATTGCCCACTATGTTTAAGGACAAGGTTGAGGTGCCCCCATTTTTGCTCAGCATCAAAATATATGGAAAGAATCTTCACAATTACCTTATCTATTTAGGAGCTTCATGTAATGTCATGTCATTGTCCATAGTGTAAAAGTTAGGAGTTAGCCCTCAACCTACCAACCAAATAGTGATACAGTTGGACCAAACATAAGTGAAGGTCATTGACATACTAAAAGATGTGTGGATACAGTTAACAGTTGACCCACAAATTTGATATGTTATTGATATACATGTGGTTGATATCCCAAAAACATATGGATTACTCCTAAGTGGAGAATGGATGAAGTTCCTAAGGGGATGGTTTTCCATAGATTTCACCTAGCTTTGGTTACCATGGAAAGGTTTGAACAATCAAATCAAAATAGATGTAGAGCCAAAGTTAGAAAAGATGATTATAGAATATAATGCTCCTAATGAGGTAGCCTTCTTAAAAATAGATTTAGGCTCCTACAAAGTAATGGTTTTTTATATGACTTCGACTAGAATATTAGATGATCAAGATATTGACTCCATAATTTCAACCCCTAAAGATGAGGTCATAACACAATTAATAGACAATATGATGGCTAATTTAAAATGTCTAGGAGAAGAAGCTAACCCAATATCCTCCTCCTTCTAGAATTTTTTTGATTACATAAAGTTAGCCATTCAGAGTTTGAATGTTCATCATGTCAAGAAGCATTTGCTAAGGTGTTAACATAAATCATGGGGGTAAAGAAAGTCAATGATCCAAAAAATGAACCCATAGAAAACCAAAGTCTTACAAACATGTTTGATGATTTTGAAGAGATTGAAGACGAAAATGAAGATCTAAATGCATCATATAGTGATACCTCTTCAACTGGTAGAAGTTTGTCTTCTCCTCCACCTAGAATGATCAAAGTACAAAGGACAAGATGGTACATAAAAGGTCAAGGGTGGACTTTAGTTGTCATCCATCCTAAACCCAAAGTGGATGAAATCAAAGAATTGATAGATGCAATTCAAGAAAAATAAGAAAAAAATACGCTCCTAGTTTCAAAGAATGACAATGGAACATTAGTAAGCCCACCCCCTGAAAGATTACAATGGGTACGCAAGAGACAATCCTTCCAAGATCAAGTAAAGGAAAAATAGAGGACAAATAAGCACAAGGTTAGAAAAACCAAGGAAAGCCCAATTTGGACACTTTTCTTTGATAGTTCCAAATGCAGGATAGGAGCTAGTGTAGGCATTGAGTTGATTAGTCCAAAAGGTGAGTCTTTCTATGCAACATATTGATTGTAGTTTAGACGTACTAACAATATTGTAGAATATGAAGCATTGATTCAAGGACTTTTTCTGCACTTGAGAAAGGAGTTACAAGTCTCATAGTTGAAGGATATTCTTAGTTGGTTATTCCACAAGTGAAATCATTATATTCCTATAATCATAAGAGGTTTCTTGCTTATAGGAAAAGGGTATGGGATCTACTAGATGATTTTGAAGCTTTGAACATAAAGTCTATTCCAAGGAGGAAAAACATGGTAGCAGATGCTCTCGCTATTTTAGCAAGTTCATTACAACCACTTGAAAGAACAAAATTAGAATGATTTTTAGTCAAATTGGTTACTACTCTATCTATTCCTAACTCAGTGGGCATTTTAAAATCAAGTTATTATCAATTTCTCATCAAATTATTACCCATAAGGAAATGGTGTAGCTGAATCTACAAGAAAAAACTTGATCACAGTAATAAGATGATTATTGAAGGAGAGTCCTAAAGATTGGCATACACAACTCAAATATTCTCTATGGACAGATCAAGTAAGGGTTACGAATGCTTTGGGAACTTCTCCATATTTTCTCATCTATAAACAAAAGCTAGTATTCCCACTCAACCTTAGGATTCCTATTTTTGAAATTCATGAGTGGGTATGTTGAATATGTTGACAACGTATAGATCAGATTGATGAATCTTTTAGAGATGGACAAGAAATGGATAGCTACATTAGAGTACATGGCTAAACATCAAGTTGTGAAGAGATGGTTCGACAAGAGGGCCACTATAAAATCCTTCAAAATTTTTGACCTTGTTCTACTTTGGGATAAGGCAAGAGAAAATCTGGGCAGCCACACTAGGTTCCTACATTTATGGATTGGTCCTTATCAGATAGAAAAAATTCTTGGAGAAAATACTTTTAGGCTCAGTTTCTTATAGGGGGAATTAGTTCTATTGCCAGTCAATGGACAATTTTTTCAAACATTATTTTGAAGCCTAGAAGAACCAAAAAATGAAAAAATAAAAAAATAAAAAATTAGTTAGCTTTTATTTCTTCAACTGTGTTTATTTTTTGCAAGTGTGTTTTATTTTAGTTGTTTGTTTGCTTTTAGTCATGTATTTTCTTTCAAAGTCGTGTCAGTCTAGGAGGTAAGGTGCAATCAATATTTTATCTTGACATATCTTACTAACTCCTCTTTTGTTTATCAGATGAGAGCCATAAAACCATCAAGGAATACTTTGGAAACAAGAGATGAAGATCATATCTTGGAACATAAGGGGTATAAATGGTGCCCACAAGTAGGAGATAGTTCAAAATATGATCAAAGACCAAAGACCTAAATTTTTAATAATCCAAGAAACTAAAATGAGAAAATATGTGGTAGGCAAGCTGTCTTTCAGCAAAAATATGAGTAGTGAGGCTATCGATTCAAAGGGAGCCATAGGGGGGTTGTTGATGATCTACAACAAAAAGGCTTTTTAGATTTCTACTATTCATAATTAAGGTAATGCTCTCCTCTGTAAGGTTTCCCATGTACATAGTGGTGACTCTTGGTTTATTTTAAAGCTATATGCTCCCGACACTAAAGGGGAGAGAAGGGCCTTTTGGGCTAAGATCCTTGATGTTATTTATAATAGTAACATAAATAAAGGGGTTATTATGGGGGACTTCAACTCCCCCCTTATTGATGATAAAAAATCTGGTGGGCTGGCCTTAGATTAGGATAGTAAATTAGACCTCTCAAATTTTGTTAACAATTTGGCTATCATGGATGTTGATCTCTTGGGGAGTAGATTCATTTGGTCGAATATGATAGTTGGTGGGGACTACATCCAAGTCTATCTTGATAGAGCCCTAATTTCCCTTGCTTGGATGCAAACCCACTCTTGCAGACTTTCCCTTCTCCCCAGAGTTGGCTCAGACCACTCTCTGATCTTTCTCTTTATTTGTCTTTTGATGTTCAAATGAAGTTTCCCTTTTTGTTTTGAGAAGATGTGGAATTCCCATCTGGATCTAGAAGCCAAGATTTCTTCTTGATTGAACATAAAGGTGGAAGGTACTGCAATGTTTAGGATAGCCCAAAAATTGAAGAATGTGAAAAGAAACATTAAAGTATGGAATAAGTCAAACTTTGGGCACATATTCCAAGAGAAATATGAGAAGATAGACCAGCTTTATTTTGTCTAGGAAGAGATTTAGCTAGAAGGATATAACAAACTAAATAGGATTGAAGAAAGGTCAATTCTATCAGATCTCCATAATATCATAAGTAGGGAACAACACTTTTGGAATCAAAGATCAAGAGTTAATTGGCTCAAAGAGGGGGACCAGAATACCAAGTTTTTCCAATTATCCAATTTAAAGAATTGGGCACATAACACGATTTCAAGCATCAAAAGAGGGTAGACCTTTTTTACTAAGGATAATGAGATTGTGGATGAAGCTGTGAAGTTCTTCTCTTCATTTCTTTCTAGGGATCCTTCTCTCTCCTTGATAGATCAAGAGGTCATTCTAAATCCTATTACTTCTCTATTGTAAGATCACCACAATTCAATGGTGAAAGCTATTCCATCCCCACAAGAAATTTATCAAGCCCTTACATCTCTTCCTAGTGATAAAGCTCCTGGCTCAGATGGATTCTCGACTTTCTTTTTCCAGATATATTAGGAGGTGGTCAAAGGGAATGTTGTGATGGCTATGCAAGAATTTTTTGGGGCTAGGAACCTTTTGAAAGAACTCAATGCTACTTTCCTAGTGCTTATTCTGAAAATCCTAGGGGGCAACTCGATGGATAAGTTGAGACCCATTAGTCTATGCAATTCATTCTATAAAATCATCTCAAAAGATTTGACCACTAGGCTTTCTCATTGTCCTTCATCTAATTATCTCCCCAAAACAAACTGGTTTTGTCCTTGGGAGATAGATTCTAGTCTCAATTATTATGGTTCATGAGGTGATTCATTCCTTGAAAGCTGGGAAGAGGGAAGGATTTCTACTTAAGCTGGATCTGTCTAAAGCTTATGATAGGGTGGACTAGAATTTCTTGATGGTTGTCCTCTATGCTTTTGGATTTGATTCCCAAGTTTGTAGACTCATCTTTTAGCTTGTCTCAACCCCCTCTTTGTCCATATTGGTCAATGGTTCTCCCTCAAATTTCTTCTTCCTCTTGAGAGGGATGAGACATGGTGACCCCTTATCCCCTATTCTATTCTTTATTATGGCTAAGAATTTGGGGAGGTTAATTATGAGGAAAAGATAGGATTAGAGCCTGCATGGTCTCAAGCCATCATTTGGGAAAAATTCTTTCACCCATTAGCGATTTGTGGATGATACTATCCTAGGTGGAGATGCCTTAGTCTAGGAGGCCAAAGTGTTTAAAGGTTTGCTAGATACCTACATAAGAGGTTCATGCAAGGCTATAATCTAGGATAAAATTTTTGTCTACTTTATCAACACACTAATGGAGAGATAGAGAAAAATTTCTTGTATCCTAGGATGTGGTGTTGGGTCTCTTCCAGCAAGCTATCTTGGTATGCCATTGGGGTCCAACCACTAGAATCTTTCTAGAATGGTATCATTGATAGATTGAACAAGAAACTAGATGGTTACAAAGGAGCCACCTTTAGTCAAGTAGGAAAATGTACTTTTGTGAAATCTACTCTTTAAAATCTCCCTACTTATGCCCTCAGCCTCTTCAAGATCCTGGTTAAGCATGCTGATAGAATGGAGAAGATTCATAGAGACTTTTATGGACAAGTGTTGAAGAAAATAAGAGATATCATCTTTTTTCTTGGGACCATGTCTATCTCAATAAATGATATGATGGTCTTGGAATTGAAAAAATCAAACATCTCAATAATGCCCTATTAGCCAAGAAGATAAGGTGCATTTTTTAGAGCTCTGGAGAATGGAGGGACATCATGGTGGAGAAATATTTGAGAAGGTAGTCCCTCAATTTTTTTCTTAGTGAGGTTGAGATACCTCAAGGATCTTACATATGGAAGGGGATTATAAAGGAAATTTTTTTGGCCAAGTCTAAGGAAAAATGGAAAGTAGGCAATGGTGAAAATATCTTATTTAGGCAGGATAATTGGCTAAGCTAGGGACCTCTTATTGATCACCCTAACTATGGGAGATGGGTAGAGTTATGTATAAAAAGATTTGGTCTGAATGTCAGTGACTACAGAGCTGGTCAAGGATGGAAAGACCTGTCCCTAGTTTCCTAGGATCTCAAACCTTTGATGATTATCCTGAATGCTATGATCCTTAATAACAAGAGGGCTAAAGTCATTTGGGGAGATAACTCAAATGGGCAATACTCTGTTGCTTCAAGTTACTTCTCACTATGCGATAGAATGGAGAAACCCATCTGGCCTAAGGCCTAGATTCCTAGTCTTACCCCAAAAATTAACATATTCTTTTGGCTTCTTCTCTAAGAAAAAATTCTTACCTTGGATAACTTGGCAAAGAGAGGTCATATTATACCTAATAGGTGCAGCCTTTGCAAGCAATATTTGGAGACAGTTAACCACCTATTCATTCATTGTCCCTACTCCTTTGAGGTTTAGAATCTTTTGAATAGGGATTATGGGGTCAGTTGGTGTATCTTGACTAACATCTAAGAGTTCTTTGGACAATGGAATAGTGTGCACATCAAAATGAAGACTCATATGTTATGCTCTTGGTCTCTTTCACACTTCTATTGGGGAATATGGAAAGAGCAAAATAATTGTATCTTTAGAGATAGGGAATCCCCTACTTTTATTATTGAAGAGAAAATTGAAGGTTCAATGAAGGAGAATTTCTCCATAAAAAAGGGAGGAGACATTGAAGAAGGAGGAAACAACATAAAAAATAAAAAGGACAGGGATAGGAAAAGATAGGAGGCTAGATGACTTTTTCCCCTTGAAGATTGGCATAAAGCCAAGTTTGACAAGGTAGCCAAAGGCAATCCTGGCCCTGTAGGCTGTAGAGGAATTATCAAAAATAGTCATGGGGGTAGTGTTGAATCTTTTTCTTACCCTCTTGGGTCTTAGTCAAATCATTTTGTTGAGGCCAATGCAACTTGTCACATTGTCAAATTGGCCCTGGCTTCTGGGATCGAGAACCTTTGGTTGGAGGGGGATTATTTAAATATAATTAATTGTTTAAATGGTCACTCTTTGCCCTATTGGACCATTGTGAATGTGGTGGAGGAGATTAAATCCAACTTGGGAAATTTTTATAAGGTCCACATCAGCCATGTGTATAGGGAGGCTAACTCAGCCATAGACTAGTTTGCAAATGAAGAGGTATTCAAAAATACGGTGATGACATGGCATAATGGAAACAACTTTTTGGGAGTTGTGAAAGATTTAATATTACTGGATCGTATCTTGGGAAGTACAAAGGCAATCCAATATTAATTATGGAAAGATATGAAAGATTGCATGTTAGACAAGGCATAAATGACAATCATGCAAAGGTATTAACTATCCATCATATCAGGTACATATGGCATGTTTTATGGGTCGATTTGCCTTCTACCATTATAATTGCCAAATGTAAAAATGTTTTCAAGTTTCAAAATTTGAAGGAAGTTGAAGTCTGTGAGAGAACAATGAGCAGGTGTAGGATTTTTGAACTAGAGGACATTATGGTAGGGGAGAGAAGTAGGAAGGAGCCGATGGGGGAGGCAAAAAATTGGAGGAAAAGATCAAAGGTCTACCATAAGCTAGAGAAGGGCGGTATTATGAGATTCATAGAAAAACTCCATGGATTTGATAAGGAGATCACTAAGATTATGGTGAACTCTTGGAAGGATGGGCATATAAAAATTGATGGGGTCACTCATCAGGTTAATGTAGAATTGATTGCCTAGGTCATAAAGATCCCCTTGGAGGGGTTAAACTTCTTTAGAGATAAGAAAATGTCAGCTAACATAGTCAAAGACTTTGTGAAGGATGAGGATGAAAGGAAGAAACTCATGAAGGTTGAGACATACCATGAAATGGAGTCGAATAAAAATCTTTGGAGGTATGTCTTAAGGGTTATTATCAAATATATATCTTTAGATACTAGATTCGATAGGGTCAGAACACATCACTTCATTCTATTAAATCATTTTAGGCATGACATAAATATTTTCTTTCATTTTTATCTTTTCACTTCAATGAGAAAGTGCATTGAGGGTTTTAAAAAGAAACCTACTACAAACCTAACCCTTCATGAGGGTTTTCTCCTTCTAGTCTATGAGTACCTAAAGACTCAGACTAGGGGTAAATCCCTTGGTGAAACTAGGGATGCATTTGAGGAAACTGGGAGCTTAGATTCTAACAAAGTTCAAAGCATAAATTTGGAAGATGAGGATAATTCCCCCTCTAAAGGCAAGAAGTCAAAGAAAGGGGAGAAAATTTCTCCCTCTGCCAGCATTGTTCCTAGTAGAAGGTGCCCTCAGGGCTTAACCCCTAATCCCCCCAAGTTTGAGGAATAGGAGGAGGAGGAGTATAATGATGAAGAAGAGGAAATGGAGTTAGAGGAAGAGAATAAGGGGGAGGATAGTGAGAAGGTTGAGGAGGATATGACAATTATACCAGGGAACCCCAAGAAAAGGAAGGCTGAGGTGGCTTCGTTGCTAAGTAGACTCCTGTGATTTTGGGCCCTTTCCCTTCTATTTCTTCACCTTAGGGGAAGATAGAAATTCTGGTGGAAGATAATGGGGAGATGGTTTTGAAAGACAGAAGGAGGTCATGGAGAAATTTCAACACTAAAATGATGAAGATGGGGATTGTTAGGGAGATGATGAACCCCCAAGTGATGGAAGATAAAGATTGAAAAATCCATTTTGATGAAATTATTGACCCAACTCTGGTTGCAATTTCTGATAATATGAGAGAATATGGGCTCAATCTACTCAATAATGCTAAAAACAACATGATAGATAACTTTTTCTCTATCAAGTGGCTATTTCATGAGATAGAAGTGCTCAAGGAGAAAAGGAACTAAGAGGATGGCCATATGAGAAGTAGAAACTATGGATACCATGCTAACTAAGAGGATCAGATCTCAAAGGTTGAAAAAAGAGTTCAAAGGATGGAGATTTCTAATCAGAATTTGGTTAATCAAGTGATTTCAACTTTGAACACCCTGAATGAGAATATCAATAGTCTGGGTGAATCACTAAAGAAAGGTGGATTTGGTAGGGAAAATGAAGATAAGGCTAGTATGGACTTTGGACAAGCCAAGGGAGAAATGAAAGAGACCAAGGGATTGATAGATGATCAAAACCAGGACCAAGTGGGCACAGACAACTTGAGGGCCAATGAAGCTGCAGAGACTCTGTAGGTTCTAGATAGCGAGAACTAATAGTTTGAGTTTTCATTTTTTGTTTCATCCTTATCTAGGATTATTGGCTTTTATTTCCTAGCCACAGGCCTATCTTTTGGTTTTGTCTTTTTATAAGAAAATGCATAGTAGCTAGACTTTATTTATTATTTCTATTTCAGATATTATGTAAAAACTCTTGGGTTTCAGGATCCCTTTAAAACCTATTTTACTTAATCAAAAACTACTCTTTTGGTTCTGATTTTAGGAAGAGATATTTCTTTGTCAAAACATTTGGATGATGGTTTTTCTTATACCAACTAAGGAATGGATGTTACTTGCAATAATAGGGGGACTTTTAGTCTCAAGTTTAGGATTCTAGATGAACAAGTTCTCAACACTTTACAAATTTAAAGATCAATCATCTTAGGTGTTTTCAAACATAGTTGAAAACAACAAGGGATGGTCCAAACCCCAATTGGTTCAAATAGAGGGGTCTTCTCAAAGAATTTCTTAGATAATTGTTTGGGGTGATATTTTCTAAAAAGTTCTTAAAGAGGAATGCAAGGGATGTTCACCAAAGATCGAATCCAAGAAATGACACCGATGTCATAGCTACACAGTCTAAGCATAGTCATGATACATAAGAAAATAAAATAAAAAGAAAAGAAAAGAAAATAAAAAAGAAAGAAAAATGTTAAGACTGAAGGATTCTAAAGGATCTCAAAGGGGTAATATGATAAATAAATACAAATGAAACTAATGCTTTATTCAAGAGTCAAATAGTGATATTATTAACTACATGGAGTAGATTATTCAAAAGATTTCCTAGAAAATTTAAAAGAAAAGTGACAGCTCACCAAAAGTCCTCAAACTAATTCTCTCATCTAGTGAAACAAAGGATTGATAAATAACCTTCGTGGAGATTCCTGATGAATGAGCCAAATGGGGTGGAAGATTGTTTCTAAGTTGTCATAAGATTTTGATAGACCACATCTTGAGATGTTGAAGGAAATGAATACATCAAGAACACAGTGAGCTTGGAAGTTTTAGATCCTAAAATTTTGACTCTGAAGTCATTCAAAATATGCTTGGGATGTTTGAGATTTAGTTGGCATTTGACACATGTTGAAGGAATGTTTGCTGATGAAGAAATGCCTTTATCTTTCTTTCTTTTTTTCAAGGCTATTTGTTGTTGTTCCATAATGCATGCCCCATTTGTTGACAAAAATGGGGACCCCCTACTTTATTTTTTGGCTTTTTTGGGGCCCTAGTCTAGGGTCTGAGTCATTTTGAGGTCTTATCTATTCTCTTAGCTTGTGTTCAAATCCTAATGGAGAAAAACAAATGCTAAGAAAATAAAAATTCCTAACAAGGAGATGAGTCAAAATTGCAAGATTTCAAAATGGGGCATACTAGTGCACCTAGTCATGTGCACTAGTGCACCAAAGATGGGGGAAGGCACATCACCTTAGGTGATGAGTAGATGCATAGCTGTACACCTATGCAACACCAAAGGTAGGTGGGGTCTATATAAGCCCCCACCCCATCATCCTTCTCACTTACCTTCACATTGTTTCTAGACTTTGCTCCTAGATTCCTCTTTGCAGCTGCACACCCAGTCAGGTGTGAACTTCTTCATTTTTACTCCTCACTCCCTCCTTGATCTCTGTTGGAACACAAATTAGAACACCAAAGACATGAATGTTGGTGTGCACTAGCACACCTAGCTTGGTGCATTGGTGCACACCAATACTCTACACATTTAAAACTTAAACACAAGCTAAAACAAAGCAAAAGCTAAGTGTGCACTAGTACACCTACCTTGGTGTACTAGTGCGTACCCCAAAAAAGAGCAAAAATGACTTAAGCCTTAACAGGAACCTTTAAAAAAAAATAAACAAAAAACTTTAAAGAAAACACATAAAAATAAAAAAATTAATGTAGATCACAAAAGGTCTAGGTGCTCACTAGAACACCTAACATGATGCACTAGTGTGCACCTAAAGTTTTCAAGAAAATTTAAAAATTTAAATGTTTTGCACCAGACACACCTTTTTGGTCCACCTAGTGCATTTTTTTTTTGCATTTTAAGGTTAAAAATAGGTTTTTTTAGTTTTTTTTGAGGCACCTAACTTTTAGGGTTTTCTGTGAGCTAAGTTTAGGGGGCTATTAATTTATTTTTCCTCCAATCATTGAATAATGGATGTCTTTTCATGTAGATAATGATATAATGACATCTTCTTCAACTCCTTCAGGTGAGAAAATGGCACCAAAACCCATTGTCTTCAAGTTTTAAGGCCTTACATAAAAAATAAGGTTCCATGATGATTACTCTGAGATAAAAGATACAGAATTGGGACACATAGATTTGGGGGAATTCCTGAATATTTGCAACAAACCCACTAAGAGGTCTACTATGGTTTCTGCACTTATCCAATCTAAACTGGTTAACATAGCTTCACACTTAGGATTGGTGCAATCTTTGGAACTCATAATGACACTTACAAAACACTTAGTCCTGGAGGAAAGAGTGGTGAAGAGTGTGATTGGAGAAATTGTCCTTGATCTCTAACCTAACAACATTGAGACGGTATTCCATCTCTCGCATGCAGATCAATTTATCAAGATAACCTATGAGGTAGAAGAAAGGTGGTATAAAGAACACTTAAAAGAGGCTTCTATGATTATCCAATCTTCTTAGCTTACAGAGAAGACTTCTCTAGGAAAGACAATTGGAAAAGTAGACATGATCGGAGGATATATGAAGGAAGATATTGGGTACTCAATCATACTTCTGAGTAGAGTTATGGGTCTGCCAGCAGCCAAACATTTGAACATCTTCATGGTGCATTTCATCGAGACCATCAAGATGAAAAAAATGCCACTTGATTGGGCCTCTACTTGAGTGAAAATTTATGTGAATAGTTGGAGGCAATAAAGAATAAAAGGAAGCTTTATATGACCTCATATCTAGTATACTTATTAATTGCAAGGGCAACAGATTATCCAAGGTTTTATAGAAGAGGTAGCATGCAAGATCCAAATGCATGGCCATACATCACCTACCCTTAGTTGGTGAAGAAGAAGCTCTTAGAGAAAATTAAAGAGTACATAATCATGAATGATGCATTCATATTTGCCATCATCTGATTCATAGAAGGAGATTATGCAAAGAGTTTATTAGAGGATATAGTGGCATAGATAATGGTACTCAGTGCATATTACATTCAATTCAAAATGTTTAGATATCTAGGGCTAGTTGGTACTACTATCAACCTAAAGAAGCTCCCAAGATACCCTTGTGATTGACTCGTCCTCTTGGAGATTGCTTGAAAAATTGAGCCTATGCATGACATAGTTAGAAAACAACAAAAACATTGGTGGACATGGCCTTTAACCATAGGACCTATTTAGGTGAAACAAAAGAAAAATATACCTTCTTTTGAGTGTGAATGGGATCAATATCCCTTGGAAGAATACAATTCTCTGTGGCCATGTTTTGATAATATTGGGAGAGTACAATATCTATCAGGCAAGGAATTCTAGCATGAAGAAGCCATTGAAGATAATTGGATGAATGCTACAAACAACTCTGATGTTTGAATAAGGGATTATTGTAGGAGGACTTTATAATTGGTAGAGAAGACCCTGAAGATAAAGATTCCATTAAAGATATTGCAACAAGACTCAAGGGAGCTACTTGATCATTTGTTCAACATTGATAAAATTGGGGAAAGACCCATAGTGAATGCCGAGGTTGACAGAGAAGAGAATTCTAACATTAACTATAAGGAAAGACACTCTATTAGAATGATGTAGGATTGGATGAAGAAACCATTTAAACTTGATCCAATGCCTAAGGTAGTGATTTTCCATGTATAGGCCCACCCAGCCAAAGGTAGAGAGAAGAAAGTCACCATCCCTACCTTTGCAACTTAGTCACCAATTAGGCCCAAAAATGTATACCAACTTGATAGACCAGTTGGATACTATCACCATCAAGAGAGAAAAGGAAAGGGAAAAATAAAGAGGAGTTCTCCTCAAAGAGTCAAGCCAGAGGAAAGTGAAATCCCGACACCCCCACAACAAGAGGAAGAAAATGTATAAGGGTTCACAGATACTAGGGCATCACAAGTTCAAGATGACCCACAATTGCCACCAACTGTTGCACTCAGCCAAATAGAAATAGAAGTTGAGGTTCAAGAGGTCTCTCCACCATAGAAAATAGAATAGGCATATACTTCTGTGCCCAAGAAAGGAAGAAAGATTAAAACCCCTATCAAGAAAAGGAAAAGGGTGATCAGGAGGGTAATGCCTTTCCCATCTATCCCGTTCTAAAGAGGAAGAAGAAGAAGAGGATGATGAGGATAATGTGACTTTAAATAGAAGAACATAGCTAGCAAGAGCCATAGAACAAGAAAGAAGAAGAAGTCCCACTATTGTAGAACCATCAATTCTAGAAGAACCTCTGCAAACAACTAAATCAAAGGATGAAATGCAACAATAGATTGATGAGCAGGATGTGGAGGGTATTAACATATTTAACATGTTAGATTTTGATTTTATGCACATAGGGATGGAATTGGTGGGAGACAAGATTCGGGATACCCTGAGAAATGAGCTTCAACAGGAAGACTAGATGTAAATGCCACCAGAATCATAAGGTCCAAAATTAACTCCTTCATCCCCATTGTAAGTTTTAATTATGGATAAAGGATTTGCTACTTCCCTAACTCCAAGTACTACAGATGAACAAATTCAAAATGAGTAGGAGGAAGAACCATAGCAAATATCAACTGATGAAGTGTCTGGGGAGGGGAAAATGGTTCAATATCCTTAGCAAGCTTCCCAAGACCAATGTAAGAACTGTGGGCTCTACTAAAAAAAAGGCTATAGAGGGAGAGCCATCATAGAGGGAGAGAACCCCAGAATGGAGTGATAAGGGAAAGGGTGTAGCAGAGAAAACTCCATCATCCTCAAGAGGTAGGCCTTCAATAGAATGAGTCCTAAGGTGGTTACAAAAAGAAATGATAAGAAGTAAAAAGAAACAATTCAATGCTGATGAAGAGGATATGATTGAGTTGATTGAGGTTCTAAGGAAGCTTGAGTCCCCATCAAAAGAGGCTAGAGAATTAACATTCATCAACAGTGACCAAAATCAAGATTTATTTGCACAAGTGGCTATTCCTCCTCCTGATGTTGACATAGAAGATTTGACTCCAGAAGATTATCAAATCAGAGAGGTTATGCTTGAGAAGCCCACATTGGATACAACCAAGTTGATGCTCATAATGTGGATGGAGGTGTTTAGGAGTTTGGAACAAGAAGGGGTAGAATTGATGACACTTCATAGGCAAAATGAAATCCTGAAAGGATACTTAGCTGAAGTTGTTGGTCCCTTGGATCTCGAACACCCTGACAAGACTTTGAACTCTACAATAGAGAGAAGAGATAGGGCAGAAGTATAGTTGGATCCATTTTTGAATGCCTATCAAAATTTTTTAGAAGGTTTTGAGGAGAAGGGTGTGCTTATTATCTAAGGAAATCTAAAGCTACTTCATGTTATGCAAGAAAATGTGGATAAAAGGGTAGCAATTTTGAAGTAGGATTTTAGTATTATAGATGAGGTACATGGTAGAAAGATTTAGAGGTACTACAGGAAATAAAGGGCCAAAGATACAGAATGCTTATGGGTGTATATATTGCAGAAGCATTAGATTTTCTTGATGATTGGATAGAGAAAATAGTGGATAGTAATAAAGTAATGGGATCATTACACACAAAGATCCATCAGCTCAAGGACCAAGCCTGAGAACAAATTTTGGAAGTAGAGAAACATTATAGTGATGCATGTCTCGACATATTCGTAGATGATACATAGGAGAAATTGATACTAGTAGAGGTAGTACTCAAGAAATTTAGGAAGATTTTTGAATATGTTTCTACTGACGATGACTTTTAATAGACCTTCAAGATAGAAGAAGCCTTACTAGAGTTAGATACTAAACTCAAGGATTTTGTTGAGACTCGTATAGAGGTAGATAACTATAGGTAAAAGGTCAAGGATAAATATAATGCCTTAGATTTATTGGATGTAGCTAAGGTCATTGATATTATTGAAAAATTCAAGGGCAAGCATCCAAAAATAGCTCTTGTATGAAGGGAGACAAAACCCAAAAGCCAGAATTTTAATTTTTGACACTTGGTGAAATTTTTTCAATTTTGGACCTTTGAGGTGCACTAGTGCATTGGTACACTACTGCATTGGTGCATTGGTGCACTTTTTTTCACAAGTGTTGGAAGATTTTTGAGAAGTTAGAGGTGCGCAGGTGCACTTTCTTCCAAGGTGCACTTTTCTAGAGGTGCGCTAACAGTTAACTGATAGTTCCAAAATTAGAACTTTCCATGCATTGGAAATGCATTTTGACAATAGTATAACACTGATAGATGCCTAGTGAAGGATCAAATTCTATTTTTACACTTCCAAGTACTTCTACTTCAACTAAAGGCTTTCTTCTTCTTCTTCTTCTCTCATAATTTATTTGTTCTATGACATGTAAAGGTTCATGCATCCAATTAATGAATTTAAAAATGGATGGAATCATACTAAGCACTAGTTAGATTGTTAGTTTATACATAATAAGTTTATTTTATTAAATTAAAAGCATATTATTGCATGACAATATCTCTCACTCTCAACACTAATTGAGGAGATGATTTCTTATAAATACAAGATTTTAATATGTAAATGGAGCCACTGTTATTTTGCAATAATATTATGTTTTTGGTGCTTGCATTTGGAGTGTAGTGATTCTTCCCTAAATATGTCATTGTTTTGTGAATTTATTATCATGGAATTGTGACTGATCCAAAAGTTTATTGCTTAATTTTTGGTTATGTGATCTTTTAGTTCCAGTGTTTGCTATGGTTTTAAGAATTTCACTGACGTATCTAGCTCAAGAAGAAATCACCAAATTGTGCCTGCATAACTTTTTGTCTCGCATGAGTACACTTTTAATGGCCCTGCAATTTGATGGAGAGTGAAATATCATATGGTTATTAAGTTTCCCATTGATGATTGCATCAGTGGAATCAAGGAAGCACTGCTCCTATTTTCATTGGTTATCCACTGATTTCTTTGAAATCTTAACTCACAGACACATCATTTCTGTAGCTTATGTCTATTAGGATTTTAATTTCATGTTATTTTCTATAAAGTTCTTTTTATTTTCTTTACTAACCCCTTGTTAATTTAGGAATTTATATTAGTTGCATTGTTAGATTACATTCATATTAAAAAAAAATAATACAAAAAGCATAGTTCTTTTGCATGTTTATTTTGAAATAGTGAGAAGATTCTATATCTCATCTAAAATCATTCAAACCAGCAAAGGAATCCTCATGAGAAAAAACATCTATCTTCAACTAAGAAAATTCAAGTAGGTCACAAGATCACCTAGAACCTCAGAGTTGATTCACAAAGTTGACTTTTTCAGAGAGGAGTTCGAAAGAATTCCTACCATTTAGCATCATGCATAATGATAGCTCGACACCTCCAACCTCTTTTAACACCACTAATCTCTTCCTCTAATGCCACTATTTTTCCCTATGGGGAAAGGTCTAAGTTCATGCTTCTTGGACATGCCATTCTTGGTGGCTATATTATTTACTATAGGACTATATAGAGCTCGAAAAAGTAAGCCCCATGGCATGTCATTTCATTCACATCATTCCTTGTTATGAGAAGAGCTAGCATAATTGATATGTCAATTCTCAAGTGTGATACAAAACAAGAGCTACAACTTTCCCAAGAACAAGTTCAATCTATTGCAGTGTGGAAAGAGTGAAAAATGCAGTCTTTTCCATTCCAAACTTAGCTTGGAAAATATTTCTTGACCTATTTTTATGACCTCAAAACACTCACCATTTGCAAGCTTCTTTGCTACAAGTTCCCCCCCACCTTCACATGGATTAAATGAAAGCCTCTCAAAATCCCCCCTTTTGATAAACCCTTGCACATCCTTCTCATACATTAAGAGCTCAATATGAAGAGGCACCTTTGCAATTGCACTAAGAACCTTCTTTAGCTTCTCATAGGTATTTTTGCATTTTAAAATGGGGCTCCTCATAGGATTTCCTTCTATCATCTGACATGGAGCTCTTCTACTCCTTGTCGTGGAGCTCTTCCACGTGCTCTATTTTTTCTTTAACATGCAAGGATACCAAGTATCTACTACTATAACACTCTCATTTTTCTTAGCCTAGTTGCATTCTTACATTTCATTCTAGCATAATTCATTTCTTTCATTGTATTTTTGAGAGCTCTTTTGACATTTTCACTCTTGCTCTTGTCTAAGGAATCTGTCATTGCATGTTTTACTAGAAAAGGGTGTGTTTGTAAGGATCAGTTGAGAGCTCTTCATATGCTTATGCACACACCTTTACACTCCATGGATAGGGAGCTCTAAGCCAAAATGCAAGCATTCCAATACATGGAACACCTTGTATAGAAGGGTTTAGAGTAGTGCACTTTCTTAGTGTATTATGGGTTTATAGTAGTACACCTTGGATTCAAGAATTCCTTTTGTACTTGCACAACTACAAGTCACCCTATTACAAATAGAATAATCTATAACCCAAATAAGCTCAATATACCTTAGTTGCCTTACAAAAATCAATAAATGCACATAAGATAAATAACCAAGACCCCAAATAGGTCCCCACACATCTCATGATCAATCCACATCATGATCATCCACAACACAAAATAAATGCACCAAGTTGACCAATCAAATCTCTTAAGAACATCATTCTGTAAACCAAACTATTGAGCATTAGAAAAAACCACCAAGAAAGCCAAGAATCATTGATTATACCAAGAAAACATGCTTATTGAGCTTTGAGAATAGGTTCCATTGAGCAGATCATCAACCGAGAACCCTAAGCATTGCCAGGTTTCTTTAATCATTGAGATCTTTGGAACAAAATACACCAACAAACTCTCCAATAGTAACTAAGAATCGCCATGTTCCCCCCAAGTCCAAAAGTCAAAGTTCAAAGGCTTTCCAACTTATAGGATTACCAATTACCCCAAGATGCTCCTAGCATTAGACACCTTAGGTGCAAAAAAATGTTCTTAATAGCTAGAAGAACATATTTCAAGATTAAACACATAAACACCAAACTAGTTTTTTACATACATTTCCTCCAAGTCTTCAACTTGTACACTCTTTTCCCTACTCCACTTCTACAAATCCTTTAAAAAAATAAATAACTACTTGTTGATATATGATTGAAAATATCATTTGAGTAGAAAAATTGTTATTGTTGAAGAAGTGTTTTCAATCATTGTTTTGTCACTGATGTCAAACTTGATATATATTGGTAAGACAATTTCTTATATATTTCAAGCACTACCACTTAGTTGATTGATGAGGAGGATTTTATCAACAATATGTAACAAAAGTACCTAGAGGAAAGGTTGAATTATGATTATGTATTGAAGTGTAAGAATCAGTTAAGACAATGATAATATAGTGTATTGATGATCTACTTGGGGTTACAAAATGATTGGCTATGATTAGAAAGTTCAAATGAGAAAGGTTGAACAAAGTTCATTTGCTAAGCTTGACTAAGTTAATAGAAGGTGTTGAGTAAAGTTAGTAGAAGCCGAGAAAAAAGTTAGTCGGAGCTGAGTGAAAGTGTTCTCTAGTAGATTTTGGGAAAACTAATAGGTTTCAAGCAAGTCAGTAGATGCCGAGTGAATTTTAGTATGTGTCAAGCACTAGTAAAATCTAGTTGATGCTGAGTGATTTTACAATAGATGCTAAGTAACATAGTATGTGCTGAACATTAGTAAATTGATAATGTTGAGTTGCTGTATTATGAAAAAGATCAAAGATTCACCAAATAAAAGCTGATAAGTTTGTTTTCTTGGAACTTGTGAATTAGGAGGAAGATAAGATTGATGAGTTGGAGGCATAGAATCTTATGAAAACCATTTTGCAGGCAAATTCAAATAGATTCTAGGAGAAGTTTCTAGAGAAGACAAGATATGGGGTAGATACATTGTAACTTACCTAATCCATCCAAAACCCTAATTTTTGAGATGGATAATGAGCAGAAAAAAGAGTTCTAATTTACTATATCTAGGGATGCCTAGTCATGAAACAATAGAGGAGTGGTCAGAGAGTTTTTGGATGTAAAAATTTGACAAGGTGAAGGAAGAAGGGTTTGCTTCATCAAATGAACTAAGTGGAGACATTTTCAAATGGCAAACTAAGCAAGAAGGCTTAATGAAGATGAATTCTTGAAGGTGAACAAGCTGTCAGAATTGCAAAGATTGGAAGCCAAGCAGAGATGAGGACTAAATGGTGATATGTAATTTGCACGTAAGAATGTAAGTTGTATCAGATCAAACTCTACTATTACTCTCTAACAAATATATTTGATATAGGAGCATCTTGGATTTACTTGGTGACTACTTTGGAGTTCATGGGAGAAGGCTCAATAGTTGCGTTGGAGGGTATTTGGATTGGTACTCAATCAAAGAAGGATGGAGCTTGGCATGGTCTAGGGAGCTCGGCATGGTCTAGGGAGCTCGACATGGTCTATGTAGCTCAACATGGTCTTGGGAGCTTGACATGGTCTATGGAGCTTGGCATGGTCTAGGGATCTTGGCATGGTCTATGGAGATCAGCATGGTCTATGGAGCTCGACATGGTCTTTGGTTGCTCAGCATGGTCTGAGAATTTGGTGTCTATTTAAGGCTATATAACTAATTTTCCATAATGAGCTAAAGGATGGAAATTTTAGATATTGAAGAGGGCCTAGACTTCTACCTACTATTTGAAGCCCGAGTTCTAATTCATTTGGAGCTAGGAGATATCACAATTTTACTAAGACATCAATTTTGGGAATTTAATTGTTATAGGAGGCCAACTTTGGCATTTAATTTATGTATTTGCATTTAATTTGTGTTTTGGGCCAACTTGTGGCTTAGATTGGTATAAGTAGGGGTTGTGGGAAAGTCTTTAGTGATTTCATTCACTCAAAAGAGGAGTGGGTGTGGGAAGTAGCTGAAGAGCGAGTTTTCTTGAGACTGTGAACAACGCGCCAAATGTGAGGCAGTTTATAGTAGGATTGTGATGGAGTTGTGAATGTGTGGATAGAGTGCTGAATGTGAGGTAGTTTACACTTGGATGAAGTTGGAGTAGAGCTAGTAGATATGGCTTGGAAAATAAGGAGATAACACAAGTTGAGATCTCCCTTGTGGGTTTCTACCAGAGTGTGGCTCTGGATTAGCTAGGGTTTGGGATTAGATCTTGAGGGATCTTGCAGAACTATTACTTACTTTGTATTTTGGCCATAACTGGGAAGGCCTTATAGCCTGGCACATTGCATGTAATTAGTTATAATTTATGAATATATTATTATGATTTGGTATCAGATCTTGTGTTATTGCTTCTTGTTATTGTGTTTCTGCTGTGTGATTTTATAGTAGGGGGCTAGGACATCTCCTTTGGGGACTCCCCTGCCTTGCACTACGTCAATATCAAATTAGGGTAAATCCTTTGGAGAAAGGTTGACTTAAAATTCATTAGAAAATCCTTTAATAGTTTGGAATTCCAAGTGAATAACCTAAAGTCCTCTACCAAGGCTCACTTTTAACAAGGTGATTGAAATTCCTTAACCGGGTCACATTTAATAGTGTGTGTTGTAACCTTTAATAGGGCATCACTTCAGAAAAGTGAGAAAGGAGTAGCATGTTGCTAGTGGCTTTTCCCAAATTGGGTTTCCATGTTAAATCATTGTGTCATATGTATAGATGGATGTGTTGTGTTTTATACTTTACATTTCTGCATATTAGCTTAATAGTAACATATCAATTTTGGTTTACATACAATGAATGCATAAATGGTTAAGAAAGTTTTATGCATTCACTGAATTACACAAGTTTTATTTGGGCATCTGGACCTTGAATAATTGATTCCCCCCCCTTCCCCCCTCTCAATTATTCTAAAGAATTTCAACAATTGTTATTAGAGAAATTGCTTAAGAGGATTAGTTTCAAGGTACTAAAAGCATAAAGATCAAGGTGTCAAAGAGAGAGGCAACCAAGCTAAATAGAGATAACTTTCCTACATGGAAAAGTTTGATGAAGCTACAACTTGGAGGACTTGGAGACCATGCAAAAACTTGCATTATATTAGAAACTTGTTGATCTAGTATGAGCCCTAATTACTGAAGATTTAAAGAAAAAGAAAGAGCACAATTAGGTGATGTTGGAGATTTCCTCTACCTTGAGCTATGCTAAGTTTGATGATATCAAAGACATTAAAAGTGCAAAGTAGATGTGGAATTCCCTAAACACCATCTATGGAGGAGAAAAAAATGTTCAAAGAGCCAAGTCAAAGAGCCTCAGAGGTAAGTTTGATGGCATGAGAATGGAAAAAGGTGAAAACATTGCTCAATATGTTGCTAGAACAAAAGAAGTTGTTAGTGGTAGAAAAGGTGCAACTGGTAAGATAGATGATGAGACTGTGATAAGTAAAGTTTTGAGAACATTGTTGCCTATATATGCCATTAGAGTATCTACAATTCAAGAGTTAAGATATATACTAGGAAATGATCTAACCCTTGAAGGTATAGTGGGTAGACTCACTGCATTTGAGCTATCTAATTTTGACAACTATAGACTAGAGAATATTGAATCAACTTTTAAAGCCAAATTGTTACTGAAGGATTCTAAGGAGGTAAAGCCAAAGAAGAAAAGAAAGATAAAGTATGAATTCAGTGACAACAATATAGATGAGGAAGACATTGAACAATTGGAAGCTTTGTTGCCAAGAAGATTCAACAAAGAACAAGTAAATTCAAAGGTAAACTGCCTATCATTTGTTTTAATTGCAATGAAGTTGGCCATATTGCAGCAAGATGTACATAGAAGAAGAATTCTAGAGAAGGGAACAAGTACAAAAATAGAAGAGAAGATGATGGAAGAGAATACAAAGATAAAGGCAAGAAGTCATGCTATGTTGTTGATGAAAACAACTTTGATGAAAATGATGATGAAGTGGTATATGTTGCAATGAAGGATGAATTAGATGAGGATAAGGCTACTTCACTTATGACTTTTGTGAACAAGAATGAAAAATTGATCATTGATAGTGGATGCTCCCATCACATGATTGGAGACAAAAGTAAGTTCATTACCTTAACTTGTTATGATGGAAATACTATAAGATTTGGTAATCATGCACCATGTTCAATAAAATGATAAGGGTCTATTAAGCTTATAGACACGATCTCATGTGATAATGCTTATTATGTTGAAGGATTGAATTATAATTTGTTAAGTGTGTCACAATTGAACAATTTGGGGTACAAAGTTGAGTTTGAAAACAAATCAGCCAATATATATGATACAAATGGAAACTTGATTGGAAAAGGTTATCAAACTAGGAGTAATCTATTCTATTTGGATATAGAAGATGCTACTTGTCTTATTGCAAAATTTGATGATGTATGACTTTGGTACAAGAGATTGTGTCATGTTAACTTTGATAATCTGATTAGTATAAGTAACATGAAAAGAGTTAGAGGTTTACCTAAGTTGAAGAAACCAAATAACATAATGTGCAAACAATGTTAGCTAGGCAAGTGACAAAGTCAACATTTAAAAGTAAATATTATACCTCTAAATAAATGCTTGAAATTGTTCATACTGATTTGTGTGGACTATTGAAGTGCAAAGCTACAAAGGAGACATGTATATAATGTTTCTTATTGATGATTACTCTAGAATGATGACCATCATGTTTCTAAGACAAAAATAATATGCTTTTCAAATGTTTAAATGGTACTTGATAAGAGTTAAGAAAGAAATAGGTAAGAGCTTGAAATGCTTGAGATCAGATAGAGGAGGTGAATTCACTTCGCATGAATTTGAAGTGTTCTACAATGACAGAGGAATTAAAAGACAAACATCAGTACCAAGAACTCCCCCACAAAATGGAATTTTAGAAAGAAGAAATAGATCTTTAATGCACTATGCCAAAACACTAATGATGGAGAAAAACATTGCCCTAAAATACTGGAGAGAAGCTATAAGTACTACAATATACACTTTGAACCATGTGCAAGTAAAGAAAGGTACTCACTCAACACCTTTTGAAGTATGGTATGGTCATTCACCTAATGTGAAATATTTTAAGGTATTTGGAAGCAAATGCTATATTCTTAAATATGCTAAGAGTGGAAAGTTTGATGCAAAGAGTGAAGAAGGTATATTCCTTGGTTACTCTACAAGAAGAAAAGCTTATAAGTGTTTAATTACTAACACTAACAAAATTGTGGAAAGTGAAAATGTGAATTTTGATGAGTTTACAACAGCACATGAAGCTAAACCTACAAAAGAATTAGAAGATTAAAAGAGATTTGCATATGAATGCCTACTAAAGACATGTAGAAAATCAACAAGTTTCAAAAACTGCCGAGTCATATTCTATGAATGTTGAGTTGCATTTAGATGTTGAGCTACAATAATGAGGAGAATGTACAATTTGAATCTAACATTAGCATACATGAAAGAGATGCTGATATACCTAATAGAGATTTACATAGTGATAATGAAGCTAAGAGACAGAATGCAACCACAATAACTAAGCCTAGACTATCCAAATATGTCAAAAGACACCATCCTACAGATCAAATCATTAGAGACAAAGATGCAAGGCCAATGAAAAGAAATAGGTTGAGAGGTAAATCATGTTTTCTAAGCATGAAGGAACCTAATATAGTGAGAGATGCATTGGAAGATGATGATTGGTACAAGGCCATAGAAGAAGAAATTCAATAGATACAAAAGAACAAGACTTGGAGCCTAGTTCCTAGACCAGAAGACAAGAATGTGATTGGCACAAAGTGGGTATTCAAGAATAAGCTAGATGAGAATGATGAAGTCATAAGAAATAAAGTAAGACTAGTTTACAAGGGGCATGCACAAGAAGAAGAAGTTGACTATGGTGAAACATTTGCCCCTATTACAAGAATGGAAGGAGTAAGAATTCTACTTGCTTATGCTACTTACAAAGGTTTCAAAGTTTACCAGATGGATATCAAATCTGCATTTTAAAATGGAATATTAGAAGAAGAGGTCTACATAGAACAACCAAAAGGATTTGTGAATAAGAAAAATAAGAACATGGTATGTAGATTACACAAAGCTCTATACAAACTGAAACAAGCATCAAATGCATGGTATGAGAGACTTCATACTTATCTTGTTAAGATTGGATTTGAAAGGATAGATAAACAAAGAGGTATACTATTATCCAACAATTGTGTTGATGACATTATATTTGGAGGACAAGATGCTTTGTGTAAAGATTTTACAAATTAGATGAAGCAAGAGTTTGAGATGTCAATGTTTGGTGAGATCAAATTCTTTGTGGGATTACAAGTATATCAAATGAAGTATGGTGTATATATTACTCAGTCAAAATATATCAAGGAGATATTGAAGACATTTGGACTTGAGGACTCAAAACTAGTAAGTACACCTATGGCAATAACACTCAAGCTATCAAAGAATGATGAATTAGCTGAGGTCAATCAAACATTGTACAGATCCATGATTGGAAAATTGAAATATGTAGTACACAGTAGACCTAATATTGCATTAGCTATGGGGATAGTTGCTAGATTCTTTGCTAATCCTAGAGAGAATCACTTGATGGTAGTGAAAGGATAATGAGATACTTGAAAGGAATAGAGGAGTATGGTTTATACTATAAGAAGAATGAAAAGTCTAAGCTAAAAGCCTACATTGATGCTGATTGGGCTAGAAATATTGATGATAGAAAGAGCACTAGTAGATGAGCATTTTTCTTAGGCAAAAGACTTGTTAGATGGACAAGCAAGAAGTAGAGTTGTACTTCACAATCTACTGCTAAAGCAGAGTATGTTGTTCCTACTATCAATTGCACAAATATTGTATGGATCAAATAGCTTCTAAAAGGAATAAAGGAAGAAATTATTGAACTGGTGACACTTTATTGTGATTATGATAATAAAAGTTCTATAAACATATCAAAAAATCCTATTATGCATACAAAGACAAAGCACATTGCAATAAAGTATCATTATGTAAGGGAGTTGGTTCAAGACAAAGAGGTCAAGATGGAATATATCAACACAAAAGTGAAAATTGTTGATATCTTCACCAAAGCATTACCTAAGGATGCTTACGAGTATCTAAGAGCTAATTTATGGGTGATACCCCTATCAAAGGCTATATAAAAGATAGAGGGAGTATCCTACATCAAACAAACTTACATTCATTTCACACAAATTGATGCAGTGGATCTTTCTTTAGCAAGTTGTATAAAGTTATTACAATGCTGGAATTTCAAAACTCTCACATGCAAGGTGACAAAGGGAGAAAATTGAAGAACCTACAAAAGTTTATATCTACATATGAAAAGATGCCAAGTGTTGAGTACATGTCTTTAGCATTGTTGTCAAAGAGGGAGAATGTATAGTAAATTGATCAAGTGCTTATTGATTAAGAGGGAGATGATCAAAGTAGACAATCAAGTCAGAGGGAGAAAGTACAAAGAAAGTACATTAGCAAAAGTGGAACAACAAAGTGAGAGTACATCATTAGAAGATTAGAAGACTGAGAAAGAAAGAGGGAGTTAACAAAAAACAAGAGAGGGAGATATTCTAATATTTTGCTAATCCATGATAGAAGAGAGTGTTATATCTTGTAACTAAGAGGGAGTTGTTAATAGAGGCAGAAGTTTTATTCACAAGCTTTCTTTTTGGTATTGCCTTACTATTTTTAACCTAGTTAGTATTGATAGAACAAGATGTTCATCATTTGTTTGACTAGTTGATCAGTTTGGTTTGCCATCAATGCCAAAGAGGGCGATTGTTGATATATGATTGAAAAGATCATTTGAGTAGAAAAATTGTTATTGTTGAAGAAGTGCTTTCAATCATTGTTTTGTCACTGATGTCAAACCTGTTATATGTTGGTAAGATAATTGCTTATATGTTTCAAGCACTATCACTTAGTTGATTGATGAGGAGGATTTGATCAGAAAGATGTAACAAAAGTACCTAGAGGAAAGGTTGAGTTATGATTTGTTGGAATTAAAGGTAGAGTAACTAAGAGGGGCAGTGAATCAATTACTTACAAAAATTAATCCATAGATCGCTTAGATGTCTTAAAGATCTAGTTACTACTGATACTCGATAAACATAATAAAAAATGTTGTAACTCGATAAATTAAACTGTTACTTATCTTCAAGCAAACATGCATGCAATTGAAAAAAAAAATGAACACAACAGACACTAGATTTAATGTGGAAACCCAATATGAGAAAAACCACCAAGTAACTAGTCACCAATTTTTCACTCTTCTATAGTGAGCCTTGTTAGGAGCCAACCCTATTAAAGGTTACAATACACACTCTTAGGTGTGACCTTGTTAGAGGATTTAATCACCCTGTTAGGAGTGGCCTTGCTAGAGGTCTTTAGAATAATTCAACTGAACTGTCACCTTGTTAGAGGATTTATAAAATGGTTGTTAAACCAACTTTGTTAAGAGATTTGAAATCAATACTACAATGGTTAGAAAGAAACAATGAATTGACCTGAACAAGATGCAAAAAAAATTGTTGACTATAGGTCTCTGTTTAGCATCATTAGATCCTCTTTGATCAAATATAGCTTTGCTGCTCCTCAATGATCTCTAATCATCCTTCAAATTTTCTTCCACAATAATTAGTCTTCATATCACATTAATTCCACACACACTTCCACTTCACACTTAGAATTTTCAACTTGACCTCTTAATTATATCATTCAAATTGTCAAGTTGGCCCATTTACATGTTACATTTACCAATAAACCATACATAAGTCGGCTACAAATATTACTCTAAACAAATAAATGTTATTTCATAAAATAATGAAATCCTTTACTGGCCAACCCTGCTCAATAAATACTACTTCTAGAAATTTCCTAAGTTAACCTTCTTGACTCGGTTAACATTGCAATATCTGTAAAATCCTTTGGCTATTGAGTTTACTCAGTAAGAACTGATTTCCTTCATGAGAGTTCAATAAGAACTGCTTCTGCCAAATTTCCTTTGATGATCGAGTGAGCTTGATAAGAACTGTTTCTACCACATTTACTTTGATGATCAAGTTAGCTCAGTAAGAACTATTTACTCCATAGATACTACAAGTTTTCTTTACAAACCTCTTAGGCTCGGTAGATTCTATCTTTTTGCCTCGCTGACCATTTGAGCTTGATAGACTCTGTCCTTTTCCTTGCTGACCTTCTAAGCTCGGTAAACACTATCCTTTGCCTTGTTGACCTTTTGAGCTCAGTAGACTCTATCTAATGACTGATATGACATTTGTGTGACATCAAAGACAACACACAATTGAACAATTATATCCAACAATCTCCCTCTTTGGCATTGATGGAAACACAACATGTCATAGCAGAATAAAATTTGAAAACAAGTCTTTTATTGATAGAATACTTCACTTTCTACAGCAAACTCCCTCTTTCATAATAATTCTCCCTCTTACACAAACTCTTATTATTTTGCAAATTTTAGAAAGATATGATAGTATACTCTCCCTCTTTGACAACACATGCCAAAGTTAACTCAAAACAACTGAATAGCATTGTACCTGATGTACTGATTCATATGCAATGACTTCATTGGTTTGTTGTATCAACTAATAGATCTTCAATTCTATTTCTGTTGATGCATCACTAGAACTATATTTTAGTGAGCTTCAGATAGGGGAATGACCCCTAACTTACTTCTTAGATACAAGAATGCATCCTTAGGTAAAGGCTTTGTGAATATGTTAGCAATTTGTTCCTTTGTGTGGACATATTCCAATCTTATTTCCTTTTCTTGCACCAATTCTCTAACAAAGTGATACTTTATGGCAATATGCTTAGTTTTTGAATGCATCACTGAATTCTTGGAGATGTTAATTGCACTTGTGTTATCACAAAACATAACAACAGGTTCTTTTATTTCTTGCTTCATACCTTCCAATAATTGTTTGAACCACACAATGTTTGAGCAATTTACTACTACTACAACATATTCAGCCTCTGTTGTGGATTGAGATGTACAATTCTATTTTTTGCTTGTCAAAGAAACCAACCTTTTTCCAAGAAAGAAAGCTCCTCCACTTGTGCTCTTTTTGTCATCAATATTTCTTGCCCAATTTGCATCAGTGAACACCTTTAAATCCATATTTCCTCCAATTTTATACCATAATCCATATTTTTTAGTTCCTTTTAAGTATCTCATGATCCTTTTGATTGCCATCATGTGATTTTCTTTTGGCTTTTCTGAGAATCTTGCTACAATTCCTACTACAAGGGAAATGTCTAGTCTTGTGTGCACTACATATTCCAACTTTCCAATCATAGATCTATACAATGTGTTATCCACTTCCTTTGATTCATCATCCTTGGTAAGTTTTAATCTAGTGCACATAGGAGTCCCAACTAGTTTGCAGTCTTCCATACCAAACTTTTTTAGTATCTCCTTGATGTATTTAGATTGAGTGATGTAGATGCCATTCTTATCCTATTGAATTTGAAGACCAACAAAGAATTTGATTTCACCAAACATTGACATTTCAAATTCCTTGTTCATTTGTTCTAAAAATTCTTTGCAAAGATCATCATTTCTTGTGAACAAAGTATCATCTACAAATATCTCTGCCAAAACAATCTTATTATCTAATCCTTCCTTTATGTACAAACTACTATTGTCATCAGTTCTTTGAAAACCAATCTGAATAAGATAGTTATGCAATCTTTCATACCATGCTCTAGGGATTTGTTTCAGACCATATAATACTTAATGCAATTTTTAGACCATGTCCTTCTTGTATGGATCAACAAAACCTTTAGGATGTTCAATGTAAACCTCTTCATCCAACATGCCATTGAGAAATGATGACTTGACATCCATCTAATAAACTTTGAATCCTTTGAATGCAAAATATGCAAGTAAGGTTTTGACACCTTCCAATCTTGCAATAAGAGAAAAAGTTTCTCCATAGTCTACACCTTCTTCTTGAGAGTATCCTTTGCATACCAGTCTAGCTTTGTTCCTTGATACCTTACCATCTTCATTTAGTTTATTTCTAAATAACCACTTTGTTTGAATCGCATTTTTGTCTTTGGATCTAGGTACAAGAGTCAATTTTTTATTTTTCTCTATCTATCCTATCTTTTCATTCATAGCTTCAATCCAACTTTCATTATCTAGTGCATCTTTGACATCTCTAGGTTCAACCTCAGCAAGTAAACAAGTGACTTTCAACTTACTTCTTGTCATTGTTCCTTCTAATTTATCTCCAATGATTTGATCTACTGCATGATGCTTTTTGACATACTTGGCTAATACAAGATCCTTTCCTTTTGAATGACTTTCATTGTTATCCTTATGTGTCTCAACTTTTGGTTCTGATTCTAATTGCTCTAGCTCGGTAGATGCTAACTTAGTAGCTTCTGTTTGCAACTCAAGTTCTTGCGGCTTGGTAGGTTCCATGTTGTCGGACCAGAAAAATGGGTTAAATGCATAACATACTATGAGAAAATCACAAACTCAATAAACATATATTAGCACCCACTAGTCTACCATGAAAGCCAAACTAAACAAAAGAAAGCAAACATAATCAAAAAATCCCTTTTCCATTTGTAGCTCCCATGTCCTTCTTTCTTCTCCAAATGATTGTAGCTCCAAAGTTTCCTATAGTGCACACAACATTGAAGCAAAAGTCTATGATGTGGATAATGCCATGAGAATACTTGAAGTTGTGATTTGAATGTGAGAGATGGAGTGAGAAATATAAAATAAATTAGGACCTAAAGGCTTCCAAGACTCCAAGAAGGCAAGGACCCAAGGACCCGAAATGAGAGAAAGAGTGTTCATTTTATAATCAACACTCAAAGTGAGGGCATTGGATTTGTCACCCATAAATATGCAATGTGGCAAGAGATTCCTTTGAGAATCCATGACGCATATGACAAAATATGCCAATTGTGAGATTCTATGACACATGCAAATCAAACTTGGCTAAATGTGGAAGAGAATCTATGACGCGTCATAAGACACCTCAACCCACTTAAAGCCAAGAATCTATGACAAAGAAGCCAAATAGAGACATGCGTAAGAGGTAATAATATTTGATTATGACAAATCTTAGCCAAGTGTCAAAGGAGAATCCATGAGGTGTCATATCCAAGTGTCATGATGATGGAATATTTGAATTTAAAATCCTCTTATTCCACAAAATAAGAATTAGTAGAAAATGGAATTAATGATGGAAAATGGAACTTAGGAAATTGTACACTTGCATCATTTGTAGATAATGAATCAATTAATTAAAAAGATTAATTAATTAAGGATGATAACTAGGAAGAATAATTAGTGAGAGTAATAGAATTAAATTATGGGTTATTTAATCCTATAGAGAAAATTAGTAGATAATTGGCCAAATTGATTAAATGAATGCAACTATACCCTTTGATGAAAATTTGATGATGATATAGATTGAATAAGATGATGATCAATAGATCAAAGCCATGATCAGATTGATTGATTGAAGTTGATAACATGCCAAGGACACATGACATGAATTGGTTGATATGTAACATTTAATTGACATTGTAAATGCTACAGGATTGAAATTGATTGATAAGGTTTGATCATAATAACATCGATGGACATTATAAATGTTATTAAAATGGTTGATGATGCCATGATCTGACATTGAAAGCCTCAAAAACATCAAAGATTGAATGACATGAATGATAGTTTGACCTAGCACTGAGAGCCATGACAGTACTAAGGTCATATTGATAAGATTGATAAGTTGATAGGTTTCCAAGACACTAAAAGCCACAACAATACCTAGGAGAGGATAAATGATGATTGATTTGGGATGTCTGATATGTTTTGGGTTGATTAGGATAGATGTTGAGTGATTTCGAGTTGATTTGGGGTGATTCTGACTTGATACAAAATTGATGTGAAAGGGGATACAAATGACAAAATATGGTCAATCTGGCCAAAAGATCAAAGTTAGTAGAATGAGAAAATTGGACAAATTAGTATGGATAAGTGATGAAGTCGTATATGTGAACCATTTTTGAGTGTCTACATTTTGCCCCTCTTTGATACAATGTGATTTAGAGCGTTGTATCAAAGAATAACTGATGAGAAAGCTAAAACATGCCCCAGTAGGGATGATATCTATGGGTGCCCCCTTGAGAAATTGACTAAGATAAGCATATGATGAGTCAATTTATTGAAAACAAGAAGAAAAAACCATACCAACTGATGGAATGAAAATTAGAGCTAAAATGTGAAACTTATGAGGCCTAGAGTGCAGAACAGGGTCAATCCATAGCCCGAGAATAATTGCATGGGTTATCACTCAAGAAAGACACAAAATGATGAAAATGATAGTTCATGTTATCTATAATGAAGATATGTATCCAAAACAACTGAAGGATTGCAATTTTGAGTTAAAATGCAAAAGTTATGGGCTCCGAAGTGCAACATAGGGGCTCCGAGAGTAGTTCTAGGTATCCTAGGTCCCCAACTGCACCCAAAACTCAACCAAGTGCGTCATTGACGCACTTGGTAAGCCCAAGTGCTCCATTTATGCACTTGGTAAGCCCAAGTGCACCATGACAATACCAAGTGCATCAATGATGCACTTGGGAATCCCAAGTGGTCTCAGAAAGTGTAAAATGTGCTCGAGAAGGCTCTGGGGGCCAAAATCAACATGACGAGGGGCAACTAGGAGCCCAAGAGTAATTGCAAGGATTAACACTCCATATAGTGACCAAATAATGAAAATTATAGCTCATTTTTTTCACAAGAAAGATATGAGTCCAACGCAATTGACACTTTGTAAATCAGAGTTGAAACGCAAAAGTTATGGCCTCTGGAGTGCAACCTAGGGGTTTCGGGAGTAGTTCTGGATAAACTAGGTCCCCAAGTGTGCCCAAACTCTACCAAGTGCATCAATGACATAGTTGGCATGACCAAGTGTGTCAATGATGTAGTTGGGAACCCCAACTGTGCCCTGATAGTGCAAATTGTGCCCTAAAAGGCTTTGGGGCCTAGAATTAGCCCGATTGGACTCGGAATGACCTGAAACTATGTGTGCATGCCCAAAATGATGGAAAGATGTCCAAGCATGAGTGAAATCATCAAAAATGGTTGTATTTGGTCAAATATGATGAGACAAATGTGAGACTAAGGTTGAACTAGATGGAAAGCCATATAAAGTTGATTGACAGTGCAGGATGATGCAGGAAGGCAAGATGAAGATGATTTAGTGAATCAGAAGACATGATTATGGTGATAGAGAATGAGATGAAGAAGAAAGATGAGATGAGGAGATGTTAGTATGATGGAAAGGATTTTTCTTGTAGAAAGTGCACTATATGTCAAATGGAGCTTTATTTTGATATGGCAAATGGAATGCAACACATCATGGCATAAATGGCCAGAGCGCAAATGCAAGTATTTTACGTAAACAAGAACAATGTAGATAGAGAATGACCTTGTCCTTTCTAAGGCATATGTACATGCCCTAGACTCTTAAAGGTACATTGTAATAGATAGAAATGGAAAAAGATGACCGTGAACCATCCCGACCAATCCCATAGATTAGTTTTATATCATCGAGTGGCATAGGAACATGATCAAAGAAAAACAAAGCAAAAAAATAAATCACTCACTAAATAGCGTGAGCCAATAGCTATCCTTGTCCATTATTACATACTTGTTAGTGTTTTAGGTGTGTAGATAGTGTTCGACAGGTTGATAATGTGATAGCACTATTTGTGGATTTAGTTGATAGGTTCGTAGTGACATGTTGGATTGATTGTTGGTTCACATTGGTCAGATAGTGTGATTGTCTTGAAAGTGTAGTGCTTTGATTTTCAGTCTGCAAAGTGCAAGTGTTTACACAAAAGGGGTGGTTATCCACAATGATTATGTACAAGGTTTATTGCAAATTTTTGACGGGTTTTGTGATTTTTAGGGTTTTTGTGGGGATATTTGATTTTTTTTGTGTAACTAATTTCTTCAGGACATTTTATGATTTTTAGGGTTTATTTTAGGACATTTTATGATTTTTAGTGCTTTTTTTAGGACATGTTATGGTTTTTAGTGATTTTTTCAAGATCGTATTTGAATGTTTAGGATTTTTCAAGACATTATGTGATTTTTAGTGATTTTCTCAGGACATTTTATGATTTTTAGGGTTTATTTCAAGACATTTTATGATTTTAGTGCTTTTTTTAGGACATGTTATGGTTTTTAGTGATTTTTTCAGGATCGTATTTGAATGTTTAGGATTTTTTAGGACATTATGTGATTTTTAGTGATTTTCTCAAGACATTTTATGATTTTTAGGGATTTTTTCAAGATTGTATAAGCATATACAAGTGTTAGCTCCAATCAGTTATATGATAGGTCCAATGGATAGAAAGAACTTAGGGATATGCCCCTAGTTCAAATTCAAACTCATGCACCATGTAGGTAATATGCCCCCAGACAAGATGCAAACTATGTACAAAGGCCAATGACAAAGTGTGTGTGCAGATTGGTGATGCTTAGGCAAGGTAACAAAGGACATTAACTAGTTCGTGAGCCATGATAAGGGACCAAGGATGTCTTGCAATATGAAGGATATGATCAAGGAATGACAAAGGGGGAAAAGACCAAATGGAATCCTAATAGATGGAGGAGCAACACTGATTACACATGGTGCCTGTTTGCCAAGTTTTCACCATGGTACTTGCCCAAAGCGCTTGTTTGCCAGGTTTTCACTTTTGGACGAAATTTTTCTCTTGACTCAATTTTTTGTGCCAAGACGCCTGTTTGCGAGGTTTTCATCAAGGCATCCATTTTTGCATGATTTTTTTCACTTTTTTTTCTTTGTTTTTTTCATGACTTTTTATTATTTTTTTGGTATTTTTTCAAGACTTTTAGATGGAATCAAGAATGTCACAAAAAAATGCTAAGAATATATCTGTTGTTGGTGCTACTAGCTGGTGAGCTCTAGATCCATGACTGACCATAACTATGGAGGATTTGTTCTGAGTCTGTAGCTAAAATCAAACTACTAGAAAGGCCTCGAGAGATACCATGGCGTACCGTATGTAAGACAATGTCTATCTCTTGTGAATCAAGGCATGTAAGGATAATTGGGTCAATAGAAATGTCATGAGGGATATCAATGATGATGACATATGCAAAGGCTTGTTGGATAAAGGACTGCTTTTGGTTATAGGACAAATTAGGTAGCTGGATTGGGGGATAAACAAAGAGATATAAGGGAGGGTTGGGAGGGTTGAGACCAATGACCTTCCACATGAATGCTGATTGAGAGAGCTCCAAAAGACTTTGTGGCATGTTGAACACTGGAACACTGATATTCATGGCATCATATTTTTCATTTTGTATCAGTGGGAGCTGCTTAGCTTTTGATTTTTTATAGTCTAATGGAACCTTTTGATTTTCACCAAGAGACCTATGCTTGCTATTTCTTTCTCTTTTTGCTTTGTAACTAGAAGGTGGAGTGGACTTGCCAAAATATGCCAATGTGTTCTCTTTAGGAGAAACTGCTTCTTTATGATCTGCAATCATAATGCCTTTGAAGTCCATTATGAGAGTGTTATTATTGTCAAATCAATCAAAAATTGGTGGTCCGTGCTGGTCCTAATCCAGAGGTTCAGGATAACTTGAGGAGATGTCATCATCAGTGTTCAATGGGCTTTGGTTGAAGGTAGATATATGGGTAACTGATTCAACTGGGTCATTAGGGTTATGCTCAGAGGCTAGGGGATTTTTGGTTTCAAGTGGGATATCCTTAGATGCCTTTTCATCGTTCAAAACATCCATAGTCTTACATGTAGGTACCATAGTACTAGGAGGACCTATTTGTAATGGTTTAAATCCAAGCCCCAAACTAGGAGGTTGTCCTTCTACAGTGATAGGTTCAATGATTCTTTGTTTCTGAGATCCAAGACCACTATAGCCATCATAGCCTTGTTTCTGCATGATGGTAAACCCAAGTCCATACTTGCTAGGAGATATCAAAGTGGGTTCTCATTCTTCTTTTTCTTTCTCAATACATATAGATGTATTCTCATTGATAGAAGTATAATTCTTTGTACTGATGGGAGAAAGTGGTGACTCCCTAATGTGAGAGACTTGAGACATAAAGTACTCTCCACACCCATTGTCTCCAATCTTCATCTTTTCCTTGGCTTTACTGAGCAGTATATCGACATCCACATACTTAGAGGGATTTGTGGGTTGTGCTTCATTGTTTGTTGGGATTTGGAATGTAGTAGCATCTCTTAGATTAGCACAAAATTGGAAAGGATCTAGATTGCTAGGGATGGTAACCTGCATGTTATTATAGGAAAACTTCAAACATTGATGATATGTAGAAGGGACTGCTTTGATAGCATGAAACCAAGGGTGTCCTAGTATCATGTTGCAGTTCATTTCGATGTCTAGGACATGGAACAATGTGTCTTCAGTAGCTGGACCAACTTTGACAGGTAATGTGATGATGCCCCTAGAGAAGCATTCACCATCATCATAAGCTTTTATTGTGATTCTTCGAGATGGATCCACATCATCTTCAGAATAACCCAAATTGTTGACAACCTTAAGAGTACAAATGTTTAGTCCTACTCCATCTATTAAGACACATCTAACTTTGGCATTATGGATGAAGACTTCGAGATAAAGGGGATCATTATGGTTAAGTTTGTCCTTAGGAATATCTCAGGGTGAAAAAGTGATATGTTGTGACACAGATAGGTTCCCAACCATGGCTTGGAATTGGGCAACATCAATGTTATCTTGGACAACTGACTCTTTAAGGGCTTGATCCAAGATCTTCTGATGTTGGGTAGGTGCATGCAATAGGTCCAAAATGGATATTTGTGCAAGGGTTTTTTTGAGTTGTTCAACAAGGCTATAATAAGATGAAGTAGGAGTAGTAGGTCTACTTGGGGGTGTAGGTCTAGTAGAAGCATTAGTTCTAGATGGGACTCTAGGTAGGGTGATCTTGCTGCAACGTGTAGTGATAGCACAACGAGGGTCTTCAGCCTTCAATGTGAATGTGGATATGCAGAAGTCAGACTCATTAAAGCAATTGTTGGTGTAGTCATAGCCGGTGCGTGTGTAATTCACATTACCTTGTGAGTTTGAATTTGAACTAGAGGGTTTCTCTTTGTCATGATTACCCAAAGGATCTTTGAAAATAGTGTGATCAGAGTTGGATGCTAACAGTGATGGATCAACTGTGATGACACCATCATCAATAAGGTCTTGTATTGCATGTTTCAGTTGGAAGCATGATGAAGTCTTGTGTCCTTTGGTGCGATGGTAATCACAATACTTTTTGTCATCCCACTAATTTACTTTAGTTAATGGTTCATCTTTGATTGGGGGTAGCTACAGGAAGTTATTACTCAATAACTGTTGTAATGCAGTCTCAAGTGGTATTCCCAATGGTGTGAATTTCCTTTCTTTAGTTCTAGGATGTCTTTTGTCTTGTGTGGAAGTCTTAGTTTTTTGTTGTTGAGGTGTTGTTGATTAGGAGTTTGTGAATTTGTAGGGTTTGCACCTTTCAAAGTCAGTTGAGGTTCTGCTGTGCTAATCGTGCGGGTGTCTACAATGCCATCATTAGTCACATTCTTGTTTTTGGAGAAATTTTTTTCCTTATCATTAGACGAGTTGGTGTTTGTGTTTTCTTTTTTTATCTTCAGGATTCCCTTACAGATAAGAGCATCTTCAATACTAGCCCCTTTTTTCATTAGTTTAGAAATGGTGCTTGGACTCTTGATTTTGAGTTCATACATTAAGTCTGGGACTAAGTTTTCAATGCACAAGTTTACTTGTTGTTCTTCAGGAATGTCTAGTGAGCATTGACTAACTAAGCTTCTCCAGTGCAGTAAGAATGCGATGAATGATTTTCCTATCTTTAGTTTAGTTGAACACAAATCAAAAAGTGTCACCTCATTTCTAATGTTAAAGGAAAAGTAGGAGATAAACTTGTCTGCTAGCTCTAACCAAGATTTGATATTACCAAGAAGTTTGGAGTACCATTCAAGTGCAGGCCCACCTAGAGAATGAGGGAACAATCTCATAAGGTAAGTGGGCTCATCACTGAGTTTGGTACATGAAGCACAAAATTCTTGGATGTGATCAATAGGGTTTCCTTTTCCTCATTATTTTTCAAACTATGGAGCCTCAAAGTGTTTTGGGAATGGAGGCATATATAGACTTTTATCGAATGGGTTAGGATGCAGGTCCCTTTCTACATATAGAGCCTATTTCTTTTGGACTCCCAATTCCTCAACTTTTTTGGAAAGTTTCTTGAATTTTTGTAATAGTTCTTCATTGGGGTTTTGCATGATGGTCTTTCCTTCAAGTCTTCTGTGTCTGTGAGTAGACCATTTTCTATGGCGAGAACTATGTCTACTTGGTTATGACATTTCTGTGTCTAATGAGTCTGATGAAGTGTCGCTAGGTGGTGGAGGTATGTTAGCACCTCGAAGACAGAAAAGTCCTTGTTGTTGGGGTACTTGTTGTGGTATTTGATGTGGCACTTGTTGTGGGATTGACTGCAATTGTTGTATCATGTGTTGTGGTTGTTTTTGGGATACCTCTATTGGTTGTATGTGAGACCATGTGCGTACTTGTTGTTGTAGAGGTATTTTTTGAGGTTTTTGTGGCACATGTTGTTGTTGTAACAAATTTTGCTGGTATGCAATTTTTTGCTCAAGGCATCTTTGGTATTCCAACTATTTCTTGAGTTGCTCTTGTTGTTTAGCAAACATTGCTTGTTGTTGTTGGAATTTCTACTGAATTTGTTGTTGATAAATTGTGGGTAAGTCAAGTGGGTTCACATGGGACTACATATTAGGAATGTTGGATGTTTGCCCCACTTGAGGTTGTTGTCGTTGTGGTTGATGTTGTTGTTGATATGTGGGATGTGTGTTAGGTGGATGTAGACTTGGTTGCACCTTGGAAGTGTGGAGTCCTTATACCACTATAGGTTGTTGTCGTCATGGGGGTTGACTAAGTCCTTGAGAATTGAACATCATGTTTGTATTGTTGTTTTGGTACCTTTGTGTTTTAGATGTTCCTGCTTGCGACATCATATTGACTTGACTATGAGATACATTTCTATTGGGAATGGGTGTAATGTCAATAAGACTTTTCCTTTGTGTGTCCATAGGGATGGTTGTACTTGATGTTTCACATGTTGTATTAATGACAGGCTCCATAGCATTTGATGCCATAACACTTGGTAAAGTTAGGAGCAAAGGTGTACTTTGTTGATTTGCCTCCAAAGAAGTTATGTCTGGCATCCCTAGAGCACAAGTCCCTTTAGGTTCATCTTGTTGTTGCATCATGTGACTAAAATCAAGTCTTAATGTCCTTTTGGGGTGTTTAGGGATTGGTGGTATTTCATCAAACAAGGGATTAATATTGATCTGTTCAAATGTACTTTGGAGGATTTTGATAGTTGACTCTTGATGGGACCTTATAGGTGCCATTATTATGTTTGAAAACTCCAAAGGTTGTTTTCCCTTGTCTAAGTCCAAACTTATCATGGGTTGGATGTTTTCAATAGTTGTGTTGGTTTGATTTTTGGACTTAGGACCTTCCAAGTTTGGGTTAAATTTGACAATTTCTTGGGCTGCCAAACGTTTGAAGTTCTTGTGAAAACTTTTGTCTTGACATGCCCTAGCCATTTCTTCATCAGTGATGCCATAATTAGTGTTAGAGTCATCACTTAGGTGTACAATACCTTTTTGTATGTTTGATGTGTTAGGTTGGCTGAATTCAAAGGAATGTGATTGTTCATCTTCAGGTGTGGTTGGTACACTTCCACCTCCAGGTGGTATCGGCACAAATATAGGTTCAAAGTCAAGACTCCATTGAACCATCCCATGTGTGGGGGAAGTGTTTAAAGGAAATCTCATGGTAGGTGCATTTTTCAAGGTTTTTTGTGCCATAGCTTGATTACGAGGATCTTGCGGGTACATGTTCAAGGGGTCTGCTAGTAATGGTTGCGATGCCTCGATTTGGTCTTCGTCAAAGGTTTGTTGGGTTTTCTTGCTCTTTTTTTTGTCTTGGACAAGGTTTTGGTTGTGCTTGTGCCTCAGAAAACAAAGGTTGATAGAGTTCCTTAGGTCTTTTGGCTGATTGTGTCCTAGTAAGTGCTGGCATGATACCTAAGAGTGCAAATACAATGGAATTTTTGAGTGTTTTGGGTGATTTAGAGTGGTGGGTATTCAAGATGTGAGTGTTTTTTATTTTGTATTTTTAAGTGTTTAGGAATGTTATGAAATGTGAGGAAATGCTAAATGAATTATGGTTTTTATGTGCAAAGTGCAAATGTCCTAGGGATGTTATGCAAATGCAAATGCAAGGTGATGTTTTGAAGTTTGACTAGAGGGGATGAAAATGACTCTAAGGTATACAAAATGAAAATTAGGGTTATGTTTTGGACTTGGTAATGATACTAAAGGTAGGTTTATGCAAGGTAGACTATGAAAAGGATGCTATTATAGGGTTTGTAATGAAATTTGGGACATGCAAAATGAGGATAAATGCTCAAGAAGACAATTTGGTTGATGGACAATTTGATAGGGTTTGGTAGTGAAAATGATGCTAAGGATTTTGATCAATGCAATATGAAGGGGATATACCACTAGGGTAAGTAAAAATGACACACTAGGGTAAGTAAAAATGACATTTGGGGATGCTAGGGATATGATTATGCTATGAAAAGGGTATATGGAAAGTTTTGAACTTAGGTAAAACCTTTTAGAAAGTATTTTGTCTAGGAGTTTAACCTTGTGATAAAGGACTTTGGATCTTGACCAAAAATTGATAAAAGATGAAAAGATCAAATTCATAAAATATGAAAAGGTCAAATATATCAAGACATAGACAGATTTTGACCAAAGAAAAAGATAAGAAAAGAGAAAAAGACTAGTCAAGATCCATTATCTGTTGACATGAGGAGATACTCTAAGACTCATGCTTTGTCTAGATTTTTGACTAAATTCAAAGGTTTTGGGGGTTCAAAATGATGTTTTGGGGGATCAAAATGATGGTGATACTGATAAAATGTGTGATATGGACAATTCATATGATGCAAAATGGGATTTTGGGTGCAAGATATGATTTTGGGTCAAGTGTAGAACGGGTAGGTGTAGAGGCTCCTAGATGCAGTTTTAGGGTCCTAAAGTGCAGTTCGGAGGCCCAAAATAATCATGCAAGTAACCAAGTGTGCCCTAGTAGTGCCAAGTGTGCCCTAACAGTACCCACTATTTCATTGACACACTTGGAGCCAGTTTGGGCACAGTTGGTAGTTTCTGGGCGTTGTTGGTAAGCTAGGAAGAATGTTTGCTGATTCTGAAGGGTATGGTTACCACACTGACATGCCAAGAAGCTAAGATGCTAGGGTTGATGTTAGGATGGGTTGGGAGATGAAAAATGAAGGTTATTATGTATGGAATGATGTCTTAAGTGAATGTGATGAAGACTAGGTGATGTAGAATGCAGATTTGGGCAAGCTAGTGCAAGGGGAGCTAACCAGGTACCTAACGACGCTGTTGAAGCCCCAAAATGTTATCTGGAACCCAAAATAGGAACTCAAGACCACCAAGTGTTCCCAAATAGTGTATAATACATCAATGAAATAGTTGGGGCCTAGTTGGGCATAGTTGGTATTTTTTGGGCGCAGTTGGTAAACTGGGCTAAAATTGAGGTAATTCTGGGAGCTATTGTTTCAAGATTGATGTCACAGGGAGGTAAATAGTAGAGGAAAATGTTAGGTCCAGTATGAATGCTCAAAATTATGGTTAGGACACTTGGAATTATGGATAAAGTGGTCAAGATGATGAATAGGTATGCAAGGATGCAAGGTGGTGAATGCAAAGTGCTGATTTTGAGATGGGAATGCAAAAGACTAAGGGAGGTGAATTGAACCTACAAGGATGAAACATGAAAGGTAATAGGTACTAAATGAGGACTAAAAGGTGCAATATGAAGTCTATATGATTCATGAATAAGGCCTATACTAGGGTGAATGCACGTGAAGTCTATGCAAGTGTGAGATCTACATTTTGCCAAGCACGTTTAGGAGCACAAGTCAACATGTTTTCCAAGGTTTGAGTGTGTTGAACCAATGTTTTCAAAGTTTGATAAAGGTTGAAATGTTTTGGAAATGTATGATGTTTTGAAAAGTTCAAAAAATATCCAAGGTGTAAATTTAAAAGTTTGGCATTTATCTTGATTATGTTTTACACACACGCAAGACACATTAAGTCAAGAATAGCTATTGCAAAAAGTTAACAAACACACCACAACCTAGGCTTTTAGGATTGTATCCACTGAATTCCTACTTGAATCAAAGTTCAGCCATGCTTATCTAGAGTAGAAAACCTAGGATCTTGCCACCACATGCTCCCCCTTACAGCGCACTCACTTCTTGGGGCTACCAAGATCCGCTTCCCAAGGGGCATGACTTCCCAAGGGATTGTTGCCTCTACTAAGGACCACAAGAATGTAAGATGTATTCATGGGCATGGGTGACCCCTTGAGCTAGTGGATAGAAAGGATTTTGGCCACTAAAACACAGTTTTTAGTAAGGGCATTCCGTTCAGCAAGTGAATGATAAAATTTTGCAGAAGGTCTCACAGCCCCGAGAATCAGGGTTTGACGCACCACAAGGGTACTGGAGGAGAGCTATCACGCAGCAATATCGTTGATACAACTTTCACCGTAATCAAATTTTATATAGCGGCTGGAATGTTGACCTAGCTTTAGCCTATTACCACTCTGAGGTCATCCCCTGGCATACCCAATATCGAGTATCTTGTACCAAGGCATGCCTCCTATAGAAGTTACATGGATTTCTCTTACACCCAAGATCCATGAATGGCAAGGGGAGAGGATACATCCAATGCAACTCCTAGGGATTTAACACCATTGACATGCCAGGTAGAAAAGAAAAAGGTTCTTTTTAAGCACCAAACAAAATGTTATCTAATTTAGGAAATCCACACACATAGTTTTGAAAGACACACAAAGTCTTCGACAACGTCCTGCAAACAAAGCATTAGTAGTTTATGATCATGTCTTCATCCCACGATTGCCACATGCTGCAAATAGACCATTAGTAACAAAAAAATCATCTAATCTATGTCCTAGAGAGTGAGAGGAACCTGAAATGTAGATTTTCATTGATGCATGTGCTTATTGTGAGCCTAGGTGTTCTCTGATAGAGCAGATTGCTCCCCAGAAGGCCAAAATGGCTCTGAACACTCCCAAGTGCACCTAGATAATGCTAACTACATCAATGACATAGTTGGGGCCTAGTTGGGTGTAGTTGGTAGTTTAAGGGTGCAGTTGGGAAGTCAGGTGCAGAGTGTGGGGAAATGGTGCCTAAACAAGACCCAAAAATTGAAAATTTCAAAACTACACTCCCAAGTGCGCCCAAATAGTGTAGATTGCATCAATGATGTAGTTGGGGCCCAGTTGGGCATAGTTGGTAAGGTAGAAATAACAAAAAGAGGTTTTGGTGGCTTCTGGGCTCCTAAAACTGCTCTTAGGGGTCCCAAGTGTGCCTTGACAGAGCAGAGTGTGCCCTAGGACATCAAGCTAACAAAATGCATGAAATAAGAGCATATAAGCATTTTACTGGACCCCCTAATTGATCTAGGTGTGAAAAGGAAGAGCAGATAGTCATTATACCCTCCCAAGTGAGCTCCTTCCTTGCACCTACAAGCACAAAACAAGAAAACCCAAGTTAGATATGCATGTTCACATCGGGTTCACCAAATGTAGGACCAGAAAAATGGGTTAAATGCATAACATACTATGAGAAAATCACAAACTCAATCAACATATATTAGCACCCACTAGTCTACCATGAAAGCCAAACTAAACAAAAGAAATCAAACATAATAAAAAACTCCCTTTTTCATTTGTAGCTCCCATTTCCTTCTTTCTTCTCCAAATGATTGTAGCTCCACAGTTGCCTATAGTGCACACAAAATTGAAGCAAAAGTCTATGATGTGGATAATGCGATGAGAATACTTGAAGTTGTGATTTGAATGTGAGAGATGGAGTGAAAAATCTAAAAGAAATTAGGACCTAAAGGCTTCCAAGACTCCAAGAAGGCAAGGACCCAAGGACCCAAAATGAGAGAAAGAGTGTTCATTTTATAATCAACACTCAAAGTGAGGGCATTAGATTTGTCACCCATAGATATGCAATGTGGCAAGAGATTCCTTTGAGAATCGATGATGTATATGACAAAATATGCCAATTGTGAGATTCTATGACACATGCAAATCAAACTTGGCTAAATGTGGAAGAGAATCTATGATGCGTCATAAGACACCTCAACCCACTTAAAGCCAAGAATCTATGACAAAGAAGCCAAATAGAGACATGTGTAAGAGGAAATAATATTTGATTATGAAAAATCTCAGCCAAGTGTCAAAGGAGAATCCATGAGGTGTCATATCCAAGTGTCATGATGATGGAATATTTTATGGAATATTTGAATTTAAAATCCTCTTATTCCACAAAATAAGAATTAGTAGAAAATGGAATTAATGATGGAAAATGGAACTTAGGAAATTGTAAATTTCCATGGTTTGTAGATAATGAATCAATTAATTAATAAGATTAATTAATTGAGGATGATAACTAGGAAGAATAATTAGTGAGAATAATAGAATTAAATTATGGGTTATTTAATCCTATAGAGAAAATTAGTAGATAATTGGCCAAATTGATTAAATGAATGCGACTGTACCCTTTGATGAAAATTTGATGATGATATAGATTGAATAAGATGATGACCAATAGATCAAAGCCATGATCAGATTGATTGATTGAAGTTGATAACATGCCAAGGACACATGACATGAATTGGTTGATATGTAACATTCAACCGACATTGTAAATGCTATAGGATTGAAATTGATTGATAAGGTTTGATCATAATAACATTGATGGACATTGCCAATGTTATTAAAATGGTTGATGATGCCATGATCTGACATTGAAAGCCTCAACAAAATCAAATATTGAATGACATGAATGATAGTTTGACCTAGCACTGAGAGTCATGACAGTACTAAGGTCATATTGATAAGATTGATAAGTTGATAGGTTTCCAAGACACTGAAAGCCACAACAATGCCTAGGAGAAGATGAATGATGATTGATTTGGGATGTTTGATATGTTTCGAGTTGATTAGGACTTATTTTGAGTGATTCAAAGTTGATTTGGGGTGATTCTGAGTTAATATGAAATTGATGTGAAAGGGATACAAATGATAAAATATGGTCAATCTGGCCAAAAGATCAAAGTTAGTAGAATGAGAAAATGGGACAAATTAGTATGAAGAAGTGATGAATTCATAGATGCGAACTATTTTTGAACATCTACACATGTAAACAAATTTGTTTTAGTCTTCAGGTTCCTTTTTGCTTTGTTCTTCTGTTCTTTCTGCAAACTCATCAACTTTCACATGTGCACTTTCTATGATTTTGTGAGTAGATAAGTTCAAACATCTATATGCTTTGCTTTTGGAAGAGTATCCCAAAAATATTCATTCATCACTTTTTACATCAAATTTACCTTTTCTAGATTCTTTCAAAATGTAACATTTGCTTCCAAATACTTTTAGATAACTTACATTGGGTTTGTAGCCATACCACAACTCATAGGTTGTTTTGAATGAGTCCTTTTTCAACTATACTTGGTTCAAGGTATGAACTGTAGTGTTGATAGCTTTCTTCTAGTATTTGATAGCAATGCCTTTCTCAATCATTAAAGTTCTTGCATAATCCATGATAGATTTGTTCCTTCTTTCTGCTATTCCATTTTTTTTAGGAGTTCCAAGTGCTGAAACCTATCTTTTGGTTCCCCTTTCAATCCAAAAGTTATTGAACTCATGTGAAATGAATTCACCACATCTATCAAACCTTAAGCATTTTAATCTTTTGCATGTTTCCTTTTCTACTCTAGCCAAATACCATTTGAACTTTTCAAATGCTTCTGATTTCTCTCTTAGGTACATGATAGTCATCATTCTTGAATAATCATCAAAAAATATAATGAAGAATTTTTCACCAGTATAAATTTCAATGCCAATAGGTCCACATAAATTAGTATGCACAATTTCTAGAACTTCTTCAGTCTGATAGTTCTTGCTTTTAAAACTAGTCTTTCCCATTTTACCAATTTGACAATTCTTGCATAGACCAACCTCAGGTTTCTTTATGTTAGGAATACCTCTTACGTTCCTAAATTTACTAATATTTATCAAGTTGTCAAAGTTTACATGACATAACCTTTTATTCCATAACCAACTTTCTTCAATTTGAGCAATGAAACATAAACATTCACCAAGTTTAAGATAAAATAAGTTACCTTTTGTTTGAGTGCCTGATCCAATCAGCTTTCCTTTGCCATCCAACAATCTTTCTTTTCCATGAATAAATTCTACTTTGAATCCATTATTGAGTAGTTGTGCCACACTCAAAAAATTATGCTTTAGTCCTTCTACCCAATATGAATTATCACATATAAGTTCTTTGGCTAGTGAGATTCTTCTTTTTCATCTTATACAACAAAGTTGATTGTTACCAAATCTTATGCTGCCACCATCATAGTCTTCAAAGTATTCAAACTTAATTTTATCACCAATCATGTGATGAGAACAAACACTATCTATGATCCATGTATCATTTATGCTCATATGAGAAATGAGTGCCATTTCTTCATCATTATTAGATTCATCTTTCATAGCAATGTAGACAATTTCATCTTCTTCTTCATCATCAGAATCATTAGAATCTTTAGCCATGAAACATATTTTCTTACCTTTATCCTTGAATGATTTGAAGTCTTTCTTGCCATTGTACTTGTGACCTTTCTTCTCATCTTTTTTCTACTTATTTGGGCACCTAGCTAGAATATGTCCAATTTCTTCACAAGAAAAGAAAATTAGAGGAACCTTACCTTTGTATTTTCCTTTGCCTCTTGAATATTTTCTTGCTAGTAGAGCTTCAACCACCTCAAGATCACTATTTAAACTTTGTTCTAATTCTTCATCACTATCTAATTGTAGATCCTTCATCTTTTTTCCTTTTTCTTTGAGTGAAAGCTTGGCTTCAAATGCTGATTCAATGCTCTTGACAACTGGAACATAATTGTCATAGTTGTCTAGCTCAAATGTAGTCAATCTTCTAACTATGGCTTCTAAATTTATTTTATGATTTGAATCACATCTTCTTTCTTGAATTGTAGAGAATCTGATTGCATAAATGGGAAGTAGAGTTCTAAGAACTTTACTTATAACTGTCTCATCATTGATATCTCCTCCAGATGCTTTGATTTCACTAACACATGCTTTAACTCTTTCAAAATACTTTGCAATGTTTTTATCCTCTCTCATCCTCATTTGATCAAATTGTCCTCTCAAACTTTCTACTTTGATTCTTCTCACATTATCATCTCCTCCATAGATTTCTTTAAGCTTGTTCCACATTTCAAAGGTAGTTTTACAATCCTTGATGTCATCAAATTCTTCATAACTCAGAGCAGATGCTATATCTATGATCATGTTATTGTGAGTCTTCTTTTCAGCAATATCATTGACAGATAATGTACTAGAAGGTTCTTCATATTTTTCATCAAGATACTTTAGCCCTGTATCACCAATAGAAGACAGATGAAGCCTCATCAATCCTTGCCATGTTGAGAAGTTGTCCCTATTAAGTCTTGGAATTTCCCTTTTGTAAGACATTCTAATCTTTAGCTTAGATCCTTGAAATCTTTTCCTGTAGACACCAAAAGCTCTGATACCAATTGTTGGAATTAAAGGTAGAGTAACTGAGAGGGGGGGTGAATCAGTTACTTACAAAAATTAATCCATAGATCCCTTAGATGTCTTAAAGATCTAGTTACTGATAATACTTGATAAACATAACAAAAGATGTTGTAACTTAGTAAATTAAACTATTACTTATCTTCAAGAAAACATGCATGCAATTGAAAACAAAATGAACACAAGAGACACCCAATTTAACGTAGAAACCCAATATGGAAAAAACCACCAAGTAACTAGTTACCAATTTTTCACTCTTTTGAAGTAAGCCCTATTAGGAGCCAACCCTATTAAAGGTTACAATACACACTGTTAGGTGTGACCCTATTAGAGGATTTAATCACCTTGTTAGGAGTGGCCTTACTAGAGGTCTTTAGAACAATTCAACTAAACTGTCAGCTTGTTAGAGGATTTACAAAATGACTGTTAAACCAACTCTGTTAAGAGATTTGAAATCACTACTATAATGGTTAGAAAGCAACAATGAATTGACTTGAACAAGATGCAACTAAATTTGTTGACTACAGGTCTCTGTTCAACATCATTAGATCCTCTTTGATCAAATATAGCTTTGCTGCTCCTCCATAATCTCTAATCATCCTTCAAATTTTCTTCCACAATCATCAGTCTTCATATCACATTAATTCCACACATGCTTCCACTTCACACTTAGAATTCACAACTTGACCTCTTAATTATACCATTCAGATTGTCAAGTTGGCCCATTTACATGTTACATTTACCAATAAACCATACATAAGTCAGCTACAAATATTACTCTAAACAAATAAATGTCATTTCATAAAATAATGAAATCCTTTACTGGCCGACCCTACTCAGTAAATACTGCTTCTAGAAATTTTCTAAGTTAACCTTCTTGACTTGGTTAACATTGCAATATCTATAAAATCCTTTGGCTATGGAGTTTACTTGGTAAGAATTGAATTCCTTCATGAGAGCTCGATAAGAACTACTTCTGCCACATTTCCTTTGATGACCGAGTGAGTTCGATAAGAATTGTTTCTGTCACATTTCCTTTGATGATCGAGTTAGCTCGGTAAGAACTGTTTACTCGGTAGATACTACAAGTTTTCTTTACTAACCTCTTGGGCTCAGTAGATTCTATCCTTTTGCCTTGCTGACCATCTGAGCTTAGTAGACTCTATCCTTTGGCTTGCTAACCTTATGAGCTTGGTAGACACTATCATTTGTCTTGTTAACCTTCTAAGCTCAGTAGACTCTATCCTTTGCCTTGTTGACCTTCTAAGCTTGATAGACATTGTCCTTTGCCTTGCTGACCTTCTGAGCTCAGCAAAATCTATCTGATGACTGATATGACATTTGTATGACATCAAAGACAACGCACAATTGGACAATTATATCCAACAATGATTATGTATTGAAGTGTAAGAATCAGTTAAGACAATGATAACATAATGTATTGATGATCTACTTGGGGTTACAAAATGATTGGCTACACATAGAAAGTTAAGATGAAAAAGGTTAAACAAAGTTCATTTTCTAAGCTTGACTAAGTTAATAGAATTTTCCAAGTAAAGTTAGTACAAGCTGAGCAAAAAGTCAGTTGGAGCTTAGTGAAAGTGTTCTCTAGTGGATGTCGAACAAACTAATAGGTACCGAGCAAGTTAGTAGATGCCAAGTGAATTTTAATATTTGTTGAGCACTAGTAAAATCTAGTTGATGCCAAGTTATTTTATAATAGATGTTGAGTACCACAATATGTATCAAGCATCAATAAATTGATAATTCTGAGTTGTTGCATTATGAAAAAAATCAAAGATTCACCAAATAAGAGTTGACAAGTTCATTTTCTTGGAACTTGTGAAATAGGAGGAAGATAAGATTGATGAGCTGGAGGCATAGAATCTTATGAAAACTATTTTGGAGGAAAATTCAAATGGATTTTAGGAGAAGTTTCTAGAGAAGATACGATATGGGGTAGATACATTGTATCCTACCTAATCCATCGAAAACCCTAATTTTTGAGATGGATAATGAGTGGTAAAAAGAGTTCTAATTTCCTATATCTAGGGATGCTTGGTCATGAAGCAATAGAGGAGAGGTCAGAGAGTTTTTGGATGTGAAAATCTAATAAGGTGAATGAAGAAGGGTTTGCTTCATCAAGTGACCTAAGTGGAGAAATCTACAAATGGTGAACTAAGCAAGAAGGCTTAATGAAGATGAATGTTTAAAGGGTGAAAAAGATATCAAAACTAAAAAGATTGGAAGCCAAGCAGAGATGAGGACTGAATAGTGATCTGTAATCTACATGTAAGGTTGTAAGTTATATCAGATCAAACTCTACTGTTACACTCTAACAACTGTATTAGATTAGGGTAAATCATTTGGAGAAAGGTTGACTTAATTTTCATTGGAAAATCCTTTAACAGGGTGGCATTCCAAGTGAATGACCTAAAGTCCTCTAACAAGGCTTGCTGTTAACAGGGTGATTGGAATCCCTTAACCAAGTCACATTTAATAGTGTGTGTTGTAACCTTTGACAGGGTTGGCCTTTAATAGGGCATCACTTGAGAAGAGTGAGAAAGGAGTAGCATGTTACTGGTGGTTTTTCCCAAATTGGGTTTCCACATTAAATCATTGTGTCATGTGTACTGATGGATGTGTTGTGTTTTATACTTTACATTTATGCATGTTAGCTTAACAGTAACATATCAGTTTTGGTTTACACACAATGAATGCATGCATCATTAAGAAATTTTTATGGGTTCACTAAATTACAAAAGTTTTAATTTGGCATCTAGACCCTGAATAATTGATTCCTGCCCCCCCGGCCTTCTCAATCATTCTAAAGAATTCCAACACTACTTAATTCGCCTCTTGATGTAATAGGGTTTGTGCTCTTCTAGTCTAGAAAACTAAAATAATTTTTGGAGTGGCTTAACCTTCTAAAGGATAATAATATTAGGACCTTTCATAGGCTCCTAAGATTGGATTCCTTCCCTCCAAGGTCTAGGACAATCCAAATCAATCCCAATTCCCAAGTTCTTTAGGTTTCTCCAAGAAACCCCTACACCACAACTAGAACCCTTAACCCTCATAATAAAATATATTGATAAGAAAATGTGTCCAAAAACCCTATTGGTCCTAAACACATTAAATTTCCAACCCCCAAAATGCATTCAAATCATTCCCTTAACTTAGGTTTCTAGCTTGGTAAACTAGCAAACTAGGCCTAATACAATTAGCCCTCCAACACTAGTTTTTCCTTTTTCATTCAAAAATAGATTGAATAGGCCCCAATATATTTTGAATTTTAGATACCAATTTGGATGGGTCATACAATATCACATTTCCATGGGTGGGTTTTGTTTCCAACTACCCTAACCACAAAAGCCTCAATAAACCCATGGTTTCCTAGTTTTTGAGAATGTCCACAAATTTTAATGGTGAAAAATTTTAGTGAAGACTCTAAATCAACTTCAATTCTTCTCAAATCACCTCCCCTATTGATTTAAGAAACCAATTCTTTTATCTATGCCCATAGTACCTCTCAATTGCATCAAAACCTTGGTTCAATGGCTCAACACTCCAAGTGATCAACTAATATCTCAATTGCAATAATGCCAACCATGAAGGCTAGCCAAATATAGTTAGAAAAAATTCTATTATAAAATTCCATGATACCCCATAAAGCCATGATGGATTTAGCTTGTGATTTGTTAGGATTGTGCCATTCTTGCTTCAAAACCCTAGTCCCCAAATACTTCAAACCAACACTATATTTATATACAAACCTACTTTAATACAATGAAACTATATACAAGACAATAAAATTAGCATCTACCAATTCTAAGAAAGAAAATCTATTCCATGAAACCCTATTCTTCTAAGAATATCAACATTTGTTGTATGAACAAAAAGAAATTCAATAGCAATAATGAATTCCAAAACTTTCCAAAATTGGTTGAACCTTTCATAAGTGGATTTTTACAAGATTTATAAAACTCTTGAATTAGTTGACACATACATAAATAATTCCACCCTTATTTTGCAAAGTTGACAACTTTTGCCAAAAAATTCAAAAATTGCAAAGTTGCAACTTTGCAACTTTTACATCTTTTGCACAAAACATCTCAAATCTCCACCAAGTGACTCAAAATTGCATACATGGATGGATTTTTATCTAAAATGATGTTTAATGTTTTGTTCAACCCTTCAACCAAGTATTGACCAACATTGACTCACCTAGATAACTAATCTTAGAATGTAAGAAAGCCTATTTGACCATCAACTAATGTTTCCAACCACATTTTATTGTTCCCTCGGCTTATGCTAACTATTTTTTTTGCCTCTAGGGTTTATTATAAACACACACACACACACACACACACACACACACACACACACACACACACACACAAACCTAAGTCTATTTTATTAGTTTTCTCTAAGTGCCCCTACACTATACTCATGGGGTAAAAAATAACTCATGTCCCATGAGTAATCAGATCAAAGATAGACTTTCCATGCTTTATGATGTTATGTGTAGACATCCATGTGGCGTCTTGTTCAAGTAGTCCAACCCACTTGACTAGATACTCCTTATAGGTACCCTTCCTTTTTTTCTTCACTCTCTTTGTGTCTATGATTCTTTCCAACTATATTGCATAAGCTGGAGGAAGATCTATAGCCCAATCAACTTCTTGAGATGTTTAAATTTGTGTGGAGTCAACATTCTTTTCTAGAACCTTATAGGCATATAGTTCACATACATAGAAATTGGAGATATTTCTAAGTCAAGGGGAGTTCAAGCTCATAAGAATTGGTACCATACTTATGAAGTATCTTAAGTGTTCCAATTTTCTTCATCAGTAACTTATTGGGTTGTCCTTTTGGAATTCTTTCCCTCTTGAGCTTGTTTAACCTACTCATGTATATCTTTAATATGTTTGTTTTTCTCTTCTCCTAAAGCACTTCTCTGCTCCATATCTCTGGTGTCTCTAAGTTCCAAAACTGCCCTAGGGTGATACCCATTGACAATTTCAAAAGGGATTTTCCTTGTATTCCTATTTATAGAGTCATTGTATACATACTTTGCTTGTCTAATTACTAAGTCTGACACTTGTGCATGTTACTTGGTTAAATTTCTTAACAAGTTTCCTAAAGAACTATTAACCACTTTAGTTTGGGTGATATGCAAAGGTAAAAGATAAATTGGTGCCAAGTTTCTTTCATAGTGTCCTCCAAAAATGTCCTGCAAACTTGGAGTCCCTATCACTCACAATGCTAAGAGGTAGATAATGAATAATCAAAATCTCTTTGAAGAATAGGAATTCTACATATGTAGCATCATTTGTGCTCTTTCATGGTATAAAATGTGTCATCTTTCTAAATTTTTCAATGACAAAAATATTGTCATACACCCTCACTATTTTAGGTAGTTCAAGGATAAATTCCATACCAAGGTATTCCCAAGGACTAGTTTGAATTTTTATGGATTGGTAGACTCCAAAATTTGAAGAGGTTTCTTTCCCTCTCTAAAAAATAGGTCACATTTTTAAAAACTACTTGCCATCTTGATACATCTTAGGCCAAAATTAGAATCTATTCACCTGTTCTAATGTCTCATCTATACTAAAGTGACCTCCAAGGATACCTTTTTTCTTTTCTTTGATGGTATTGATTCTCATGAATCCTTGTGGTATACATAATTGTGATGCATTAAAGATAAATCCTTCCTACAACATCTAGTCAACATAATCCATATGAAAACCATTAGAAAAATTAGAGCAAAACTTATATGCTTTTGCAAAGTATTTATCTTCAATATATAGATATTTGATGTTGTACAAACCCACACTTCAGAGTTTAATTTCTTCCACTACCATCACTTTCCTTCTATGTACATCAACTACCTTATTTGAGGTTCCCTTCTTGTTCTTTATATTGAAGGTGTATGCTTGAAGGTACTCAACCCATTTTAAAGTTCTTTTGACTAAGCTTGTCCTTCCTATTTAGGAAACTCAAAGCATGATTATCTATATACAAAATGAGCTCCTTTTGAAGGAGGCAATGTATCCATTTTTGAGTGATTGAATCATTGCATAGAGTTCTAAGTCATATGTGGAATACCTTCGCTTGGCTTCATTGAGCTTCTTTGAGAAGAATACTATTGGATGTTCCTCTAGGCTTAACAATGCCCCAATGACAAGGTGGATAGCATCAAATTCTATTGTAAAGGTCTTGTAAAAATTAAGAAACCTGAGGGTTGGAAACTCTTCTACCTTTGTCTTCAAGAATTCAAGGCTCTCATCTTCCTTACGGGTCCATGAAAACTTATATTTGATCTCCTCTTTAATGTTGTTAAGAATGGGACCCATCACATGACTAAAGTTCATTATGAGCTATTAGAATGATTTATAATTATTTAGAGGTAGGGGGGTGTGAATCAATCATCCTCATGTCCTGATGTACCAATTTAAACTTTGAGTCACTTTGATAGACTTAGATCTAATCATTAAGTAGTTCAATCTCTATAGCAATATATCAGTAACATAAACTTTGTAGTCCACTGTTCAAAAAATTACAAACTTGAAGAATGTAAAATATTAATAGTAAAATAAATATATCAAATAACATTCACATAAGTATGACACTAGGATTTAATGTGGAAACCCAATTTGGGAAAAAACCACTAGCAACATGTGACCAACATGTTTACTCTTCTATAGTGAGCTATGTTAGGAGCCAAGCATGTTAAAGGTTAAAATACACACTGTTAGGTTTGACCATATTAAAGGATTTAATCACCATGTTAGGAGTAGCCTTGTTAAAGGACTTAAGAATATTCCATTAGAATTTCACCTTGATTAAAGGAGTTACAAATGATTGTTAGATGAACCTTGATTAAAGGATTTCAAATTGATACAATGGTTAGAAAATAATATATTGATATGATAAATACAATTCAATTTGCAAATACAGATTACAATGTAGTTCATGTGTTGCTCCACTTATTGACCTCCATTATCATCTCTATCTTTGATCTACTTGGAGACCCTTCAAGAAATCACACCTCATCCTTTCACAACTCTTCTTAGACTTCTTCTCAAGTTCATCATTTAATAGTATCGACAACTAGTTTAACCTTGCTAAGGTCTTCACCAACTTGGCTAACCTTCTTAGATTAACCCTTATTCCTCCTTAAATTAGTAGATTTATCTTTTACTACTTACACACCACCATAGAACTTAGGGTTAGGTTAGATTCATTGAATCCTTCCATTTTTTTGTTTGAGGTCCTTTCTCTTCTAGAAACTTCTCCAAACATCTCTTTGAATCCATGAATAGAAATTCTTAAAATATGTTCTCCCTTGAATTAAATGTCCAAGGTTATCAATTCTTATCTTTAACATATTTTCCATATTGCAAGAATTCAAATATGTTAGCCAGGAAATGAGATTCCTTCACAAACTATAAAATGCTATCACTGGCCAACACTATGTTCCTAAGCCTTGGTCATCACTAGATAACTCAATCATCACTATCTTCTCTTGCTCAACTTACACTATCTTCACTCAGTTCATTTACAAGTGCTTGATCAACACTAAATTTGGTCAGCTTCTACTATTTTCTTAGTTGACACTAGCATAGCTCAACTTCTTCTATAAGTTCTTTAATCTTTTTCTAACAAACATGGTTAAGCCTAATTATTTTTTCCTTGCTGATCATCTCTTCTATGATTCAACATAACTATCTTCACCATTTAGTGTTGTGATTAAACAACACATTATCTTGCCAAAGTCTAAATAATCAAGTACCCATTGTAATTCATCATAACTCAAACTTTCCACTGGGTTCTGATGTTATCTCTTATTCTCAAATCATCTTCATCAATCATCTTGATATGACACTCTACTTAGGTAGCAATTGTGTCACTAATAAGGTTTGACATCAATGAAAACATAACAATTTTTCCAATTATAGTTCCAACAATCTCCCTCTTTGGCATTGATGGTGATACCTCTAGTTACCATGAAATCCAAAATATTAACTTGATTAAAGAATCTCCCTCTGTATTTAGTATTAGATCTTCATTAATATCATTAGTTTCATTATGATTCTCATCACATTATCCAAAAATATCCCTTATTTCACCTAGATTCTCATTGATGCAACTTTGATATGAAGCACCTCTAGGTATAATAACAAATAGACTCCATCTATCATATTAGAACATGAAATTAATAAAATTTTTAGTTTCTTGATTTATGGAAACAACTTTCATTAATTTGTCACTTTATGCACTCTCTCTCTTTTCGACTATTGAGAGTAATTGTATGATATCTCCCTCTTTGACACCAATTCCAAAGACACTTCAATACCATCACCAAGTAACTTTGTCACATATATGTACAACATGTAGATATCTTTTGGTTAGTTCTTTGAATTAGGTTCATATTTTTTCATTGTGATTATGACTTATTCAACCTCTTGTACTTCTCCCACTTCACAACTTTAGGCAAGTTCTAAAGTGTGACCTTTTGCATCAACTTGTAAGATAATACATTTGATATAAAGATCTATCTTAGATTAAGTAGCCTCTCTTAGGGGAATCAAGCCTAGTTTACCTCTTAGATACTAATGTGAATCCTTAGGTAAAATTTTTGCAAATATATCAAGCTATTTCTTTGTATTCACATATTCCAATCTTACTTCTTCGTCATGTACCAATTCTCTCAAGTAATGATACTTGATAGAAATATGCTTGGTCTTGGTATGCATCACAAGATTTTTAGATATGTTTATAGCACTTTTTTTATCACAAAATATAACAATAGCTTTAATGATCTCTTCCTTCATTCTTTTCAATAATTTCTTGATACACACTATGTTATTGCAACTAATTTTTGTAGCTACATATTTGATGGGAAGTTTCTCAAACCTAGAGCCTTCTTAGGGTTCTTTCTTGTTACCATATTCTAGAGGATCTTCTCCTAAACCTTTTTAATCTAGAAACTCACCTATCAATTCAAAATACATTCCCAACTCCTCAAACTCCAAAATATGCAATTTTGGGTTCACAAGAAGACAAGCTCACTAAGGGATCCCAACTAGTAAAATGAATTTTTTGACCACCCTCACAATATTCTTGGTTATTTCCAACCATTTTGCATCATCTTTCCAAGTGTTAGTCTTGAAAATCACAAAATTGCTCTTTTAGGCCTTATAGTGCTTTGAGCCCCAATGAGGCATTCTACAAACAAGTAAATTGAAATAACTCCAAAATTCTCTTAAGAAGACCCTATAATTTCTCACATAATTTGTCTCATATCAACCTAGACTCAAGGATTTTCTAGGTTTTAGGCTCCCATAGTGTTTGGACTATACTATTCTAGAAAACCCTATTTTTGAGGGTTTCTAAGGAAATGATAGAAAATTCTTCACAACATATTGAGTTCTCTTTCTTCAACCTTCTCCTTTTTCCTGGATACCTTACTCTTCCTACTACATTTCCGCCATCAATATTTTCTCATGCCGATTGAGAAAACCCATCAAAATCTTCCTGCAAGCATCTTAATTCCTAGCCAAATAACTCCAAGCTTGCCTAGGGCTTGCTTGCAAAATTAGAAAATTTAATCTTTCTAAATATTCCTTCCCTATTTAAATTATTTATAGAATCTACTTATTGATTCCAAGAGGCCATCAATTTCCAATGGCTGGAACCCAAGATGTAGACATTGTCTCAGAAATCGCTATGTACAGGGCAGTAAAATTGGGGAATTAAAATTAATTACAAAACAACAATAGATGGATTCAAAACCTTAAAAAAAAAATGCACAAATAGTTCAAAATTTCCACGCTAACTTATCCAATGGCAATAGTCAACCTTTCAATCCATTAATTTATAAATGAAGGCCAAAAGCTCAAAACTATTAATATAGTCAACATTGTTCTTGATTCCAGTCTATACACTACCGGTCTTTCTCTTAGTTTAGGGTTTTGATAGAATTTTATACTCCTACTCCACCTATTCTGACCCTAAGGTTGAGCCTCAAACCTAATAAATGCTCCCTCCAAATTTTGAGGAAAAGTTGTCATGAGAACTTTGATATTTTTTGCAAAATAGACCATGTGTCATTCACAACTTATTAGGTTTGACTCCAACCCATCCAATTTGACCCAAAAACACATAAGGACCACATTTCAACACTTATACATCACTTTAACCATATTTGACCATATCATTACATTGTACCACTAACTAGGTCTTAACTCCTAAAACATGACTAACACTTGTACTCAACCTTTTGACACCTTCTCCAACACACCCTTGAACTTTATAACTAGTCCTTATTTGGTCAATGGTTGGCTAAGCCATTTGCAAGCCAAAATTTCTAATAGGGTTTTCTTTTCCCGTAAGGTTCTCTTGCACCAATATTAAGCTTCTACTCTAGATTGGGAAATACATTTTTGTTTCTTACTTGTCCATGACACTAGTATCTTTCTTAGGAAGAAAGATCCACCACTTGTACTTTTTATATCATCAACATTACCAGCCCAATCCACATTAGTATACACTTTCAATTCAAACTTTTCATTCTTATTGTAATATAGTTCATAATCCTCTATTCCTTTCAGATATCTCGATATTATTTATGCTACCATCATGCTATTCTCCTTAGGATTTGTAGAAAATATGGCAACAATCCCAACATCTAGTGTAATATCTAGTTTTCTATGAAGAATATATTACAATTTTCTAATCATTGATCTATACAAGTTTTGGTTCACATCAATAGAATCCTCATTCTTTGAAATCATATGTCTAATAGCCATATGTTTTCCAAATAGTGTTGAGTCTTCCATACCAAAGGTTTTTAGTATCTCCTTGATATATTTTGATTATGTAATATAGATACATGTTTTCATTTGATACACTTGGAAGCCAACAAAAATATTGATCTCTCCAAACATAGACATCTCAAACTCTTTTCTTGTTTGATTTGCAAATGACTTACACAATGCATCCTTTCCTCCAAATATGATATCATCAATAAATATCTCAGCTAATATTATCTCTTTGTTAGAGACAGTCTTCAAATATATATTTCCATTGTCATTTTCCTTAAATAACCAATCTTTATCAAATATCTATGCAATATTTCATGCCATTCTCTATGGGATTGTTTTAATCTATAAAATATTTTGTGCAACTTACATATCATATCTCTATTATTTGGATCAACAAATCTTTCAGGTTGCTTAATGTAGACTTCTTCTTGTTGGTGTAAATAAGTATTCAATATTTACACTTTACTTAAGTTTACTTAGATCAATGCATTATTTTATTATTTATTAGGTTGACACGTAGGAGTTTGCAAACTTTTATGAGTTGTCATGTTAACAACACAAAAGTAAGCAACTCTAATTCAGCACATGGTGTCTACAACATTGGAGTTTTCATAATTAACTAAGTTGTCATGTAGACAACATAGTTATTTTCTCTCTTAATTAAGCACATGGTGTCTACAACATTATTTTTCATGCTACACCTTTGTAGGGTTATCCTCTCATCATCACACTTACTCCTATGCTTAATGGATTTTGCATAATTAACTGAGTTTTCATGCAACATTGGAGTTTGCATAATTAACTGAGTTGTCATGTAGACAACATAGTTATTTTCTCTCTTAATTAAGCACATGGTGTCTACAACATTATTTTTCATGCTACACCTTTGTAGGGTTATCCTCTCATCATCACACTTACTCCTATGCTTAATGGAGGATAATCCACTCTTGGTGGACATGTGCTTGGTTGTGAGACTTATTAATGTGCTAACTCCTAGACATTCTAGAAGCATTCCACAGGCCTTTATATACAAGCACTCCTAGTGTACTTGCACATTGAATTGAATACAATATTGTTATTCTGAACATACTTTGGTCTATTCTATGCTTGTGCTTGAGTTCCTTGATCTTGGGTGAATTTTTCCCTAAGAAAAATTCTTACATGGTATCAAAGCTAAGGGAGATTCTCTTCACATAGCCATTGGAGACATTGTTGCTTCATCTCTTGAAGGGAGCTGATTTAGATCCAGAGCATCTACAATCATTGGGAGAGTCTAGAGTCAAATCAGACCTCGTCATTGCATCCAAAGTGTTGATTTATTGAAAATTGACTATAAATTTGCCTATATTGGGCCATAGTAAATTTTGAGGAAATTTTTTTTTGCTAACCTACACCGGAAGGCCCCAATTTGCTAATTTGGTATGATCATTTCAGATATCTAAATTTAATTTTTAGATCTACATATTTTATTATTTTAGTCTCTAAAATTTCTCTACATTATTTTTTAGATCTACAAATTTTGTCTAGAAAAATTTTGGCCATTAGGCCAATAGGAGAGATTTTTTGCAAGACAAGATTGGTGCTTGCTGGTGCAAATTAGATATTGGCATCATATTTAGAATGTCAAAAAACCCCCATATCGACTTTTGTTTCACCAAAATCAAACATTTGAGGTGAAATCTTGAGTCAATTGATTTTTGGAGGTGAGATGACGACAATTCAAGAAAAAAAATTACAATGGTGATTTTCAAACAATGATAGCTCCCTCATACAGACTCCTTTTTGTGAGCAATTTCTTTTGTTTTTTTTGGGGGTAGAATTTTGTGATCTACACATTGGTGTAGGATGTTTGAACTCTTTTTTCTAGAATTTTTTCACAAGTCGTAAATTTTGATTTTTGCAACCTCAAATGCATAGTATGAGCTCATCTGGACACATAATCAAGTTCCATTTTTTTTGAAAGTGAATAATTTTTAGTCTAATTTCTAGATTTGAAATCAAATTATAGGCTTGTGTGGATAGAAATATCACTTTTAGAAATAAGTCCTTTCTTTGCATTGTATTACTTCCAAATTGTTGTATTTTTGAGCTACTTTGTAAAGTTCCAAAGTTGAACTCCAAAAGGAGGTTGTAAATAGAAAAATAAGAAGCCTACTTTGTCCATTTTGAAAAGTGGCCTATTGTAACTACACTATGTATAAAGTGCCAACATCTTTCATTTGGGAGGGGGGGGGGCTAGGGTGTATTGTGTTTTGTGTCTCCTTGATATTGTGCTCTTGCATTATGGGTTCTTTTTCAAAGTTAACTCCACATAATTATGCTACTTAGAAAGAAAACATAAAGGAACCATTGGTTGAAAAAGGTTTACTGCGTTATGTTACTGGTGCAGTAAAGAAACCTCCTACTGATGCTAGTGAGGCTCAAAAAGAAGACTAGGAATCCAAATAAGAAATGGCCCTAGGAACCTTGCTTAAGAATATCTCAAATCTCATCAAATATAATGTTAGAAAACTTACCAATCCAATAAAGGTCTGGACTAAACTTGAAGCATTGTATGGGACAATGTTGAAGATATGGCCTACACCATTGAGGACAAACTTCTCAAGTTGGATCCTAGGAATTTTGACACCATCAAAGATTATCTTACCCAAGTAGACATGTTTAGGGCACAACTTAAGGATTGCGGTGAACCCATCAAGGAAGGAAAGATGATCAAACATATAATGACTCATCTTCCACCTGAATATGCTCTTTTTGTTTCCAGATATAATACTCACAAATTAATGATGGGTAGTACCTACACTAAGCCTTCATTTGAGAATTTTTTAGAAATGCTAGTCTTAAAACATGACAATTTAATGAGTATGGGAATTCTCTAGTCTTCCAAGACCAAAGCCTTGGTAGCTAATGAAGGGAATTCAAGTGGTAAAAATTCCAACAAGAAGTAGAAGAAGTGGATGGCTAAGCCACAAGATGACATACAACACCCCTCCTCTAAACAACAATCTTCCTCACATCAATCTTCTTCCACTCAACAATCTTCCTCAGAACAAGACAAGTCTTTTTCCAAAAATAAATAGAAAGGGAACAACTCCAACAAAAGGGAGAAGAAAACTTGTGCCTATTGTAAGAAGAATGGTCATGATGAACATGAGTATAAAGTAAGCAAATTGATGAATTGGTAAACCTAATGAGAAAAAAAAAATTGATGTACCAAATTTCTATAAGGATAAGGGATATTCAACCACTTCAAAGGGTGAGGGACAAGCTTTGGTAGCAAGTACAAACAATGCTAAGGAATGGGTTCTTGATTTAGGAGCTACACATCATATGGGTGCTTGAAGGGAGCATTTTTCCTCTTTGAAACCATCAAATGTACACTACATCTATGTGGGCAATGACACTCAAGTGGAAGTTGAAGGGAAAGGGAATGTTGAGTTGGACAATGGTGTCTTCAAGGATGTTCTTCATGTTCCTAACCTTAGCACCAACCTTCTTTCCATCTACCAAATAACTCACTATGGATGTGGCAACAAAGTGTTGTTCCTTCCTAATATAGTTGTGGTGAAAAGTCTTAGGGATGATTCTATGGTGGTGGTTGGAAAGGTTAATCATGAGACAAGACTTTATTATTTTTCTCATTTTGTCCCTAAGTCCACTTCCCTTGCCTTGTTGGCTCATTGAAATTCACAAAGCAAACTATGGGATGAGAGATTTGGACATCTCAATTATCGCTACCTACAATTTAGCAACAAGGATATGGTCATTGGTCTACCTCAAGTCAAGTATTCAATGGGTGTATGTCTAGGTTGTGAAGTAGGCAAGCATCCCAAAGAGAAATATGGTAAGGGGAAGTCTTGGAAGGCTACTATTTTTCTTGACTTGGTTCATAGTGATGTAGTAGGCCCATTTCTAGTACCATATTTTGGTAAGGGTCACTATGTTCTTACCTTTATTGATGACTTTTCATGCTACACTTGGGTCTTCTTTCTTGCTCATAAGAGTGAAGTATTTGATAAGTTTATCACCTTCAAAGCTCAAGTTGAGAAGCAATCAGGGAAAGCCATCAAGATTATATGAACAAATAATAAAAAGGAATATGTCAACTCCAAGCTTATAGAATTTTGCACTCATGAGTGTATTGATCTTCAACATTTAGTTGCCTACATGCCACAATAGAATGGTATTGTTGAAAGGAAGAATAGAAGCCTTAAGGAGATGACCACTTGTATGCTTCAACATAAGTCTCTAGATCAAGTGTTTTGGGTAGAAGCCATGTGTTGTGCCAATTACATCCAAAATAGAAGTCCCCATAAGGCCTTAGATGGAATTACACCTTTTGAGGCTTGGTGTGGTAGAAAACCAAGTGTAAATAACTTTAAAGTTTTTGGTTGTCCAGCATCAGCAAGGATACCTCGACAAAAGTGAAAGGCATTAGAACCTCAAAGAAAACCTTGTACATTTGTTAGATATCTTGACCATCTTAAGGCATTCAAACTCATGGATCCAGAGACACATTAAATCTTTTTTGAGAGGAGTGTTCACTTTGAAGAAACTTGTCCAAGTTTTTCTTCTTCAACTCCTCCTTCTTCTTCCTTTATAGAAAGTGATAATAGTGATGATAGTGACTCAAAAGATGAGATTCCTTCAACTTTGACTTGTAGGAGACCACCTTCACAGCATCCACAAATAGTTGAGGACATTCCTTCTTCTTCCTTTAAACCTCATTGGGCAGAAAAAACCCTTGATTCAATAGGTTCATTGGTGGGGAATCCTTTAGAGACTTAGAGGACAAGGTCACAACATAAATCATTTCCACATGCTTCTATTTCCATTACTTCAAATCCACAATCATTTAATGAAGCATCAGGGATTCCAGAATGGGACAAGGCTATGGAGGAAGAATATAACTCTTTGATGAGAAACAACACTTGGGACTTAGTTCCCCTTCCTAAGGGAAGAATGTTGCTTCAATGTAAGTGGATCTATTGAACTGAACTTTTAGTGGATGGAAGTGTGGATAAGCATAAGGCTAGACTAGTTGGCAAAGGTTTCTCATAGGTTCTAGGTATTGACTATATAGAGACTTTTTCACCAGTCACCAAGATGAACTCCATTCACTTGACACTAGCTATTGATGCAACTCATGTTTGGGTTGCACATAAAATGGATGTAAAGAGTTCCTTTTTGAATGGTGATCTTCACAAGGAGATTTATATGGAGTAACCACAGGGGTTCATACAAGATTCTACCATGGTTTGTATATTGAAGAAGTCTATCTATGTTCTTAAGTAGGCTCCTCAGGCTTGGTATGCCAAGATGGATTCCTTCTTACTTTTAGTAGGGTTCATTAGGTGTCATTCTAATTCAAATGTCTACATTCTTCAGAGGGATGACTCACATTTGATACTGTGCTTTATGTAGATAACTTGATCATTACAGGAAGTACTTCATCCATCATTGCTAGTGTCAAGAACTCTTTGTATGATAGATTTTCTATGACTAACTTGGTTTACTACATTATTTCCTTAGTATTGAGATCACATAGTATTCAAAAGGGATCACACTTTCTCAACCTAGGTATGCTCTTGACTTTCTTTCTCAATTTCACATGAGTGATTGCAAGCCTACTTCTACTTCCTTTCTTTTAGGTGTCAAGTTAGAGGCCAAGTGTACTACTCCACTTGTTGATGCTACATTATAAAAATAGTTAGTTGGGAGTCTCATCTACTTGACACATACATGCCTTGATATAGCTTTCATAGTTGGCATGGTTTCTCACTTCATACAAGAGCCACATGAGCTTCATTAGAAGACTACCAAGTGCATCTTGCACTACATATAGGGTACACATACACATGGGATACACTATGTAGCATGTACAAGACTTTAGCTGGTTGGATATATAGATTCAGACTATGCAAGGTACCTTGATTCTCACAAGTCTACTTCAGTTTACATGTTTCACCTTGGTTTCAACCCTATTTGTTGGAAAAATAAGAAGTAAAATAATGTTGCTCTTTCTTCAATTGAGGCTAAGTATCAAGGAGATATCAATGCAGCTATAGAGGCTCTTTGGTTATAGCAAATCCTAAAGGAGTTTGGATTTGATCTACTTAAACCTATAGTCATACATTGTGATGATTAGAGTGTTATTGAGATCTCTAAACATCCAATTCAACATCAATAGACCAAACACATTGAGGTTCATATGCACTACATCAGAGAGCTGATACGTGAGCAGATCATTGCATTATGATATTGTCCTACAAAAAAGAGGGTCATAGATATCTTCACCAAACCCTTCACTAAGGTCAAGTATATTCATTTGTGAGATCTCTTAGGGGTGCGAGATGTTGCAAAAAGGGGAGTCCCTTGAATTCTCTCTTCTTTTTTTTGGGAGGGATATTTTCCTCATCTAATATCTTCTTCTCTCTCATCTTCTTTGTTATACTTATCTCTTTTTTTGGTGGAGGGTTTTTCCCATGAGGTTTTCCCTCTTTCTCCACTTTATGAGAGATTTCATTGCATCACATTGTATTTAGAGAATTTATTTTGTACATGGGTACCTAACATGGCCTCATAGTTGGGACCCATCATGCATTTGTGAGCTTAAGTGCATTCCCCTAGGTTGCACCTAAGGGGGGGGGGGGGTGTTGGTGTAAATAAGTATTCACTATTTACACTTTACTTAAGTTTACTTAGGTCAATTCATTATTTTATTATTATTAGTTTGACACTTAGGATTTTTCATATTTTTATGAGTTGTCATGTTGACAACATAGAAGTAATCAACTCTAATTCAGCACATGGGGTCTACAACATTGGAGTTTACATAATTAACTGAGTTGTCATGTAGACAACACATTTATTTGCACTCTTAATTAAGCACATGGTGTCTAAAACATTATTTTTCATGTTACACCTTTGTAGGCTTATCCTCTCATCATCGTACTAACTCCTATGCTTAATGGAGGATAATCAACTCCTGGTGGACATGTGCTTGGTTGTAAGACTTATCAGTGTGCTAAATCCTAGACATTATTGAAGCATTCTAGAGGCCTTTATAAATAGGGACTCCTAGTGTAATTATACATTGAATTGAATACAATATTGTTATTTTGATCATACTCTGGTATATTTTGTGCTTGTGCTTGAGTTCCTTGATCTTGGGTGAATTTCTCCCTAATAGAAATTCTTACACTTCTTCTAGAATTCCATCCATAAATATAGATTTAATATCCATATGGTATAATTTGAATCCTTTGTAAGAAGCATATGAAAGAAGCGTTCTCACTCATTCCAATCTTGTAATAAGGGAAAATGTCTCCCCATAGTTGATTCCTTCTCCTTATGCATATCCCTTACAAACTAGCCTTGTTTTGTTTCTTGTTTCTTCTCCTTTCTCCTTTAGCTTGTTTTTGAAGACCCACTTTGTTCCAATAACATTCATGTCTCTTTGTCTAGGCACAAGTGACTAGGTTTTTTTCTTCTTTATCTTCTCAATCTCTTCATTCATTGCTTGGATACAATGTTCATTATCCAAGGAATCCTTTACTAATTTGGGCTCAAACTCATATAGTAGACATGTGATAGTTCTCAATTTTTTCTTGTCACAACTCCAAAGTCTTTGTCTCTAATAATTTGATCAGGTGCATGATGTCTTCTTATATAATTTTCTATTGTAGGTTATTTTCTTCTTTCTTCTATTTCAAGTTCATATTTAAGATTGACTTTAGGTACTACTTCATGTATTCCTGCTTACTCTTCTAACTATTTGAAAACTTCTTATTATTTCTTCGTAGGTTATGCATGATGCTCAACATGCACTTCATGATTCTTAGCAACAACTCCCTAATTCTCAATTGGTTATTACTACAACTTAGCATGTATTGGCTATTGCTTCTTGATAACTTTCTTCTGAAGTTTAGGTAAAGTATTGGGCTCACCTTCATGGTGTAGGAGCACCTAGGGATTGCATAAGTAGACTAAATGTTTCTTGTTTTAGTTTTTGGGTGTGTGCCTTAGGGAAATTTTGATGTAATTCTCATAAATTCATGTTGACCATGGTCGTAGGACAATAGGGATTTTATTCATGGGATCTTACAACCTTTTTCTAGATGTAATTAGGGGCTAGCAAATTGTAAAGCTCTCTGATTGGTCCAAAACATGATGATGATTTCATCATGAGGTGAGTAGGGTCTAGCATGGGTTAGAATTATGTTTTTACCATAGTTGAGGTTTTTGGTTAAGTTTGGAAAGAATTGGAGTTCATTTGACTAAGTTGGAAAAAAAATTGCCAAAAAGATGTAAAAGTTGCATTGAGCAACTTTGCAACTTTGAAAAGTTGTTGGAGCAACATTCTTCTTTTAGAGGCTGTCCCTTTTTGTTTGGCTTTCCTAGCCATTTTGGCCCACTATTTTCTTTGTAGTTTGACATGGTTCAATACTTATTGTTGATTTCTTTTGTAACCATGGGGTTTCAAGCACCTGTTCAAAACCTATTTTGGTGGCAGAAGTGTATTGCATTATCTGTGAGGCTACCTTGGTCACCTAATTTTGGGGTGTGTCCTATTTCTCCCTTAGACTTTTGTATCTTTTGTTCGGGCTCCATTGAAAACATTTTGAAATGTAAAGGGTTTGAGGTACCCTTCAAAACCTATTTTCCTTAATAAAAAACATTGTCAAAAAGTTGTAAATCAATGGAGAAGAGCCCTAAGGGGAAAATAACCACCCAACCACCCTATCTAAGGCATGCCAAGACCCATGAAAAAATTTGGATGCCCATTTTACAGATTGAGTATTTGGGCAATCAACATTTGGAGCAATTTAACGAGTAATTTTCTTATTTTTATATGATAGTAGGTAGTTAGGACTTAGGAGTTAATTTTGGAACTTGCACATCTTATGAATTATTTAGTTTCTTGATTATATGTTTCATTAGATAGTTGTTTTGATTAGTTTTCATTCCTTTTGTGAAATTTTTTTCATTTTGCATTGTTAGTAGTTTTGTCTAGGCAATTTGTAAGGATGTAGTTTTGACTCACTTTCCCATTGTCTAATCTATATGGCCTCTTGGGAATAGTGATTAGACTCCATGTACATAATGTGTATATAATTAGGGGTCCTCAAATGTAGGGGATAAATTTTTAAAGTCTTTCCCTAGGCAAGCCTATGGTGAGTCTAGCTAGGGAAGGCTAAGGAAAAGTCAACATAACTTGTACGGGTGGATAGCTAGAGCCATGATTCCACTTAGGGATTGAATATGGGAGTATTTCCAAGGTTTTTTAAAGAGAATGTGGTCCTACCAATCCAATTTATGGCCTGACACTTCCCAATTTTTAGAACAACCAATTAGAGCCCTATGACCCTTGAATTCATTCAAATTGAGTTAGGGTATTGTATGGAAGGTGGTGACCCTAGGACCCCAAAAATACTTGAGAGGTTGGAATATGATCCAAGGATCTTGAGAAGTTTTTTAGGGTTACTTTGGAAGGATTGGGAGAAAATCCCTATTTTCTTGCTATAGGAGACCTAATTGGGGCTAGTAGCCTTTTAGGCCTATTTGTGAAGAAATGAAGAAATCAAATGGGAAGATGAATCTAATGGGACTTCTAACACACCTAGTTGGTTGAGTTGAAGTGTTTGACAATACCTCCACACATCTATAAGGATTAGTTCAATATTTGGAGGTTAAGGGGCTTTATGATTCTTTAAGGGCCATGGTGAATGAAGTGAGAATGTATCAAGTTTTGTCTTGATTGAGGAATATTTATTGGTAGTTGGGTTGGATAGAGAGATTATAGGATCCTTGGGAAATTAAGGTCCTATAGGTGTCAAGTGGTGTGGAAGAGGCACCCTAAGATTCTTGTAGGAAGACCAAGAACATGAATCACTGATTTATTCATCCAACCTCCCCATCACATAATCAATATATATGAATCTTCTATAATCTTCATGTTACTTTTTACATTCAACTTCATTCTTTCATTCAAATTCATTAACTTTCACATTTTCACTTTCCTCCACTTTTTAAGTGTTATAATTCAAGCACTTATATGATCTTATCTTAGTGGAATAATCTAAGAATATGCCTTCATCACTTTTACCATCAAGTTTTCTATTCCTATTGTCTTTAAATATATAACATTTTATTCCAAAAAAATTGAAATACATCACATCAGGTGCATTTCTATACTATGGCTCAAAAGGTGTAAGGTATACATAGCTATACTTGTACTCTATTCAAGGTATACATAGCTATACTTATAGCTTCTCTACAATATTTAGGTGAAACATTCTTCTCCATCATCAATGTCCTAGCACAATCCATGATTGATCTATTTCTCCTTTCAACTATACCATTTTGTAGAGGGGTTCTTGGTGTAGACATTTGTTTTTAATTCTTCTACCATTGCAGAATGTGTTGAATTCTCTAGATATGAATTCACCTCTTCTGTTAGATCTTAGACACTTTAAGTTTTTATCAATTTATTTTTCAACTTTAGCCAAATACCACTTAAACATTTGAAATGCATCATATTTTTCTTAAAAACATCACATTCATCATTCTAGAGTAGTCATCAACAAATAGAATAAAATATTTGTCACCATAGTAGCTTTTCACACCAATAGGTCCACAAAGGTTAGTATGAACCAATTCTAAAATAACATTAGAAGTATAGTTTTTTTTCTTGAAACTAGACATTGTCATTTTTCCTAACTAACATTGTTTACACATCACATTATTAGGTTTCTTCAATTTTGGTATTTCTCTTACTTTCTTCATATTACTAATGCTTACCAAATTATCAAAGTTAACATAATATAACCTCTTATGCCATAACCATATATCTTCACATTGTGAAAATAAATTAGTGTTATTAGATAGGTCTAGATAGAACAAATTACCTCTGGTTTGGTCTCCATTTCTAATCAATTCACTTGAACCATTTTAAATCATGGCTTTCTTGTTCTCAAATTAAACTTTATAGCCTGAATTATTCAACTATACCACACTCAACAAATTGTAGTTAAGTCCTTCAACCCAATAATAATTTTCACATCTAACCTTATTAGTTAATTTTATTGATCCTTTACCTTTCACAAAACATGGTACATCATTACCAAAATTAACAATACTACCTTTATAATGTTCTAGGTTTTCAAATTTACTTTTATCAACAATCATCTTATGTAAGAAACCATTATCAATTATCCATCCATCACCTTTACTCACTTATGAAACAAGCATATTTTTCTCATTTTCATCAAAATCATCTTTCATAGAAATATAAACAACTTATTCATCATTACTATCAGATTCACTATCACTTTCTTCTTTAGAAATGTAACAAGATTTCTTACCTCTACCTTTATAATCCTTGTATCTTTTGTAGTATTTTCCATCTCTTCTTCCTTTTAAGTTTGTTTCTTTCCTTTCATCCTTGTCATCCCTATCAGAATTGTAGCAATATGACCAGCTTTATTACATGAAAAATATATTACAAGGATTTTATGACCTTTATATTTTTCTCTACCTATTGGAAGTCTCCTAGCCATTAATGCTTCAAGATCCTCAAGATCATCATTAGAAGATTCACTCTCACTAGTCTCATACTTTCCTTTATTCTTCTTCGACTTATGAAAAACCATTTGAGACTTGAAAGCTGATTCAATAGTAGGGGCATTAAAATTATCAAAATTTGACAATTCAAAAGTAGTGAGTCTACCAACTAAACTATCTAATGTTAAGTCATTACCAAGAGTACATCTCAGTTCTTGTATTGAAGAGATTCTATTACCAAGATTACATCTTAGTTTATCAAATTTTCTTGTTAAGCTTTATGATTTGGATCTAAGTACATTATTATCTCCTCCATGGATCTTAGCTAACTTGTCCCACATCTTCTTTTCAAAATTACATTCCTTTATATCATCAAACTCTAAGTAGCTTAGGGAAGATGCAATTTATAGATACTCATGGTGCTTCCGCTGAAAATACCCTTGCAAGTTTATTCCAAAAGAGTTTCATAAGGTAAGAAAACCCTAGATATTGTTCTTAACATTCTAATTTTTGATAATGCTTGTGACTAGCTAGAGAAGCATACCTTGATAGGATATTTTATGGACAAAACCCTTCCCAAAAGAATTTTTAAGGAATGGGTTGCTAAATCCTAGACTCCTCATGGGGTTCTCTTGTAGGCATTTAAAGCCTCACCAAGGGATTTTTTTTTTTCAATTTGTAAACCCTTCATAGTATGACATATTTTTTAACCATGGGCCCTAGATAGCTAGGTCTTCACTGCTTCTTTTCCAGCACTAGCCTAGGACTTCTCTATCTCAAAATGACAATAAAATGAAGGTCCCTATGTGGGTTGAGTTCTCAGTTATCCCTATTCCCTATTTTTCATTTATCCATGTCATTGTAAAAACCCTTAGTAAGGTGGTGTACATGGAACTAGAAAATCTTTTTCAACACTCATCCTCAAATGAGGGTTTGCATTGAAGTCAACCTTTCCTACAACTTTAAGGAAATTGTTGACATCTAGGTTGGGGCCCATACCTTCACCCAAAAGGTTCTTTATCTCAACCTACCAAAAACCTATTATCAGTGTCAATTAGATGAGCATATGGTCAAGATTTCTTATTGTTTGTGTCTCCCAAGCTAGATCCTAGCAAGGATACATAGGCTAAGCATATCATGACTGGTAAAAAGGATGAATGGATAACCATTATTCACAATTGTAAAACTTCCTTTTTTTCTAAACAACCATTGTCTTTTTCCACCTACCCTTTCCTAGAGATTGATCTTGTGACATTCACAACAACTTTAATCATGTTGGTGATGCCTCTTAAGTCTCCACCCATTCTAAACCCTATTGGATAGAGGATGGTGGTGTGTGTGAGTGTCCCTAATACCACTTGGTTCTATACTCTATAGATAGCTTCCATTATAATTTCTTAGCCTTTGCAAAGATCAGTCACCCTAGATCGCCATGGAGAAGATTTGGATGGTGATTCTAAGAAGTGGAGAATCATCTATGGTGGAGATTCTTCTCATAACTTCATTATTAGTTATTTCTTGCACAATAATTTATCCTCTTTGGGGGATGAAGATGACATGAAAGAATTTTCTCTCATGGAATGTCTCGGGTCTATAGAAATTCTTGACAAGTACTATGTATGAGACACCAAATGTTGACTTAGTTTCTTGGATATTTTGTGTCTCTAGGAAGTGAAAATTTTATGAATTTTGATTAGTGTTTCTTGCCAAGTTATTTGGCCAGACAACACATTTTTCTTCCTAGCATGAAACTAGTTGAGGTTTTGTGGTTACTCTCCTTTCCCTTTGTTTAATTTATTTAGTTATTTTTATTGAAAAGAGAAGATTTTTGAAGTGTTGGAACCAATCATGAAACTATCATTATTTTTTCACTGATGTCAAACCTTCTAATTTCTCACAAGAATTTTTTTTGTGTGGTATGAATACTATCATTTGACTAATTGATGAAGATGATTTAAAGAGAAAGGATAACAAGATTACCTAGAGAAAGGTTGAGTTATATGGTGTATAAAAGGAGAACTAAGACCAAGTTAGAATTTTGAAATATCATGTATTCTTTATCTATTTAAGGCTAAAGTTAAAGGATACTTAAGCTTAGACAAGAAGAAGAGTTTGCAATAAAATGTGTCTACCAAGCCTAATTGAGTAAATAGTGTAAGCTAAGAAAAATTAGTTTAGGATGAACATAAAGTTTAATAATTGTCAAGTAAAGAAAGTTGTTATGGACTGAGCATCAATAAAATATAGTAAGTTCTAAGCATTGGGGAAATAATAGTTATAGCCCAGCAGGGAAGACTTAGTTCATTCCAATAAACCTAGTGTTGGGAAAGCATCAGAAGACTATTATTTTTGAGTGAAAAATATATATGTTGAGTGAAAGTAAAAAGGGTTTAATCAAAGATTTGATGAATCTAAGTTGAAAAAGTTGATTTCTTGAATTTTGTAAAGTGTGTTGATAAGTATGATGAGGTGGTGGCACAAAATTCAAGATAAACCATTTTGAGGAGAATCTAATGAGGATTGTAAGAGAAGTTTCTAGAGGGACTAAAATGGAAAGAAGGGAGGATTTGATAAATCTAACCTAACCCTAAGATGGATGATTAAGATTGAGCAAAAAATGATTAAAATTCTCTATATAAGGGGATACAAGGCCAGAAGAAAAATTTCAAAGTGTGAGCCAAAGATAGACAAGAAGTTTAGAGGTGTTTCTTCATATGGTGGCTAAAGGAAGGAATCTTCTATTGGCATATTAAGAATGCAGGCTTAAGGAGGTGAAGGCTTGAAGGGTGAACACGAAATTAGAGATAAAGAAAATGAATTCCAAGAAGAATGGAGGACTTAAACAAAGATCTATAATCTACAAGTAAGTTGTTTTGTTATTAGATCAAGTCTTACTACTACTTTCTAACAATTCTATTAGTCTAGATAAATCCTTTGGACTAAGTTTGACCTAATAGTCATGAGTATATCCTTTAATTGAGTGACATTCTAATGGGATGTTTTAAAGTCCTCTAATAAGGATCACTCCTAACAAGGTGACTAAAATCCTTTAACTAGGTCACATTTAATAGTGTGCATTATATCCTTTAATAGGGTTGTCTCCTCACATAGCTCACTTCAAAAGAGTGAGAATTGGTAGAATATTACTGGTGGTTTATCCCAAATTGGGTTTCCACATTAAATCCTTGTGTCATATTGTGTGAATTATTTTTTGTTGTTTCACATTTACATTTTTGCAAAGTTATTTTAACCTATGACAATAAGCTACAAGAATTATGGAGTTATTGGATGATATAATCAATACATGTAAATATATAATTGATGAGTACTAAAATGTTTTATTTATACATTTGGACCTTGGATAACTAATACACCCTCCCTCTTAGTTATTCTAAATATTCCAACAATTGGTATCAGAGTGATTGGTTCTTGTGAGGAAATAGTTTGAAGGTACTTGAAGCTAAAGATCAAGATGTATAGAAAGGAGGTACCCAAGTTAATTAAGGAAAAATTTCCCAAATGTAAAAGTTTGATGAAGTTGCATCTAGGAGGACTTGGAGATTTTACAATGTCAACTATGACCAATGAGTTTGTAGAAGTGATTAGAGCCCTAACTACTCAACAACTAAAAGAGAAGAAGGAACACAATCAAGCAATGTTGGAGATTGCATCTGCCCTAATCTATTTAAAGTTTTATGACATCAAAGAATGCACTTATGCTAAATAGATATGGTATACCCTAAAGAATATCTATGGAGGAGATAAGAATGTGCTAAGATCCAAATCTAAAAGTCTAAGGGGAAAATTTGATGATACAAGAATGCAATAATTCAAGACTATAGTCCAGAATTGTGCAAGAATCAAGGATGTTGTTAATGTAATTAAAAGATTGAAGATGAGACTATGATCAAAAAAGTGTTGAGAACCCTGCTACCTATTTATGCTATTAGAGTCTCTGATATACAAGAACTAAGGTGTATTCCTAGTAATAATTTGAACCTTAAAGGATTAGTTGCTAGACTAACTACTTTTGAGCTTTCAAATTATGATAATTTCAAAACTAAGAACGTGGATTCCATTTTCAAAGCTAAACTAACACTGAATGAGCCTAAAGATAAGAGAAAGAAAAAGGTCAAACATGTTGCTAGTGATAGTGATACAAATGATGAAGATCTAGAAGTACTTGAAGCATTGTTGACTAGGAGATTTCATAAAGGCAAAGTTAAATACAAAGGTAATCTACCCATCATATCTTTTAACTATAATGAAATTGGTCATATTGCAAGAAGATGTCTAGAGAAGAAAAATAAGTAAAATGGAGACAAATACAGAGGTAAAAGAGATGAGAGTAGAAAAGACTATAAAGACAAAGGAAATAAGGCTTGCTACATCACTGAAGAAGAATCCAATAAAGAATCAAATGATCATGATGATGAAGTTATCTATGTTTCTATGATTCTAATGAAGATGAGGCAACTGCATTAGTATCTTATGTGAATAAAAGTGATAGATGGATCACTGATAGTGGCTATTTTAATCATATGACTAGAGAAAAAAGTAAGTTCAAAGCCCTTGAGAATTATAATTGAAATATTGTTCGATTTGATAATGATGCACCCTGTCTAATAAAAGGTAAAGGATCAATAATATTAAAGGACAAGATCATTTGTGATAATGCTTACAATGTGGAAGGACTTAATAATAATTGATTGAGTGTGTTGCAATTGAATATTTTAGGATGCAAAGTTAAATTTAGAAATAGGAAGGCTAAGATTTATGATGCTAATGGTGATCTCATTGGAAGTGGTGATCATACTAGAGGTAATCTATTTTATCTTGACATGAGTGAAGATACTTGTCTTGTTATAAAATTTGATGATGTTTGGTTATGGCACAAATGGTTATGTCATGTAAATTTTAACAATATGATTAGTATCACTAAGATGAAAAGATTAAGAGGTTTTCCAAAACTGAAGAAACCTGATAATGTGATTTGAAAACATTGTCAGTTAGGCAAGATGAAAAAGGTCTAGTTTTAAGAGTAAGACCCATACTTCAAAAGAAAGTTTGGAATTAGTTTATACTGATCTATGTGGACCAATTAATATGCAAAGTTACAAAGGTGATAGATATTTCATTCTATTTGTTGATGATTATTCTAGAATGATGACAATGATATTTTTAGGAGAGAAATTTGATGCTTTTCAAATGTTTAAGTGGTACTTGACAAGAGTTGAAAAGGAAACTGGTAAAATTTTAAAGTGTTTAAGATCTAATAGAGGCAAAGAGTTTACATCAAATGTTTGAATTTTTTTTCAATGATAAAGGAAACAAGAGACAAACTTCTACACCAAGGACTCCTCCACAAAATGGGATAGCTGAAAGAAGAAATAGATTTGTGATGGACTATACAAGGACACCAATGATGGAGAAGAATGTTGCTTTGAAATACTAGAGAGAAGCTATTAGTATAGATGTCTATACCTTGAACCAAATACAAGTGAAGAAAGGTACAAGTATTACACCTTTTGAATTATGGTATGGACACTCATCCATTATTAAATATTTTAAGGTATTTGGAAGAAAATGTTATATTATAAAGGACAACATAAAAGGTAAATTTGATGTTGAAAGTGAGGAAGGTATATTTCTAGGATATTCCACAAGAAGCAGAGCTTATGAGTGTTTAAATACTAAAACTAAAAAAGTTGTGGAAAGTGTAAATGTAAAATTTTATGAATATATAGAAATGCATGGAGATAAACAAAAGGAGGAACCTGAAGATTAAAAAACATTTGTGTACTCTATGAAGCCATTTCTACTAATGTTGATGATTCTAAAATCCAAGCTGCTAATCAACAAGAATTAATGACTGCCAAGTCACATACAATGGATGTCGAGTTGCATTCAGAAGCTAAGTTATAGTCTGATGCTGAGATCAAATTACTAGGCAAGAATGTTGAGTTACCTAAAAAATATGTATACACTAAACTTAAAATTGAACTTGATGAAAGACCTACTGTTAAAGGAAGAAGAACAAAGCCTAGATTATCAAATTATGTCAAAAGACATCATCTTGCTGAATAAATCATTCTAGGATGAGAAGATGGACCAATGACAAGGAATAGATTGAGAAATAACACATATTTGTTAAGAATACATGAACCTAAATTAGTGAAGGATGCATTAGAGAAAAAAGAATCAATTCAATCTATGAATGGAGAAATTGATCAGATTGAGAAGAACAAAACCTAAACACTAGTAGCTAGAGAGAGGATGAGAATGTTATTGGAACCAAGTGGGTATATAGAAAAAAATGGATGAGAATGGTGATGTGATAAAGAATAAGGCAAGGCTAGTTTGAAAAGGTTATGCAAAAGAAGAGGAATTTGACTATGTTTCTCTTGTTTCTAGATTGGAAGGAGTAAGAACTCTTCTTTCTTGCTCTACATACAAAGAATTCAAATTTCATCAAATGGATGTCGACATTTCTAAATGGTATACTAGAAGAAGAGGTTTACATTGAACAACTTGAAGGATTTGTTGATCTAAAATATAAGAACATGGCATGTAGATTATACAAAGATTTATATGGCTAAAAGCAAGATCCTAGAGCATGGTATGAAAGAATGTACAACTATCTTATGAAGATTGGTTTTGAGAAGACTGATAACAAACACTATCTATACCTAAAGATAGAAGGAAATAAAGGAATTTTAGTAGCTGATTTTTTTTTTATGATATCATATTTGGAGGACATGATATATTGTGTAAGACATTTTCAAGTGAAATGATGAAATAATTTGAGATGTCTATTTTTGGAGAGATTGTATTCTTTGTTGTTTTGCAAGTGTATTAGATGAAATATAGTATTTACATCACTCAGTCCAAGTATGCAAAGGAAATATTGAAAACTTTTGGTATGGAAGATTCTAAACTAGTTCACACTCCTATGGTGACTAGACACAAACTATCCAAACTTCATGATTCTGTTGAGGTAAATAAAACATTGTATAGGTCTATGATTAAGAAATTGCAATATTTAGTTCATAGAAAACCTAATATTGCACTAGTTGTTGGGATTGTTACAAGATTTTTTGCAAATCCTAAGGAGAATCACTCGATGGCTATAAAAAGGATTATGAGATACCTAAAAGGGACAGAAGACTATGGTCTATACTACAAGAAAAATGACAAGTTTGAATTAAGAGACTATACTAATGCTGATTGGGATGAAAACATTGATGATAGGAAAAGTACAAGTGGTGGAGCATTTTTCTTAGGACAAAAACTAGTTACCTAGACTAGTAAGAAATAAAATTGTATTTCATAAATTACTGCTAAAGTTGAATATGTGGCTCTTTCTTTGAATTGTAGAAATGTGGCATGGATTAAATAGTTACTCAAAGGAATGAAGTAGGAAATCACTAAACCTATGGTAATCTATTGTGACAATACAAGTTCTATAAACATATCTAAAAATCTTGTGATGCACACAAAGGCAAAGCACATTGCAATTAGATATCATTATTTGGGAGAATAAGTTCATGACAAAGAAGTGAGAATGGAATTTGTGAATACAAAGGAATAGATAGTTGATATATTCACAAAGGGTTTACCTAAGGATGTGCATAAATATCTAAGAGGTAAACTAGGGGTGATACCCCTATCTCAAGATACTTAAAGATGTAAAAGTAGTGCTCTAGATCAACTAAGTTGAATAACATACTTTATAACTTGATTCAGTGGATTTTACTTTAAGAACTACTTAAAGTATTGGAGCTGAAACAAAAGATTTACAATCACAAGCAAGGTGATAGAAGGAGAACCTAAATTTTTGATATCTACATGAATAGATGACAAGTCTTTGGCATTGTTGTCAAAGAGGGAGATTTGCATTAGGGAGATATACAATGCAAGGGAGATAGAAATTGAAGGAGAAGTAATAGTGAGATTTACATTGAATATATTGAGGAAGAAATTGAAAGAGTTATGCTAAGAAAGAGTTTACATTATCTTATATAGACGAAGGACACGTACTGATAGAGGGAGAGTTTCAAAGGTATTAAGTTTCTTTTTGGTATTGTTGTTGGTATTGGTTTGCCATCAATGCCAAAGAGGGAGATTCTTGAAAAGAGAAGATTGTTGAATTGTTGGAACCTATCATTGAACAATCATTATTTTGTCACTAATGTCAAACCTTCTACTTGCTAGTAAAAAAATTGCATTTTTATTTGAATGCTATCATTTGATTGATTGATGAAGAGGATTTGAAAAGAAAGGATAACATGAGCACGTAGAGAAAGGTTGAGTTATATGTTGTATAAAAGGAGCACTAAGACCAAGTTAGACTTTGATGATATGATGTATTATTTATGTGTTGGTCATTTTTGCCTTCCTGCCAAAATTGTAATATTTGAATTTATATGTGGTAATGTTCGCATATTTAAAAATTCAAATAAAGTAGGGAACAAAAATACTCCATGTTAAACTTTAGGTTATGATTTATCTCCTAAGTGACTGTGCACTTTAGTATTCTACAAATCTTAAACTTCCCTATTATTAGATCTTTTATGATCTATGGTTGTCACCTTGTCACTATGCAGTGTTGCACAACCTTTATTTCATATGACAAACTGAAATTATGCCACTTTTTTGCATGGGTTTGAGTTTCTTTGGTGGTCCATCCTCCCAACTATGTTGACATGTCAATGTCATGTTGTGTGGGCCATAGGGTGACAGGGTGATGAGTTGGATTGAGCTAACATATAGTGGGATCATCATTGTCTAAGCCTATGATATTTTGATGTTGTGGCCACATGTTCTCAATTTCTACCTTCTACCATTTGATGCAAATAGATCAAGGGTGGTCACTTTATCAGTATGGGGAGTTTTTCAATCTTTAATCATAGTGAAAAAGGGATGAATTAACATGTGGTATGGTGGGTCCTTTCCTTTTGTGGGCCATGGTGATGTGGACAAAGTGTCAGATAGGTTGGTAAAAGACTCTATTTCTATTGGTTGGTGCACTGGTAGGATTGATGTTTTTTGGGGTTGTTAGATGGAGAAAGATTGACATCAATCACTTTGTCACTATAGGAAGTTGATCAATCTTTATCCATAGTGACATAGTAAGGTTTTTCCACATATCCCAATGGGTTCAGTTTGGCAGGTACAATTACATTAGCATCATGGCTAGAATTAACAATATTGTAAGCCATTATGGTCAAGTTTTGAAGAATGGCATAGTTAAAGTGATATGGCAATCAAATGGATGAGGACTCTATGAGTTGGCAAAAAGAAATAATACAATTGGCCCACATGGCTTTTTTTAGTTGCTTGACTAGGTTAACCTACTGACTTTGTTTATTTGTAAGCTAGAAAGGAAGGTAGGGTTTCTTTCATGATCTAATCTTTTTGATTGATTTCAACCACTCCAAAGTTATTGGTTTTCTAGAAATGATGTAGGGGCACTCTTTCCACTACCTGATTGTCCATTTTGAGGGTTCTAGCATTGATTGGCACTATTTTTTAATTTCAAGGTTTCTTCCAAGTTAGGGTTTCATGATTTTCATGCCTCTACAAGTGTGCAAAATAAAATCTAGTGTTTGGGTCACCTTGATTGTTCTTCGAGGACTTAATGGTGGTGGTTGTGAAGTAACTTTAGTTAGAAATATCTCAGTTATGCTTGAGCTATAAAGGAAGATTTTGTAATCTTTGTAAAGGGTTGATCTTTTCTTTGATTCTCTAGTATTTCTTCTATGCATACTACTATAATTTCTTAGGCTTGTGAGCCATTGTAATCGTCTACTGCGTCTTATTTAGCTATTACCACATTGTGCAAATTTTATTTGCTTCTAGTTAATGTTTTTTGTCTATAATCTACAATTTGTGTGATTGTATCTACATTTTGCATTTGAATGTTATTAAGTGAAGTCTTTTCCTATAGCATTTTTTTGTTGTCTAATATACATGTGGTTGTTGAATTAGGAAAAGTATGAATCTATATTATTTAAGGTCATAACTAGTTAATTGTGCATTTATGGGTAGAGATAAGGTCAAACACTCTATTTTGGTGCATCACCCCTTAGGTTAGAGTAGGTAGATTTTCTTTCATGCATTCCTTTTTCCCTTTTCTCTCCAAGTGTAGTTAAATGCACACTAATAGTAAAGGAAGTTGACCTTCTCCAGAGACTCAACCTCACAGTTGAAGTCCCATAGCTTGGAGGTTGTTTCCATGTTTCAAAAGGTTGTCCTTAGGTAAAAAATTTGGACAAGGGTGCAAACTTTTGTGACAACAATTTTTGGCACACCCAGTGGGACACGTCAAGAATATTTCAATTCTGTTGGTGTCAAGAAGCTGAAAATTTCATGATTATTCTAAAGAGATAGTACTGGCTTTAGTATTCAAGCCTTCAAGAGGATCATTCTTTAATTACTTGGTGACTCCATGATTCAAATACATATTATTTTAGTCCTAGTTGCAGTGATTCATACCCAAAGCTGAAATAAGGGCATCTTCTAGAGGTAAGTTTCAATACCAAGAGCTTTCATTTTACAATAGGGGAAGAAATACTTGGGTATCTTTATCACTAGTTAGGAGTACAAAGGAAATACATACCCCTGCAAGATCAATCTCCATTCCTCCTATTGTGAGATCTCAACCTAGAAAGCCATAAACTCATATTAATAGATCACTTTCTTATATGGCTAGAGCTCATCCTTTTTCCACATTTAATGGTGGAAGACCCCTTTTTTTAGCCCAAAAACATGACATGCCAGTAGCAACACTTAAAAGAATACCTGAATTCACTATTGAAATTTAAATCTCTCCCTTAGAACACATTCAAGAGGTTGCAAATGTCTACAATATCCATGGTATTACAGAAGATGTTGTGGCCATTAAACTCCTAGCTTCAACTTTGAAAGGAAAATCCCTACAATGGTATCAGGGTCTATCACATGGTTCTATAATAGATTGGGATGGGTTAGGAGAAGGACTATGTAAACATTTTGAGGAAAAAAGTGACTATTTATCACTTTTAGAATAGCTAACCACCATAAAAAGAGCTCCCCATGAATGTATGAGTGATTTCAACTATAGATTTCAAAAGACATGGGATAAAAACTTACTTTAGTGAAGCCTACCCTAGGTAACACATTCTTGCATTACCTTAGAGCTTTTAATAGTGATATTGCCACTACAATCCAAACCATGGGAGGAGATACCTTTCTTGATGCTTATGAAATAGAAATAAGGGCATAAAACATATTGATATAAGGAGGAAAGATAGCTCCAAGGCCTCCTATTCCTTTCTTCCTTGATATCCAAAATCACCAACCAACAATGGCTCCTATTCCCACAATTTCCACATACAAGCCTTTACTCTAGCCCCTCAAGCTTCCACATCTTCAAATGGAATATATGAAATCAAGGAGATGATGTAGTCTATGATGTTGAACATAGATAAAAGATTGCAAGGTCAAGAGAAGAAGTTGGAGGATATTTTCTCTATGATGTAGAAAGTGAGCAACAAAGTGGTGACTTTGGAGAGACAGCAAGCTCAAGGTAGTAAGGCTCATCGACTACAATATCAAGCTCTTAAAAATGGTAGGCCTCCAAATCATAATTATGGGAATACTTATTCTAATCAGAATAGGTAGAATGGTCATACCTCTACCTCAAATGCAAATCAAAGTAGGGCCTTAGTCTCTCAAAACAATATGGATCAAGACCAAGATTTTTGGTCCTCTTATAACTACTTCTATGCCTATGTTATGTGTCAAAAGGCTGAATCCTATTTGGATTTGAATACCCAAGAGCTTGCAGTGAGACATTCATATAATGAGAACCAACCCAATGATGCCTCACATATGCAAAGGCAGAGTGATTTCTCCTTCATGAATCACCAAGTGGAGGAACATTGTAATGTAAACTAGGACTCCATTGTTCACAATACTAGGAGAAAAAGAAGAGTTGTTGAAAACACTACCCCTCCTCCTCCTAATTAAGCTTCAACATCAAATGCAATCCTCATGTACAAGCAATGAATGATCAATCCAATGTTCCCCAACAATAAGGATAGAATAATAGTAGAGGAGATATGAATGGTCCCTAAGTTTTTTCAACTCAACCCCCCACACATGTAGCTCCCCAAGGCTTCTACCAAAGCAACTAATGCCTCATTCAGTGTGGTAGAGTGGATGAAGAAGACAAATGAGAATATTTCCATGTGGCATGCTATTGCTACTATACCTATGCAAAAGATATTGCTGCAACAAGAATTGGAGAGCATTGAACTAAGGGATCAACCATCAAGAGAAGAAAGTGCCACAAGCCTAGTGCAACCATCAAGGGAAGTAGAAAAAATTAAAATGGTTATACCTCCTCCATTTCATGTTTCTCTAATTATGGGGGATGAACTAGTCCACAATTGCATGATTGATTTAGGGGCTAGCAGTTTAGTGATGCCTAAGTGCATTGCTAATGTTTTAGAAATGAAATATGAACCCACACTATCAAGATTATAGGGATCCTTAGAGATGTTGAAATGTCCCTACATGCATGCCATAGTTGTAATATAACTCAAGACATATTATTTGATGAGGTTAAGCCACACTTTTCTATTTATCTTTCAAGAGACTTCACTAGATAAATAGGTGGTTACATATCTTCTAATTGGTCATATATGTTTTTTGAAACAAGATATGGAACTAAGGCTCCAATCAAAGTAGGGCCTCTAGGCCTCCATCATATTGAGCCCTACACCCTTTATCTCATCAATATGAATTGTACTATCCTAGAGATGCATGAGAATGACATATTAAATGAGCTGACCACTTCTCTAGTAGAGATACCCAATTTTCTCTTAGATGAATGGGCTAATGCATATCAATTTGATCCTATATTAGAAACCATTGAGATAGGTTTTTGTACATACTGTGTATCAGAAGAGGATGTTCTTGTACCTAACCTTATGAAGGCCAAAGAAGATATGAGTGGGATATGGAGTATGTATTTTGATGGATCAAGAAACAAGAATGGATCAAGGGTGGGTGTGATGTTGATTTCTTCTACACAAGTAAGGTACTACTTCTCCTTTAGGCTCCAATTTAGTTGTACCAATAATGTGACCAAGAATGAATCCTTGATTCAAGGTCTTTTACTCATTCAAAAAGGAGGAATTCAAGCATTAAGTGTATATGGAGATGACCCTCAAAAACATGATTGAAAGGTTTGCATTAGTTTACCTTGATGATATCATAGTATATTCAAAGGATCTAGTAGATCATTTTAGTCATCTCAGAAAAGTGTTCATAAGGTGTAGAGAGTTTGGGGTATCCCTTAACCCAAGAAAGTGTGTCTTTCTCACCAATCAAGGAATATTATTAGGACACATTGTATCAAAGGATGGTCTAACCATTGATCTAGAGAGAACTAAGGAAATCCTTTCTCTCTCCCTCCTTAGACATAAGAAAGGCCTACAAATCTTTCTTGGTAGAATAAATTTTGTAAGGAGGTTTATCCCTAATTTAGCTACCATGATGAATCCTCTTACAACTATGCTTAAAAAGAATATAATGTTTACATGGACCAATGAAGGGAAGTTAAGTTTTGAGGAGATCAAAGCAGAAATAGCCTCAGACCCTACTCTCATCAATCCAAATTTTGAGAAGGATTTCATTCTTTGCACCTTAGGTGGTGAGTTAAGTATCTCCAATGTCTTGACTCAAGAAAATGATAAGAATGAAGAACAACCTATCACCTTCTTCAATGAAGGGCTTAAGGAATATGAAGAAAAATATAGTTATGTAGAGAAGTAAGTCCTTGTAGTCATAAGAGCTTTGCAGAAGTTCAAACACCTTCTATCACACAATAAGATCCATTTGTTAGTACCCCATGCCAGTGTGAAGGAATTTCTTTTAAGAAAAGATATTAGTGAGAAGAGAGTAGGTTGGATCAATAAGGTAATGGAGTATGATGTGGACATCTAGATTACCAAGTTGGTAAGAGGGAAGGGATTATGCAAATAGATGATCTTATCTTAGGAGTCAGATGAGAAAGTTTCTATGGTATCGATAGAACAACAAGAAGCAAGAAATGATAATTCAAGGAGTTGGATAGATGACATGAAGACCTTTTTAACATGAAATAGATATCCTCAAGGTTTGGATAAGGCTAAAAGGAGGTATTTCAAACTATAGTCAATATGCTATGCTATAGTTGAGGGTACTTTGTTTAGGAGAGACTTCAATGGATCCCTATTGAGATGCATTGGTACACACCAAGTTGAAAGAATGATGAAAGAGCTTCATGATGGTCTTGATGGTGGCCACTTTTTAGCAAGGACAACTGCTACGAATATTATGAGAGTTGGTTACTACTATCCATCCCTATTCCATGATTGTCATAGATATGTGAAGAAGTGTGAAAAGTGTGCCTTCTTCTTTGGTAAACAAAGAATTGCAACTCTTCCTCTTCATCCCATTCAGGTGGACCATCCCTTTTCTCAATGGGGATTAGATTTCATAGGCCCTATCAACCCCCCTTCTAGCTCTGGTCATAAATGGATTCTAGCTACTATAGATTGCTTCACCAAATGGAAAAATGCAATTGTATTGAAGGATGCCACATGATCTTCAGTTATTGAATTCCTTGATGTAATTATTACTAGGTTTGGTGCCCCTTCAAAAATTATTTTAGATAATGCAAAATCTTTTGTAGGAGCTCAAATTTGTGCATTGGCAATTGATCATAGTATTTATTTAAGCATGTCCTCAAAATATTATCCTCAAGGCAATGGGTTGGCTGAGTCATCTAACAAAAACCTAAATAAGATTATAAAAAGGACTAAAAAGGTCAACCAAAGGTGTTGGCATCAAAAGTTGAAGACAACACTATGGGTTGATAGGATAACACCTAAGAGGGTAATAGGAAATTCACCCTTTATGTTGGTATATGGTAGGGTTTCATTAGAATTCCCATTTTTAGAAATGGCATTGGAGCTAATTGAAAATGATGCCATGACAATAAGGATGTCAGAGCTGATGGAGTTGGAAGAGAAAAGGAAATGGGTCATGCAAACCCTAGAAATACATCAACAAAAAATAAAAAAGAGCTTTGATAAGAAGGCTAAGGTCAAAATTTTTACAGAGGATGACCTTGTGTTCAAGTGGGATGTAGATATGGAAAAACCAAGAAGGCACTCAAGATTTGATGCACTATGGAGTGGTCCCTACATGGTTATTAGTTGAAAATAGGACAATGCTTTTCAATTAAGCATGTCTAATGGTAAAATTTTTCCTATTCTAGTTAATGGAATATATCTTAAGTCCAGCTTCTAATAAAAGATGAATTGTTCATGTATATAGTTAGGTTAGTTTCCTTCCTATGGTTCCTATTTTCCAAGAAGTGCAATAGAACACATATTTTGCAGGGATTGCAGAGGATTTTGGTTCCTAGTTTCAGTTGTAGAGAGATAGTTTGGAGGTTCCTGGGCATGTTTTTGTAATTTTAGGGTTTTTTACTGAGCAAATTCTCATGATTTCTATGACTCTATTACCCAAGGGATGTGTAGGCTACTAGTCAATGAAGAGCTAGCTTGCATCCCCCCTAAGTCACTAGATTTGTTGGTTATTTTTGCCTTCCTACCAAAATTTCCATATTTGAATTTAAACGTAGTAACCTTCACATATTTAAAAATTCAAATAAAGTGGGGAACATAAATACTTCATATTAAACTTTAGGTTATGATTTATCTCCTAAGTGACTACACACTTTAATATTCCAATGGCTTGCAACTTCCCCATTGTCAGATATTTTATGGTCTATGGTTGTCACCTCATTGCTATGTGAAGTTGTATGACCTTTATTTCATGTGAAAAACTAACATCACACCACTTGTATATGTGGGTCAAATTTTCTTTGGTGGGTTTTCCTCCCAACTATGTTGACATGTCAATGTTGTGTTCTGTGGGCCACAGGGTGACAAGGTGATAAGTTAGATTGAGCTGGCATATGGTGGGATCTTAATTGGTCAAGCCTCTAATGTGTTGATGTTGTGGGCCACATGTTCTCAATTTCTACCTCCTATTGTTTGATGCAAATAGATCAAGGGTGGTCACTTTATCACTATGGGGAGTTGCTCAATCTTTAATCATAGTGACAAAATGATGAGTTGATATGCAATATGGTTGGTCCTTTCCTTTTGTGGGCCATCGTGATGTGGAAAAACTATGAGACAAGTTGGAAAAAGACCCTCTTTCTATTGGTTGGTGCACTAATAGGATTGATGGTTTTTTAGGACTGTTAGATGGAGGAAGATCGATGTCTCTTTCTTTTTCACTATAGGAAGTTGATGAATCTTTAACCATAGCAACATAGAAAGGTTTTTCCACGTGTCGTGATAGGCTCAGTTTGGCAGGCATAGTTAGGTTAACATCATAGCTAGAATTAATAATATTATAAGCTATCATGGTCAAGATTTGAAGGGTGGCATAGTTAAGGTGATATGGTGATCAAATGCATGAGGACTCTGTGAGGTTGTAAAAAGAAATAACATGATTGGCCCAAGTGGCTTATTATATTGCTTGACTGGGTTGGCCTACTGACTTTGTTGATTTGTAAGCCAAAAAGGAAGGAAGATAGGGTTTCTTGCATGATCTAATCTTTTGAATTGATTTCAACCACTCAAGAATCATTTCTTTGCTAGAAAAAATGTAGGGGCACTCTTTCCACCACCTGATTGTCCATTTTGAGGGTTCTAGCATTTATTGGTGCTATTTTTCACTTCAAGGTTTCTTCTAATTCAGGGTTTCATGACTTTCATGCCTCTGCAAGCATACCAAATAAAATCTAGTATTTGGGTCACCTTGATTATTCTTTGAGCACTTAATGGTAGTGGTTGTGAAGTAACTTCAGTTAGAAATATCTCAATTATGCCTAAGCTATAGATGCATATTTTGTAATCTTTGTAAAGGGTTGATCTTTTTTCTCATTCTCTAGTATTGATTCTATGCATACTACTATAATTTATTAGGCCTCTGAGCCATTGTAATCCTCTACTAAGTCTCATTTAGCCATTAACACACTATGCAAATTTTCTTTGCCTCTGGTTAATGTTTTTTGCCTATACAATTTGCATGATTGTATCTACTTTTGGAATTTGAATGATATTAAGTGAAGACTTTTTCTATAGCATTCTTTTGTTGTCCGATCTACATGTGGTTGTTGAATTAGGCAAAGTCTAAATCTATATTATTTGAGGTTATAACTAGTTAATTATGCATTTATGGGTAGAGATAAAGTCAACACTCTATTTTGGTGCATCACTCCTTATGTTAGAGTAGGTAGATTTTATTTTATGCATTCCTTCTCCCCTTTTCTCTCCAAGTGTAGTTAGGTGCACCTTGATAGTAAAGGAAGTTGGTCTTCTCTGGAGACTCAACCTCACAGTTCAAGTCCCACAACTTGGAGGAGGTCATTTCCATGTTTCACAAGGTTGTCCTTAGGTAAAAACTTTGGACAAGGGTGAAATTTTTTGTAACAACATTATTTACTTAAGAATAAAGGCAAAGGATACTTAAGCTTATACAATAAGAAGAGTTTTCAATAAGATGTGTTTTCCATGCCTAACTAAGTAAACGGTGTAAGCCGAGAAAATTCAATTTAGGATGAACAAAAATTTTAGTATATGTCAAGTAAATAAAGTTGGTATGTTTTGAGTGTCAATAAAATATAGTAAGTTCCAAGCATTAGGGAAATAATAGTAATGAATGAGCACAAAAGACTTAGTTCATGTTGTGCAACCTAGTGTTGGTCAAGCATTAGGAGACTATTATTTCTGAGTGAACAATATAGATGCTGAGTGATAAAAAAGAAGAAGAGTTTAATCAAATATTTTATGAATCTAAAGCTTTCAAAGTTAATTTCTAGAATTGTGTGAAGTGTGATGAAGATAAGTATGATGAGCTGGTGGCATAGGATTCAAGATAAACAATTTTAAGGTGAATCTAACGAGGATTGTAAGAGAGATTTCTAGAGGGACAAAAATGGAAAGAAGGGAGGATTCAATGAATCTAACCTAACACTAAGATGGATGATTGAGATTTAGTGGAAAGAGATCAAAATTATCTATATTAGGGGATGCAAGGCCAAAAGAAAAATGTTAGAGTGTGAGCTAGAGGAAGACAACAAGTTTGGATGTGTTTCCACATATGGTGGCCAAAGGAAGGAATCTGCTATCAACATATTAAGCATGAAATCTTAATGAGGTAAAGGCTTGAAGGGTGAAAAACCAATTAGAGATAAAGGGAATGAATGCCAAGTAGAATGGAGGATGGAACTGGAGATATGTAACCTAGAAGTATGTTGTTTTGTTTTCAGATCAAGTACTGCTACTTTCTAACAATTGTATCAATTTGGATAAATCATTTGGATTAAGGTTGACTTAACAGTCATGAGTAAATCCTTTAACTAGGTGACATTCTAATGAGATATTTTAAATTCCTCTAACAAGGATCACTCCTAACAAGGTGATTGAAATCCTTTAACCAAGTCACATTTCATAGTGTGTATTGTAACCTTTAACAAGGTTGGCTCCTCAGAGAGCTCAGTTTAGAAGAGTGAAAATTGGTAGCATGTTACTGGTGTTTTTTATTGGGTTTCCACATTAAATCCTTGTGCCATATTTTGTGAATGATTTTACTGTGTTTCATGTTTATATTTTTGCAAAGTTATTTTGAACTAGGATAATAAGTTACAAGAGTTATGGAGTCATTGGATGATCTAATCAATGCATGCAAATATATGATTGATGATACCTGAAAAGTTTTATTTGTACATTTGGATATTGGATAATTAATTCACCACCCACTTAGTTATTCCAAATATTCCAACAACCCCATTGAATGAATTGTTTGGATTTTGTTTTCCTAATAATCATTCTTTTGGTATAGTTAATGTTAATGATGTTGTTGAAATACCATAGTTATGGTGTTAGATGACAGAATCTTTGCAATCTATCACTTGGGTAGTATGTGAGGACTTAAATATGGTTGAGTTGGCCTCTAACAAAGATGTGATTTTACATTTTTGATGGACATCTAGAGAAAATGAAGTCTAGTACTACATGTAGAATAAATTGGGCATTTTTAATCCCAATTCTCATTGTCACAATCATAGTGTGATTTGGCATACTTGGTCTGATTTTAGATATGGTTCTAACATTATTTTTAAGAGGTTTTACCATGCAATGATATTTGCACAATATTTTTTCTCCTTTTATAAAGATAGGGAATTACCTGTCATTCCTCTACATAATGTGACTTATTCAGACCATCATTTTATCCTATTTACTATCACCTGGAAAATAGCTTAGAGGTGTTAGATTGTGGTGACTGATCAGGAAAGTACTGTACATACTTCATAAATAGTGGCTGACATGGTAGCCGACATATTATGGCCGACATATGGCCGACATGTTATAACCCTAAGGCGGTTTAATACTTGTATAAAAAGGGCTTAGGGTTGGGTATTTTTCATTATGTTGTGATGCGAAATTGGTTCTTGCGGCGGTATTGAGCTGTAAGGGATTACGGATTGTAATCAGGTTGTAATCACTGGATTGTAATAAGATCAGACTTGCTGTTTGGTGCATGTAGCCCAGGGATTGGGTGAACCACGTTAAATCTTGGTGCCTTGTGTTCATTTCTGTGTGTTCTATTATTTTTTCTGTTATTGGTTATATTTGCATGTAGTTTTTTTTTTTTTTTTAAAATTTCTGTCCGTGGTTTATCCTAACAAGAGGCATCCTTGTAAGATTTTTTTTCCCTCAATACTTCATTTTTTATTTATAATCCCACTATGGATCACATTTTTCATGTCTTAAATTTAAAACCTTAACCCCACACCCACATTGGATGGATTCAATGATGGAATGATGTTATTTCCATATAGAAAGATTTCTCTACATATGCAATAGGAAAATTTCTCTATACTATAGGTTCTCCTATGATGCCAACACCAAAGATATGTTTGTAGCTTTTGAGGTCCTAGCTTTAAATTGTTTTGATTCAGACCTGCAACTTCATCTTACAAATTTACACCACCAAAAGTAGCTTACTCACAATTATGCCACCAGAGGTGATTAAATAAAGGCTCATTTCCATTGGATTGAAGTTGGAGACCAATCTTCTAAGAAATTATTTCAAGCTCTTAGAGCTCTTCATATCTCTATGGGGATTAAAATAATTAAGTAAGACCATCATATTTTCTCTGAGCTTTCTGAAATTCTTCAAGTTTTTCTTTGATACTATGAGAAGGTGTTCAAAGTGTAGGGAAATTTAAATGAAAGGGACTAAGCCTTGAAGGAATGCACCATTATGACTCCAAACTATCATGTGGTTTAGTAGCATGATTTTTGTGACTAAATGCTTACCCTCAGTGAACTTAAGGAAGTTGTCTTCTCTATGGTAGATGACAAGGCTCTTGGATGTGTTAGCTTCCCCTGTGAATTCTATAAATTTTTATGGGATTCCATTAGATCCAAACTACAAAAAGTCTACCTTGAATCATATTATTTTAAATCCCTCAACAATATTATCAACAAAGGAAATATTAAATTCATATCTAAAGCTGGATATTCATAAGATATTTTTTAACTAGTGACACATTATCTTGTTGAATTTCTCCTAAAAGATCATAGCTAAAGCCTTGGCTCTCAAGAGTCACCACCTTTTCCCTTTGATTGTACACCTACAGGAAATTAGATTTCATCAAATCTAGATATATTCTTGATACTATTATTCTTGTTTGGGAAGGTATGAAATGGGCTCATAGTCTAAGAAGAAAACCCTTTTTCTAAATATTAATTTTGCCAAGGCTTATGATCACAAAAAATGGCATTTCATTCTTGCTATGCTTCAGGCCCTTGGCTTTTGTCCTATCTTTCTTTGATTAGTGAAAATTCTCTTTGGATATTCTTCAGTTTGTATCATCATCAATGACAAGAAACCTAAGGCCTTTGGTCTCTTCTGGTCCATCTGCCAAAGATCTCCTCTGCCTCAAACTTTGTATGTTTTCGCTGCTAAAGGTTTTGGGTATTTTCTTACAAATATTATCTCCTTTGGTTGTGTCAGAGGAATTTCCCTTCCTAAGTCACCTTCTCATATCATAAATGGCCACTTTTTTGATGGATCTTTTCTCACACTCTTAAAGGATGAGGAAAATGTTTTGAATTCTCTTTAGTGTCTTGATGTACTTTTTTCTTGGCTTCTAGGTGAGCAATTCAATGCCATAAAAATTTGTGCTATGGGCAATCATTTCTTCCTATTGTGCATTGGCTTGTAAAATAAAATTGGAAATGGATACAACATGGGGTGGGGGGGGGGGGGGGGGTGCATTCATTTTTTCTTTCAAGCTTCACTTTTTGATATTTGGTATATAATTTTTGCCAAGATTTCCAAAGAGATGGATTACTTTCTCATCAAGCCTCTTTCTTTGGCTAATAAATTCCTAATTTTCTCTAAGGTTTTGGTTTCTACCAATGTTTACTACTCATCCTATTAGGCACCTTCTAAAGCTTCTTATATGAAGTTGGAGAATCTTCTTAGAGATTTCCTCTAGGCTTCTAGATCCGACCACCATGGGTTTTATAGATTCGCATGGGAGTACTATTGTCTTCCCAAGAAATTTGGTGGCCTTGGGCTTATTTCTAATTAGAATAAGGGTATTGCCTTACATGATAAATGGGTCATCCATCTCCTCACAAGAGATGAAGCATAGAAGATTATCCTTAAGCATTGTATTTATTCTAGATTCCTAGTCAATAGGCCTACTTGGAAGGGAAATAGGTTTCAAGACCTTCTTATCATGCCAAAACAAGCGCAAATCTAGGGTACTTGTGTTGTTAAAATAAATCGAGAGCTTAGGAAGCCATCAAGACTTGGCTTCATTATGAAGGTGATGGTTTTAGGGATGGACTATCTATGAACATGGACAATATTTTATTTTCTCCTCTATTTTCCTTACAAGGAGTTCCACTTGATAAAATTCAAGGGGCTAGTGCACTGAATTTTTTAATTGTAGCATTAAGAATCCCAAGATTCTTTCTCTAGAGTTACTATATATGAGTCTTAGAACATGGGAAGATTGACAATTTCAATTTCATCTAGCTCAACCAGATCATTAGAACTTTGACCTACTAGTTTTTTCTTTTCCTTCTCATATGCTATACAAGCTAGGTATCCATCTAGCTAAGCCATGGTGGAAGGACTAGAGATGATATTTGTGCACTCCTCTTGTCAATTAAAAGCCCAAGATGGGATATCTTTGTCTAGTGCCACATTTACCTATGGTTCATACTCTCAACCAATGTTGGCACCTCCATTCTTCATAATATAATTAGAGACACATACTTAATACTATATGGAATGCCATCACTAAGCTTAAGATTACACACTTTTCTTTGTGTTTCCTTCTCCAAGGAGAAATTGGGTATTCCTTAACCTTATTGTCCCTTTTGTGGGAAACCTGAGTCTTTCCTACATATCTTTTGGTTATCATAGAGCTTAGCATTATTGGCTTTGAATTGATGATATTCTCAAGCCTCTTAGGCCAAAGCATTTTTCTTGTCTTTTGATCTTATAGGGAAATTCTTCTAGAATTTTCATTAAGTAAACCCAGATTTGGCATGTTTTAGGATGGATATTTTTTCAATCTTTAGGAGGATAGAATTGTTGTTCTTTTTTATTGTAGCTTTCTAGATATAAATGTTTTTATGTACACTAAATCTTGCATATGTAAAATTGTAATGATGTAGATTCAAGTACAAGTCAACAAGGTGGCCCACCTATAGGATTTTCTCAATTGTTGGGGAAAAACATCATGTACCATTATCTAAGCTATATTGGATTCCACTTCTATGGACCAAACTCTAATCCATAGCCATCATCGGGGTCTCAATTCCTTTACTCGTTATTCATGGATGTCACATTCTTAGGCTCCTCATCGCTCACTGAGTGGTGGATTTGAGGACCATCACTGTCATTTTTTCCTCTTCACAATGGGGCTCTAGTTGGTCCTTGGTTGGTCCTCCTCCTACTCTTGATTCCTCTGGTTGGACTTCTTGAAGTCCTGACCTAAAATTATCATTCTATCACTTGGATCTAGGGATTTCACCTCCTAGGGTGGAGTGAGAAGAAGAAAAAAAGAAAGATGCTGTTGAAGATAGGTAGGGTTCTCCTAAGCCACCTACCAACCCCTCTGATGTATGGGATTCTAATGGCTGCCACTATCCTCCTCCCTTAGTTGGCACTACATTAGCTACTTGAGTGCAATTTATATGTATTTTTTTAATGAATAGTTTTTAGTTTTCTACCTTTTTCAACTTGCTTTTTTTTAATATCTAACTTTAATAGTTTAATTAATAGAAAAGGGAATATTCCTAAAAAATAAAACTTCTCAATATAAATAAGAAATGTGCTAATCAAATATATGTTACAATAGTAAACTTTAAATTTTTAGACTTAGAATTAGAAAGCATTGAACTAAGAATTTTTCACTAATCAAATATATTTAAAAATCAAGGACTATAGTTTCCATAAAGTAAATTATTGAACAAAAAAAAGCAATTGTTAAAGAAAACAATCAATCAAAATAAGAAAATTAAATATACTTAAAGAAAAAAATCAATCATCCTATAAGATAATCAAGATTAAAATAAGAAAAATAATCTTGGAAGAAAAATAATCCTGACACTAAAAGAAGCAAGTAGAAAATGACAATCAACCTATTGAAGATTGCTAATTGCCATTCACCCTATAATAATTGTGACCACTTCATCTAAGAATTTTACATTTGTTAGTGATGATCATATCAAGAGGATTTGAGGAAGTATTCGACAATGTGTACAAATGAAGTGGGCAAGAGTGCATATAGAGAGTTAAAGACATGAAGGAGATAATCTTGATTTACAGAGGACAATATATGAATAGAGTACCTAAGAACCAATTAAAGAAATTTAGATTTTATCTCATAATAGAGATAAAATCTTGATATGAAAAGTTGGATGGTGATAGTAAATAACCTAATGATGACATTATTGAGTGTGTAAGGTTAGAGGTCACATGTGTGAGAAGTTTTAAAGAATGTGATTTGACAATGTTGTGTAATTGTAAAATTATTGATTATCCTAAAGATATCCTAATAATTATTTGAGAAAGCCTCAAGACCGACTCAAGGAATTATTGTGAGGATATGGTATAAAGGAAGAATATTTTCCTTATTATGAGGTATGAAATCAAGTGTGTGATATGTGAAGTATTTGGTAAATGTGAGTAATTGATTCAAGGGATTATTAGATGTGAAGTTGGTGATCTAGAATCAAGATCAAAAGAGATTTGGTTTGGTCAAAGGATAAAGAAGGAGGTATAAATTTTTATTATTTTTCAAGGAAAAATATAGAGATTAGTTGGACAATAAGTTCGGTGGTCTTGTACCTAAAGCTATTTGGATAGTAGGCCCGTCTACCTTCTACAACTCCTAACAGGGTTGGAATCTCCTAATAGGGATTCAAAGTCTCCTAACAAGGACTAATATGTACTAAATGTATTTTATTGGCTTCTAATAGAGTCTATCCTCTAACAAGGAACTTTTATATTAGTACATCATTTTTTTGGGTACCATCCCCACTAGGGTTTTCCCTCAGATGAAGGGTTTCCCTAGTTAACATATCTGGCGTTATTGTATATGAGTATCTTCTTATGGTTATTGATTATATTATTCATATTATTTAAGATTAATAATGTTGATAAGTGTTTTAATGGTTGGATAACTAATTCAACCCTCCCCCTCTTAGTTATCTTGGTAGAATTTACTTTCTAACAATTGGTATTAGAGCCTCAGGTCCTTGAAGAGAAATCTTAAAAGCTTTGGGAGATCAATGATGAGTCACTTCAGAAAAGAAAGTCCTTTAATTGATGGAGTCAATTATGATAGTTGGAAGGAGAAGATGAAAACTTATTCTCTATGTATGGGTCAAGGATATTGGTTGATGAAAAATAATGGAAGGGAGATTATGGAAGAAAACAAACTTGAGGAATGTACTGAAGCTGAAAGAGATATTTTTATGTGCAATATGATTTCTAGAGAGGCATTATCATTAGCTCTTACTAAAAATTAATATAGCCAAATAAAATAACTAGAGACATCTCATAAAATTTTGATAGCCTTAGAATCTACTTTTGAAGGTGATAAATGTGTTAAGAGAATTAGACTACAAAATTAGATATGTTTGTTTCAAGATGCTAAAATGATGGAAGCTGGATATATGAGAAGCCATGTTGGTAGAATCTTTGAGATTATTGTAGGAACTAAGTCTTGTGAAGGATCTATAGATGAAGATGAAATTATCTAGAAGATTTTGAAAACATTTACACCACTATTTAGATAAACAACACAAATGATTGAGCAAGTGATACCTTGCACTGATAATTTTAGCAGAGAGACTTAAATTGGAAGGTTGGAAGAAGTGAGCTTGAAGCAATCTAGAGAATTTTCCAAAGTGGAAATAACTTTGAGTTCATTAAGTTTTTATCCTTATTTATCAAGAAGTGCAAGCACCAATGGAGACTATGCCAACAATAGTAGATCAATATCCAAAGAAGACATAAAAATTGAAGAAGGAATAGCTATGCTTGTAAGGAGAGAGCTAGATGGTAAGAACTTTTTTTTATTGTTGGACTTGTAATGAATTTAGTCATTATGCTTCTAAGTGTCCTAAAAGAGAGAAAAATTATAAGAATAACTTCAAGTCTATAAGACCTAGAGATTCTTTGTATGCAAATAAAGATGATGAGTCTAAGGAAAGAGTTTAGAGTGAAAGTTATGATGAATTAGGATTTATGGCTATAAAAGAAGAAAATTTTGAAAATATAATTAAAGAAGAAAAATCCCTAGTTTCACAAGTTGAAAATAAACTTGATTAGATTATAGATAGTGGATGTTGACATCATATGACTGGAGATATGAATATGTTTGTTAAGTTTAGAAATCATGATGGGGGAATTATTAGAGTTGGTAACAATATGGCTTGCCATATCATATGAATATGATCTATTACTCTTGATGGAAAGACTAACATTAATAATGTTTATTCTGTTGATAGATTAAAGCATAACCTACTCAGTGTTGCATAGTTGGTTGATAAATGTTATTAATTGCAATTCAAAGAAAAGACATGCATTATAAAGACAAATATGGTAAGTTGATTGGAACCAGTAAAAGATCTAGGGCTAATGTGTTTCAATTGAACCCCACTAAGATGACTTGTTTCATTGCTAAGGTGGATAATAGTTGGTTGTGGCATAGAAGTTTTTGTCACATAAAATTTGATAATATTGTGAAGGCTAGTAGTACATTTGTAGTCAAAGATTTACCTAGAATAATGAAGCCTACTAATGTTGTTTGTAAAGAATGTATTTTTTTTTTTTAGAGTGGTAAACACTTTGATCTAGAGCTATGAACCGGTGAGGCCACAAATAGGGGACCTCATCCCCATAAGATTTGAACCTTGATGGCAAGGATAACAACTCAACAACTTAACCATCACAACATGCCACTATTGGTGTAAAGAATGTATTATTGCTAAGAAAAATAAAGTTTCTTTTCCTAGCAAGAAGTTCACTACCATAGAAAAGTTAGATATTTTTCATACAAATTTGAGTGGTTCTACCAGAACAATAGTATTATGTGGTGAAAGGTACTTTATGATTTTTGTTGATGATTTCATTGGAATGATGTGGGTAGCATTTCTTAAAGAAATGTATGAAGTATTTGGAAGGTTCAATTTGTTCAAGAATAGGTTTGACAATGAATCAAGTGTAAAGATAAAATGTTTAAGATCCAATAGAGTTAAAGAGTTTACTTCTAGAGAGTTTGACATCTTTTGTGAAGAAAATTCCATTAAAAGATAGCTTTCATCACCCAAGACTCTTGAGAAAAATGAGATTGTAGAAAGAAGGATCAAGTCTATAACTAAAGTAGCAAGATAAATAATGTTTGAGAATGATGTATCGAAGACATTTTGGATGGAAGTAGTCAAAACAAAAATACATATTTATTACTCTATTGAAAAGATATATTGTCATTAGTATCAAAATAATTAGTCATAATGGAAAGTTAGTAGTAATCAAGTTTCCAACTAGCAGTGTTAATAGAGCTCACTAAGGAGCCGAGAAAATAAGTTAACTAAATAAGAAGAAAGAAGTGTAACCCAAGTTGATAGTTCACATTGAGTTGTAGCATCAACTAATTTGATAGTGTCTACTAAGCTCTAATGTGAACCAAGTCAGTAGAACAATTTTGTTCCAAGGTGATAATAAAGCTGGCAGAACAGTGTAAACTAAGTTAGAAGTGTCTAATGAGTGATCATTATGAATCAAGCATCTAGAATCAATTGAGTGCTAGAGTTAGCCAAGGTGATAGTGTTGGATACAATTGGTTAATTGTGTGTTGTCTTTGATGTTACATGAATATCATATCATTATCAATCAGTATATGTTGAGCTTGCTCAGGCAGTGAAGATAGTTCTCAGTGTCTACTGAGCATTCTAATGTTTTCCTAGTTCAGAAGGCAATATATACTAAGTTCACTCAAGCATCAAAGAAAAAGTTGTAGAGAGTGTGTGTTAACCAAGCTAACTCAAGTAATGAAGGAAAGTTGGATGGAACCAGTGCTAATCAAGCTCACTCAGTTGCCAAAGGATTTTTGTAAGTTTGTAGTGTTAACCAAGCTTCTATTGGTTAATAAAGGAAATCATTTCAGAGTTAGTTTCTACCAAGCATGGTTAGCTAATGAAGGATTTTCTTATTTTATTAGATTAAGCTTAATTGATTTATCTATTGATTCTAGCTGAATAAGATGATGAATATTGATTGTTCTAAGTTGTATTTGAGCCAACTTGACTAAGTGGAAGATATAAGTATAAGGTCAAGTTGTGATTTCAAGTGTGTGAGTGCAAGTGAATGAGAAAATTGTGATGATGTGATTGAAGATCTATTAGTGAGCAGAGGACGCAAATTTGAAGGATAAGAAAAATATCCTTGTGGTGCAACAAAGCCATAGTTGATTAGAAAGGATCGAGTACAAGCCAAAATAGAGATCTAAAATCAGAAAATTAGTTGCATTCAAATTAGGTCATCTCATTGTTACTTTCTAACCATTGAATCAATGATCTAAATCTCCTAACAAAGTTGGCTTAACAACTATTTGCAAATCCTCTAACAAGGTGGAAATTCCATTGAATTATTCTCAAGACCTCTAACAAGGCCACTCCTAATAGGGTGATTAAATCCTTTAATAGGTTCACACCTAATAGTATTTTTTGTAGCCTTTAACAGGGTTGGCTCCTAACAAGACTCACTTTAGAAGAGTGAAAATCAGTAACTAGTTACTATTGGTGTTTTTTCCCAAATTGGGTTTCCACATTAAATTCTGTTTTCAAATGTGTTCATGCTATTTTCTTTATGTGTTTGCAACTAAGTTAATGTAATGGTAATCATAGTTAAAATCTAAAGGTTTATATGTTAATCTTCTACCAAGCTAATCTAGTTATAACCGAGTTACAACATTCTCCGTGTTTACCAAGCTTCAATAGTATTGAGTTATCTATTTTAATTTTGTACTGACATATATGGGATTTGGGATTTATTTCTATGGTAATTGATTCACCTTCTCCTCTTGGTTACTCCTCTTATATTTCTAGCAATTGGTATTAGAGCTTTTGGTGCTTACAGAGAAGGTTTCAAGGACCTAAGCTAAAGATTAGGATGTCTTACAAAAGAGAGATTCCTAAGCTGAACAGAGAAAATTTTGTAGCATGGAAAGGACTTATTAGATTACATATGGCTACCATCAATGATTCAGGTTACAAGTATCTAAATGCTAAATATAAGACTCCCACTAGAACATTATCAGTTGAAGACATTGTTGAAAAGAAGAATCATAAATCATGATGATTGATATTGCATCTGCTCTCAATTATGTTGAATTTGATGAGGTAAAAGATTGCAAAACTGCTTTTGAAATGTGGAACAACTTGAAAGATATCTATGGAGGAGATGACAATGTGAGGTGAGCCAAAGTAGAAAGCCTTAGAGGACAATTTGATCAAATGAGAATGAGAGAAGATGAAAACATTGAAAAATATATGGAACAGATCAAGACCAGTGTAAGTGCAATCAAAGCATCTGGAGCAGACATCAAGGAGGAAACTATTGTAAGCAAAGTGCTCATAACGCATCTTCCTATTTATGCAATTAGAGTATCTGCTATTCAAGAAATGACATGTGATCCAACTAATAAGATAGGCTTGGATGCTCTAGTTGAAAGATTAACAGCTTTTGAATTAAATAATTATGATAACTATGTTCTTGCTTCAAAGAATATTGAATATGCATTTAAAGCTAAACTTTCACTCAAAGAAAAGGGTAAAAAGTCAAAATCTAGTCAATCAAGAAATGGAGAAGATGGATCACTAGAAGAAAGTTTAGATAGTGATCTTGAATTTGTTTAAGCCCTGCTTCCAAGGAAGTATTCTAAAATTAGAGGAAAGTACAAAGGTAAAGTTCTTCTGATCTCCTTTTCTTGTGAAGAAATTGGTCACATTGCTATTAGGTGTCAGAACAATGAAATCAAGGATGAGAAGAAAAGTAATAAGCATAAAGGAAAGAAGGACTCCAAGAACTACAAGAGCTTTGAGGAAAAAGGTAAGAAAATTTATTTTATGGCCAAAGATTCTGATAACAGTGAAGATGAAATGGTATATATAGTTGTGAAAGATGAATCTGATGATGAAGGAGATAAGATGACACTTATCTCTCATGATAGAAAAAATGATATATGGATTATTGACACTGGCTACTCACATCATATGATTGGTGACAAAACAAAATTTGAGCATATGGAATATTACGATGGAGGTAGTGTAAGATTTGGAAATAATGAACCTTGTAACATAAAAGGAAAATGATGTATCTTGTTGACTAAAGAACTTGTATGTGTCAATGCCTATTGGGTTGAAGGACTAAAGCATGATCTATTGAGTGTGGCATAGCTAGATAACATTGGATTCATGGTAGAATTCATGAATGGATAGGCAAAATTGCTGGATGGGAAAGGAAATCTGGTTGGATTTGGCAAGAAAACAAAAGGTAATCTATTTTATCTTGATCTTAGTGATTTTTCATATTTTATTGCTCAAGTAGAGGAAAGATGGTTATGGCACAAAAGGCTATGTCATGTGAATTTTGATAATCTAGTTAAGATAAACAAACATAAATGAGTTAGAGGTATTCCTAGTTTGAAGAAACCTGACATGTGTCTATGCAAGAATTGCCAAATTGGTAAGATGGGAAAGACACGCTTCAAGAGTAAAGACTATTAGTTAAAAAAAGCCTTGCACTTATGTGGACCTATTAGAATAGAGAGTTATAGGGGAGAAAAAATTTTCATTCTTTTTGTTGATGACTATTCTAGAATGATGACAATAATGTATCTAAAAGAAAAATCGGAAGCCTTCCAAAAATTCAGGTGGTATCTGGCAAGAGTGGAAAAAGAAACTGGAAAAAAATTGAAATGCTTAAGATCAAATAGAGGTGGTGAATTCATCTCCCATGAATTCAATAATTTCTACATTGAAAGAGGAATTAAAAGACAAGTATTAGCCCCTAGTACACCACAACATCATTGTATAATAGAAAGAAGAAATAGATCTATCATGGATTGTGCAAGAACATTGATGATTAAAAAGAATGTTGCTCCCAAATACTGGAAGGAAGCTATCAGCACTACGGTTCATACCTTGAACAAAGTTCAATTGAAGAAAGATTCAAAGAAGACACCTTATCAGCTATGGTATGGCTACAAACCCAATGTAAGTTACTTAAAAGTATTTGGTAGAAAATATTATATATTGAAAGAATCTAGAAAAGGAAAATTTGATGTAAAAGATGATGAAGGCATATTTCTAGGATACTCCTACAAAGGTAAAGCATCTAGATGTTTGAATTTGTCTACTCACAAAATTATACAAAGTGCACATATCAGAATTGATGAATTTGCAGAAAAGAGTGAAGAAGAAAGTAGCAAGGAACCTAAAGATTATAAAATATTTGTTTACTATGAACCTTATACTCTGCCAAATCTATTTGAGAGAAAAGAAGCTTCATTTGCCAAGCTCCCAAAAACTCCCATAGTTCTCGAGGTGCAGACTGTGCAACCCAAGCTGCAAGGACTTGAGACACAATCAAAGGCTATTGAGCTAGTTCAAACTGAGCTTGATGGACCCAAGTCATAGACAAAAGGACCTAAGTTTGAAACTATAATTCAAGAAGAAGATGGTGGAACTCATTCAAAGACCAAGGAGCCTATGTTAGCAAGATACATTAGAAGACATCATGCACTTGACCAGATCATTGGAGACAAATTAGATGGAACAATGACAAGAAGCAAACTAAATGATACATGTTTACTTGCTGAATTTGAACCTAGAATTGTTAAAGATGCTCTAGAAAATGAAAGTTGGATTGAAGCAATGAATGAAGAGATAGATTAGATAGAAAAGAAAAAAACTTGGACTCTTGTTCCTAGACCCAAGGATAAAAATGTAATTGGTACAAAATGGGTATTTAGAAATAATCTAAATGAAGATGGAAAAGTATCAAGAAACAAAGAAAGATTGGTGTGCAAAGGTTATTCTCAAGAAGAAGGTATTGAATATGGTGAGACTTTTACTTCTGTGGCAAGCCTAGAAGGTGTTAGAACTTTACTAGCATATGCAACAGATAGAGGATTTAAAGTATATCAAATGCATGTTAAATCTACATTCTTGAATGGAATTCTTGATAAGGAAGTTTACATTGAGCAACCATAAGGTTTTGTAGATCCTAGTAAAAGAGACATGGTTTTCAAGTGACACAAAGCTTTATATGGTCTCAAGCAAGCTCCCAGACCTTGGTATGAGAGACTACATAATTACTTGGCATAGATTGTTTTTCAAAGGACTAATGATAATAGTAGTCTATATATCAAGGAAGGATTGGATAAGATGATTGTGTTGGCAGAAATATTTGTTGATGATACTCTATATATAGGAAATGATGACTTATGCAAAGCATTCTTAGAAGAAATGAGTAAAGAATTTGAGATGTCCATATTTGGTGAGATAAAATTATTTGTTGGATTACAAATATAGTAGAACAAAAATGGTATCTACATCACTCAATCTAAGTATATTAAGGAGATATCGAAGAAATGTGGAATGAAAGATTCAAGACCAGTTGGAACACCTATGTCTACTAGACACAAACTCTCCAAAAATGATATTCCAAAGAAGTAGATAAGATCACAAAAAAATAAATGATTAGAAAATTGTAGTATGTAGTACACACAAGGCTTGATATTACTCTAGTAGTTGGAATAATGGCAAGATTCTCAGCAAATCCTAAGGAAAATTGCATGATGGAAATCAAGAGAATCATGAGGTATCTAAAAGGTACTGAAGAGTATGGTTTATGGAACAAACTTAAAAGCAATTTGGACTTGAAAGTATTTATTGATGTTGATTGGGCAAGAAGTCTTTATGATAGAAAAAGTACTAGTGGTGGAGCATTCTTTCTTGGTAAAAGACTAGTATCTTGGACAAGCAAGAAGAAAAATTGTACATCCCAATCCATAGAAGAGGCAAAATATATAGTAGCAACAGTCAATTTTTCTAACATTGTTTGGTTCAAACAACTGTTGGAAGGAATGAAGGTAGAGATCAAAGATCCAACTATCATATATTGTGATAACACCAGCGCAATCAATATATATCAAAGAATCTAGCAATTCACTCCCAAAAAAAAGCACATTGCTATAAAATATCACTTCTTAAGAGATTTAGTGCAAGATAAAGAAGTCAAATTGAAATATGTGAATACAAAGGAATAAATTGTAGACATATTCACCAAGCCATTACCTAAAGATGTATTTCTGTATCTAAGAGGTAAGCTAGGGGTCATTCCCCTATCTAAAATTCACTAAATATAGTTTAGTGAATGCATCAACCAGAACCTATTGAAGATCAATAAGTTGGTACAAAATTGGCAAGGGCATATTGTAGATGAATCAATACTTAAGATATATTGGTATTTACAAAATTATTATCTTCGGTATGTGTTTTCAAAGAGGGAGAAGTTTACTATCATGTCTCTGAGAAATTTTTGGATCTAGAATAAAGTTTATAAATCAGAGAGGGGAAGTATGCTGAAAGAGGGAGGATGTTCTGAATGGACTTGGTAACAGTTGTTGTAGACAAAATTTAGTGAAAGGAAGATCTCATACTGATAGAGGGAGTTCTCAAGTCTAAAATCCAAAATTTCATTGTGCTATGACATGTTGTGTTGCCATCAATGTGAAAGAGGGAGATTTTTGGATACAACTGGTTAATTGTGTGTTGTCTTTGATGTTACACAAATGTCATATCATTATCAGTCAGTATATGTCAAGCTCATTTAGGTAGTGAAGATAGTTATTAGTGTCTATTGAGTGTTCTTGTGTTTTCCTAGTTTAGAAGGTGGTGTCTACCAAGTCCACTTGGGTGGCAAAGGAAAATTTGTAGAGAGCAAGTGTTAACTGAGCTCACTTAGGTAACGAAGGAAATTTGGATGGAACTAGTGCTAACTAATCTCACTTAGTTGCCAAAGAATTTTTGTAAGTTTGTAGTGTTAACCAAGATTTTTTTGGTTAACAAAGAAAATCATTTCAGAGTTAGTTTCTACTGAGCAGGGTCGACTAACAAAGGATTTTCTTATTTTATTGTATTAAGCTTAATTGATTTATCTATTGATTCCAACCAACTAAGGTGATGAATATTGATTGTTCTAAGTTGTATTTGAGCCAACTTGACCAAGTGGAAGATATAAGTATAAGGTCAAGTTGTGATTTCAAGTGTGTGAGTACACGTGAAAGTGAATGAGTGAATTGTGATGATGTGATTGAAGATCTATTGGTGAGCAAGGGAAGCAAATTTGAAGGATAAGAAAAATATCCTTGTGGTGCAACAAAGTCATATTTGATTAGGAAGGATCAAGTACAAGCCAAAATAGAGATCTGAAATCAGCAAATTAGTTGCATTCAAATTAGGTCATCTCATTGTTATTCTCTAACCATTATAGAAGTAATCTAAATATCCTAATGGAGTTGGCTTAACAACTATTTGCAAATCCTCTAACAAGGTGGCAATTCCATTGAATTGTTCTCAAGATCTTTAACAAGGCCACTCCTAATAGGGTGATTAAATCCTTTAATAGGGCCACACCTAACTATTTTTTTTGTAACCTTTAATAGGGTTGGCTCCTAATAGGGCTCACTTTAGAAGAGTGAAAATCAATAACTAGTTGCTATGGGTGGTTTTTAAAAAATTGGGTTTTCATGTTAAATCTTGGTGTCAAATGTGTTCATGCTATTTTCTTTATGTGTTTGCAACAAAGTTAAATTAATGGTGATCATAGTTAAAATCTAGAGGTCTATATGTTAATATTCTACCAAGATAATCCAATTATAACCAATTTACAACATTTTGTGTGTTTACAGAGCTTCAACAATATTTGGTTATCTATTTGCATTTTTGTACTAACATCTATGGGATCTAGGATTTATTTTTGTAGTAACCAATTCACCCCTCCCCTCTTAGTTACTCCTCTTATATTTCTAATAGATAGTGTTTCTTGAGTGTCTTCAGTATCTCTTGAGTAAGTCATTGTACCCGAGTTCCAACACTGAGATGATAGAGTGATTATTTTTAGAAATAATATGTTGTAGCCAACTTATGTAAGAACTATTTGGATGGATATAAGGATAAGGTATTCTAGTTATCCAAAATATATATGGTAAGTTGGAGAACACTATATAAGTAAATATGGAGGAGCAAATTGTCTAGAAAGCTACAAGCAATATAAGGAAAGGAAGAGACTCATCTATCACAGTCAGGTGATCAGTTTTACTTCAAAGGATATTCATCAACAATCATAGTTGCATTTTAGAGATCAATCCAGTGTTTCATCCTAATAGTTGTATCAGTCCCAAATCCCCTAATAGGGTGGACCTAATAGTCCTTTATAGAAACCCCTATTAGAGTGCATACTTAATTGTATTTTCTAAATCCTTTCACAAGGTGGACCTAACAATCTTTTATAGAAAATACTAACAAAGTACATACTTAATTGTATGGTATGAATCCTTTCATAAGGTGGACCTAATAGTCTTTACTACTCTTAACTAAGTATGATCATCAGAAGTGATCATTATAAGCCTTAATTGACCAACTTTATTACTATAGTAGTGAAGCATTGTGGGTGTCATCCCCACCCTAGTTTTACCTTCTACTTGGAGGGTATGTGGGTTACCAAATATTATGTTATGGTGTTGTTACTTTAAAATTTTATGTTTATTTCATGCAAATAGATTAGATAACTTAATAAAGTGGTTTAAGAGAAAGAAGTTTAAGTGGTTCCTGATTCACCCCCCCTCACCCCCTCTCAATAACCTAGTTTGAATTACATTTCCAACAATACCATGGATAGAGTACAAATAAAAAAAGGTACAACCAAGACTCCTTATTAATTATGGTTTATACATGCACCATCATTAAAATACTTATGAATCTTTGGAAGTAAATGTTACATAAAGAGAGATGATGATATTGGTAAGTTTGATCTAAGAAGTAATGAAGTTATCCTCCTTGGTTATTCATTGAAAATAAAATCTTATACATCTTTCATTTAGAGAACTAAGACAATTGTTGAGTGTGCAAATGTGAAAGTGGATGAAAATTTTGGAGTTAAAGAGAGAATTTTGGATTATATTTTTGATGAACAAGAAGATAATACTAAACTTGCTAGAGAAAATATTGAGGTTTTTCTTAAGACCAAAAATGATTTTTAGAATGATGTTAAAATTTTTGAACAAAGAGATGGACATAGATTGTAATTGAGATAAGTAAGAGTTGAGGTAGCAACTCCTCCACTAAACATAAATTTATCAAAGAATCACCCTACTGATTAGATTATTGGAAGCAAAGACAAAGGAGTAATGACAAGAAACAAAGTGCATGAGGAATTATGTTTGATTTCTCAAGTTAACCCAAAAAGTGCAAATTTTGCATGCAAGGATGATCATTGGATTCAAGTAATGAAGGAAGAAATAAATTAGATTTTGAAAAATGAGACATGGGAATTGGTTTCTAGGCCTAAAGACAAGAATTCTATAAGAACTGAATGGGTATTTAGAAATAAGGTGAATGAACAAGGTGAAGTTGTAATGACTAAAAATGAATTCATATGCAAGGAAAATTTACAACAAGATGGTATAGATTATGAAGAAAAATTTTCCCCCATTGCTAGAATGGAAGCATTAAGAATGTTCTTGGCTTATGCAACAAATAATAAGTTTAAAGTGTATCAGATAGATGTTAGGTCAATATTTTTTAATAAAGAACTTGAAGAAGAATTTTACACTAAGAAACCTAAAGGATTTCCTTTTATGGAAGAAAAATACATGGTATGTAGATTAAAGAAAGTATTGTATGGTCTAAAAAAGCACCTAGAGCCTGGTATGTAAGATTGGACAAATATTTGAGAAAATTTGGAAATGCTAAAGGCACAACAGATAGTAACCTATATTTGAAAGAAATTGAGAATAGATTATTGATAATTATATATTTATTAATAACATAATATTTGGGGGTAATGATGAAGCAATTGATTCATTTTCTGATGAGGTCAAGAATGAACTTGAGATAACCTTCATTGGTGAGATGAAATTTTTCTTGGGTTTACAGATTATGCAAAATAGTGATGGTATTTTCGTATCACAAGAAAATTATTTGAAATATTTATTGAAAATATTTGACTTAAAAAGTTTTAAGCCTATTTGTACACCTATGATAGATAGTCACAAGTTATCTAGCAAAGATGAGACACCTACAATTGAGAAGAAAACTTATATAGATCTATAATTGGAGGTTTGCAATATCTAACTTACACCAGACCATATGTAGCAAATGAATTTGGGATAGTAGCAAGATTTCAAGATGATCCTAAGGAATCACATTATGCAATAGTAAAGAGAATATTCATATATCTAAAGGGTACACCTAATTATTGACTATGGTATGATAGATCAAGTGATTTCACTTTATGTTCTTATACTGATGTAAATTGGGTAGGTCGTATGGATGATATAAAAAGTACTAGTATTTTTTCTTGAAGAAAGATTGGTTTCTTAGCTAAGCAAGAAACTAGATTGTATTTCAGAGAGTACAACAAAATTAGAGTATGTAGGAACAACAAACAATTGCAATCAGATCATGTGGATGAAGTAGATGCTAAAGGACATTGGAATATAATTTTAAGTTTCTATATCATACATTGTGATAACACAAGTACACTAAGTATGCATAAGAATCTTGTGTTTCATTCTAAGACTACATATATATCAATTAACTATCATTTTTTGAGAGAGAAATTTGTAGAGAAAGAGATTAGATTAGAGTATGTAAGTACAAAAGTGAAGATTGCATATATCTTTATGAAACCCTTTCCTAAAGATGTATTTGAGTATTTGTGAAGTATGCTTGGGGTTATACCTATGCCTACTTCTGATTAGATGATGTAGATAATACATCAATCCAGTGGTACAAAGCACTATTGTTTGACAAGACTGAATGTTGATGCTTCATGTATGGGGGAGTTTCTAAGTTGAGTAGAGTCATCAAGGACTCTTGATAGATGGTTTAGAATAGTGTCTTTGGATACTTGATCTAGCTGAAGACTTGGAGTAGATGATTAACATAATGAATCCTTTTTCATTGATGTCAATGGGGGAGAAAAATTAAATGGGGGAGAAGTTTTGAACAATTTATTTCCATCCATGTAAGATTGAGAAAGAAAGGATAAAGAAGTTGTTCTATAATAAAATAACTTGTACAATGGAAGAGATAATATGAAATATTCTACAAATACTTGATAATAACTGAGAGCAATAGGCCACTTCAAGGGGGAAACCTTTAAATATCTCCAATGAGAACACACTTCATAATATGATCCTAAAATAAGACTAACAACCTCCTATATATAGCTAATTATGGTTAGGTTGAATAGACACAACCCTATATAACACCTAGGTCAACCTACCTACCTAAATAATAATAATATAATAATAACATGACTTAATTAAGGATTAAGATAGCCACAAGTTGACTATTCATAACCCTAAATACACTAATATTAAGAGTTTAGTATGCCCTCTCTCTTCAAAGAAGTATTGCCCTCAATGCTAACTAGGTGTGGATTCTTTTGAATCAAACCCTCATCCTCTTATGTGGCTTCTTCAACTAGTAAATTACTTGATTGGATGAGATATTGAGTGAGGGTTCCATTCCTTAACATCTTTGTCTATGTTTGAACAATGCACTCCGGTTCCCAAATTATTCTTCCTTCTTCATCAAGCTCTAGTAGTACTATTTGAGTGGGAATATTCTTCCCAATCACCTTCTATTAGAAATACATGATATTGAGGGAGAGAGAGAGAGTGTGTGTGTGTAAGGGGGGGGGGGGGGGGGGTGTGAATTTGTATTCTACAAACTTTCTCCCACAACTACATATTTTTACTTGTTTTGCAATATGCATAAGAAAGTAAACCAATAATGTTGAACAATAAATATAACCACACACAAAGAGAAATCATAACACTATTATTTTTTGACTAGGGAAAACTTGGCCAAGGGAAAACCTTGATGGGGATGGTACCTATAAAATTATCCACTAAACAAAAGAATCATGTTAAGGATATTGACCTTGTTAGGAGTCTATAAATTACATATAGTGTCTTGGTCCTTGTTAAAGGGCTAGGCCCTATTAAAAGCCTAAATCCTAGTAGGAGTTGCTTTAACCCTATTAGGAGTTGGTATTACAATTACAAGCATATGCAAGAAGAGCCCATTTCCCTAACATGCAATTATACAATTTAGTGCCTTTATACAAAAGAGATAGATACAAATAGCTATTTATCATTGGTTGTCATACTTTGCATAGCTTGATCTAACATTAGAATTTGCATCATGGGTCTCTCATATAACTTCACATGTCATATATATCATATAGTTCACATTCTTGGATATATCACATATCGTACATCACAATACTTCGTATAAAGTAACTCTTTACTTATACCATTTCCTTTCACAAAATTCTTGTGTAGTCGGCTTGATGAAAACATGTGCTATATTGACTTAGGGTAAACATATAGGATGTTGTCCCTACAAACATAAGTAATTATTTCCTGACCAAAATAATTCCTTAACACTTTATACCTCTTTTCTTGTTGTACTATGTTCTATTGTGCACATTGACTTTATTGTTATTTAGCTTGTAACTTTGTTTGTACTGATTATACTGACTTGTGCACTTAGGTATGTCATCATGAAACTCCTATACACCTTACCTTAACTTCACATGTACCAAATATATTTTTATCCTTCACTATATAGAAAACAATCTATGTGCTACAATGAAATTGTCTAACACTTAGACAATTTTCTATCTTTGATTGTAGAATCTTTAGCAGTTATTTTGTCATTACATCTTGACATATATGTTATCATAAGTGATAGCCTTAACTCATCTTACCTAGCCATATTTTCAACAATCTCCCCATTTGGAATTGATGGGAACATATGGGAAAATTGGCTAAGTCCCAAAATGTTATACAAAACAACAATAAACACAAAAATTGGCCGTCAAAACTCCAAAATTGTATTCATGTCTTGATGGATCATTACATATTTGAATAATTGCATATCATATTTCCATCATTCTTATCTCTCCTTTTACAATTATTTCATATATACATAGCTAAGCTCCCCCTTACATATGTATACAATTTTCTTACATTCTTCTCCCCCTTTGACATTAATGACAAAGGTGTCAAAAAAATTTAACATGTCAAAATTATGTCCCATACCTCTTCTTAGGCTAACAAGTGAGAAATGCAATCACCAAAACTAATTGCAACACTCTTCATATTCTTCTCCCATGAGCCCTCGACTCCTTCTAAAATGTTGAGTAGAGTGCACAAACCATAAGATTCTATCTCTATGACATTTAGATCTAAGTACACAAAATTGTCAAAAGATGTCTTAATCAATAGGCATTCCTCTAGCTAACACTCTTTTGTGCTCAACTTCACTAATTAGTGTTCTTTCAAAAGTGAGAACCTCTTGGTTATCCTTGATTTCATATCTTCAATGACACTTATCTCATCATGGGACTATCTAACCTCTACTTTAATTTCTTTGATTAGCACACTAGGTTGACTAAGCTGACTTGTCAATGCTCCCACTTCTGTGCATTTGGCCTTAAGCTCATTGTCAATGTATTTTTTGAAGCTAAAAGACATTGCACACTTTTCATATAGATACTTTCCTTCAAGCTCACACTTCCATAATGACTTGATTCAAGAATCAAGAGACAATGAGTCATTTCTTATGTTTAGAAAAACGACATCAAACATATGTACATCATGCTTTGTCAGAGCTTGTGATACAACTTCTGACAAACTTGTGAATTCAGGAAAAAAAAAAAATTCTTCAATTACATCTCTTTCTTTGTCATTAGGGTTAGGATCAAGTTTTTTTACTATCATAACTCCCTGCAACTTGTCTATGATTTCCATGAGAGTCTTTTGTAAACTCTTTACCTATTTTTTCTTTCTGATTATCTTGTTGAGGGATGATATTAATTTAGATTGATCATTATCATCTAAACTAGTAAGTGTAGCAAGGGTGACAGATGTGTTGGTTGTACTTGGTCTCTCATCCTTTTCTTCTTCCTTATTCATCTATTCCTCATCCTCTTTCTTTTTCTCATCTTCCTTCCTTTTTATTTCTTTGTTCTTTTTCCTCTTCTCCTCTTGTTCTTCCTTTTTTTGTTTTCTTCTACTTCTTCCTTTATCTTCTCTTCTTCTTCTTCTTTTCTCCTCTTCACATCTTCTTCCTCCTTCCTCTTCACATCTTCTTCTTCCTTCTTCTTGTCTTTTTTTTTTCCGTTTTTCTTCTTCTCTTCTTTTGCCTTCTTTCTTTTTGAATCTTCTTCCTTCCTTCTCTTCTCTTCTTGCTTCTTTTTCTCTTATTTTTCTTTCTTCTTTTTTCCTCCTTGGCCACAATCTTCCTCTTCTCTTCGTCATCATTAGAATTGGAGTAGTCAATGATATTGCCAACAATATTTGGCCCAAGATCATTGAAAGGATCTTCTACAATATTAACTATCACACTTGCAATACCAATTTGCATCATATCTTTTCCAATGGAGATCTATGAAGATAGATCTTCCATTTGAGTGTTCTTGGCTTCCACTACTACTAATGATGGAGTAATATGTTCACCAAATACATGGATTTCTCCCCCAGCTTTGTGCTCACTCCCTTTGGTACAAAAGTCATATATTTGACTATGGCTTCTTTAGTCTCACTGTTTACTTCATAATTTCCTCCCATTAGAAGAATTTTTATTCTTTTATCCCTTAGCAAGGGCTCAATTCCCTTCAAAATATCTTTCAAGTCTTCATCATTATTAACTCTGCAAAGCTTCTTGATCATGTTTTCTCTCATTTTCTTGATTATAATAACAGTTCTTCTCTTGTTAATCAATCTATTGTACAAATCCTTTGAAATGTGTCTTTGAACATCTTCAAACCTTTTGTTCTTAAGAATCATATTCCTTACTATTGCATTTTCTAACTAGATTCTATCTGTATTACTATAAATGATATAAAACATATTCAACTGAATAAAATTGTTATCATTTATGGTTTGCATGTTCTAGCTCTCTACCTTTGGCTTCCAAGGCTTCTTTCTTATGGTTGTCCTCACTTCACCAAATACCTATTTATTTGGTCTATCTTCATTAGATTCAACTATTTTTAGTGTATTTATCCTCTTTCCATGACCACTAGATAATTTCTTGGTCCTTTTGTTACTAGGTGAGTCAACCTCTTATTTCACCTTAGTCAGTCTCTCTAACTTTCTCTTAGCTGGAGGAGTAGATAATTTGTCTTCAACAATCTATACCTCCTCTTCATCGATTTTCTTCAAGGGTTGTACAACAATAGGTTGCACTTGAGCAACTGTGACATAGGAAGCAATAGGTATCTAGAAAGTAGATCCTGCTACTGTCACTCCCTATGAAAGTGTTGCTATGGAAATAGAAGTAGCTACCAATACCTTAGATTGTCTACTAGCCTTAATCTCTAAGGCTATACACTTAATCTCATTGAATACATGCCTTTTCATTCCTAATTCCTTGAGAATTGATTCTATCTTCTTCTCAACATTCTTCTTGATCTCTTTGTTGTAGAGCTTTCTCTCTACTGCTTTGATATTTTTAGCACAAGTACCCCATCTAAGAACTCAATTATGATCTTTGCATACCCTTCAATTATTTCCTCACTCAATTCATAACCCATGGGTTCTATGAACTTAACTCTTGGTACAACTACCTCCATACAAGTCACATCTATTTCAACCATGAAACGTATATCCTCCTTGTACTTTTCTACTAGTGAGGGTGGTATTATATACCTCTTTTTCAATGTAAATTGAAATTATCTCATTATTCTACTAATATCTTCCATAATCATTTCCTCTAATTGTCTTCTGTAATGGTGTTTCACCAAGCCCATGGTATAGTGATTCATGTTATCCCATTCCCTATTAGGCATACTAGGGAATTGTCTCATTACTAGGAAGAAGAGGTGAATCAATAATGACTCAAACCTAAATATTGCACTTCTATTTTTCTTGAGTTTCTCTATATTATCCAGCAACTGGTGTCTTAATATGTCACACATATTCACTTTCTCCTTCTCTAATGTCATCATATACATTGCATGTAGGAATCTAGTAGGTATGAAGTTCAATCTCAAACTATGATTCATCTTTTGTCCTATGATCTTGCTGATCACTCTCTCACCTATCTCCTTCATTAGGTCAATCCTCATGTTTTTTCCATCTAATTTGGTTTTCATATTAGTCTCTACCATCTTCTTTACATTCTTCTCCTTTATAGGGTTTCTTCCCTCATTGCACAAACTAGTTAACCTATGAGTCATATCATTGTCAATCATGATAGGTACCTCTCCAACCCAAAACATTCCTTTGTGAATGCAACTCAAACTAATTCTTCTCCATTTATGATTTCTGAATTTCGTAAAGAATACGTGGTTCACAATATTCAATTCTTTTAATTGTGAAAACTCTTGTCTCAATGAAAAATCACCATGGAATAGTAGGTCAAGGTCCTTATGTATATCATTATCTCCATTTCTCTCAAATTTATAATGGATATATGACCTAATATCCTCTACATGAATAATTTTTTTTGGAAATTGCAAAAACACTCCCAAGGGATTCTCAACTTGGGAAATGAATGTATGCTTCTTGAATACATATCTTGGTCACTCACTTACATTGCTAATAGCAAGATTCAACATTTTAATTGATTCAAATACTTCCTAAACTTTGTAAAATATTTGAATTTTTTGAAATGGGAGCACTTTGAACTTCATTATTTGAACACTTCAAATTTTCCTTTACTTGTCAAATCACTCTAAATTTCTCCTTAACTCTTTGCACAATTGAATGATACTTGAAATCTGGTCTTATCCTTTAAATCTTTCAAATCAAACTTTACATTAATTGTGGATCTACCAGAATTCATGGAATGGCTACTCTTTTAACCAATAAACTCATTTGACTTTGTTCTTATTCATTTGATCACCAACTAACTTGTGCTCCTACCCAGAGCTTCCTTAGGATATTTACTACTTCTTATCAGCTTTGTAAATCTCAACTTGACTCCTAACTTATGTTTCATCTTTTTGATGCTCTATTTTAGATAAGAGGTGGTTAATTCAAATTAATTGAGTTACACACTATGGTTTGAGTGTTTCCTTCTGACTGTTAATGCTATCATTATCATTTCTTCTATCATTTCTATTATTGTTCCTTCTGTATTTAGGATTCCTATTGAAATTTATTCTATCCATTCTAAAAAATCTCACTATGTGTCCAAAATTATTGCATAATTGAGATACAAGTGTATTTGTTCTTTGATTGGTTCCATTATGATTATTTGGTGCTTTGTAGTTCCTTGCAATGTGTCCAAGGTTGTTGCATTTATAACAAACAATCTGGTTCCTTACTCCATTAGATCTTTCTCCATCATTAGATCTTCTTTGTTATTTCATTCTTTCATTATTCTACTATTTCAATTACTACTATCAAACTTAGGTATCTTACAATCTACTACTTTGTGTACAAAACCATGACAATTATAACAATAGAAATTAGTGATAGTTTTAAAAGACTTACTTACACAATCTATCTTCATATGACCAACTTCATTACATATAAAACATCTACCTTTTAATTCATGTCTACCTTCCTTAGTGTTGACATTCCAGTCAGGTTTGTTATTAGTGACATACACTTATTCAGATTATAAGTATCTACAGAGCATATTGTATAGTTAGTAGTGTTAACCAAGTAGTTTAGTTTCTACCAAGTTCTATAGTTGCTAATGAGTCTTTTGGATAGATTTTTGTTTTTACCGAGTAGTTACTACTATGGTGATGATTAGCATTGCAAATCAAGCATCTCAATATATCCCAAGTTTACTAGTGCAAATTGAGTTGTTCAATGCTTACTAAGTTTTCACTTGCTATGATGTGAGTCTAGTGTTAACCAAGCTACTTAGTGTTAACCAAGTAACTCAATTTATAATGAGCTCATAGTGATAACATTGATTGAGCTATGTAGTGTGAATCAAGTGATTTAGTTTATATGTCAAGTTTCACAGTATTTGTTGAGTCACCAGTGTAGACCGAGCTCAAGACTACTTGGAAGTAATCAGTATGGATTGAGCTTCTGTGTCTACTGAGTGCATGATGATGTTGAGTATTGATGGTGGATGTCATGTATCAGAACCTCATCGAGTCAGTCTTTATAACTCGAGTTTCTACACTTTGGCTAACTTTGTAATATTTGTGTAAACTTGTATTCTCGCTGACTTTGTAATTTTGTAATTGGATTGGTATATATGTAATGTGTTGTGTCACATCCAATGTGTAATATGTAATGGAAGTAATATAATAATTAGAAGAGTAGAAGAGTAAATTATAAAGGCTACAATAGTATAAGGACTAGTAAAGATTTATCTATCATAGCAAGGTGATTTGTACACTCAAAGGAATCTCATTCAGCAAACCAAGTTGTAGATCAAAGATCAACCACTGCTTCATCCTAATAGGTGGATCAGTCAAATCCTTTAACAAGGTAGACCTAACAATCTTCTATAAATCTCTTTATTGAGTGCATATTTCATTGTATGTTTGTCAATCCTTTTGCAAGGTGGACCTAACAATCCTTATTGCTCCTAATAGGGAAGATCATCTTAAGTGATCATTGTAAGCCTTAATAGGCCAATTTTATACTCTAGTACTAAAGCTTGTGGGTATCATCCCCACCCCAATTTTACTTTCTATTTGGAAGGTTTTTGGGTTAAAAATTGAGTGTCAAAAGTGTTATGTATGCTTTAATATTTTTAGTTTCTCATGCATGCAACTAGATCAGTATTCACATGAAAGATTAATTGCTAATTAAGGATTAAGTTTTATTGGTTACTGATTCAAACCTTCCCTCTTAGTAACTTAGCCTTTCATAATATCTCCAACAATTGGTATCAAAGCTTTGTGGTTCTCAAAGAAAATTTTAACAACTTGATCAAAGATCAAAGGCAATGGAGGTATTCATACTTGACAAGGCTATTGACAATGAGAAGCTAGATTTGGAATTGGCTATTGAACAACTCAAGAAAGCAAAAGAGCAACTCTCTCAATCTCTAAAAAGAAGAAAAGATCTTGCAATCTAGATGAACTATCCACTCTACATTGAAGAAATAATTGAAGACATCCATTCAAGAAATTTAGATGAAGCTAATGAAGTAATCAAAGAACTATTGGAAAAGAATAGTACTCTTTTAGAAGAAGTAAGAAAACTAAGTAGAGAGAAATAAATTCAATCAGTAAGATTGTGTAATGTAATGGAAGAGAAAAACAAGATAAGAGAAGAGATAGAAGGAAAGAACAATGAAATTCAACACCTATCCCTTCAGCAAGTAGACTTCATTGTTCAACTCACAAATGCAAATGAAGAAATCATGAATCTAAGATTAGAGAATTAAAGATTGTAGAATGATCTAAACACTAAAAGGAAAATCAATGAAAGGATATTGAAATCTCAAGCAGAAATAATCAATTGAATGAGCAAAGCCATTACAGACAAAAAGGGAAAGTAGGAATTGGATATACACAAGAAAGTGAATCATCCAAGCAACGAGCTCAAAAGAATAAAAAACTCGCTTGTAGTCACTGTGATAAGATAGGTTATACATCAAACAAATGTTGGAGCAATGGGAAAGAAAAATTCAATGGAGAATGCTACAATTGTAATCAGCATGGTCATCAAGCAAATGAATGCAAAGGAAAACCAAAGTTTGAAGGCAAATATCACAAATGTAAGAAACATGGCCACAAGTCATCAGAATGCAAATGTAAGATATTGAATCTAACAGAACAAATTGTAAAAGATATATTTGGTTAGGACTACAACACTTGGTGCATATGTCATTACTATGGAGAATTTGGATACATTGGAATGAATTGTGAGAAACATCACATGAGGAAAAGAGATACTACTAGAAGGTGTTTCATTTGTATAGAACTTGGTCATCTTGCTAAGAACTATATGATCACTAGAAGAATTGAAGATGATAAGAAGGAAAAAGATGATAACATCAAAAAATAGATGAGACAACAATGGGTTCCAAAATCTTTTGAAAATGTAAGTCTAAGCAATGATGATCAAGTCACTGAAGAATTGGGTGACTCGACCATTTCCACTTGATTTCTCAAAGGAGAACTAGAACTAGGATACTAAAGAAGACATCTAATATCAATTCTACTTGATAGGATGAAGGATCCATATCAACATTCAAGATGCAAAGAGATCATCAAGTAAGAGATGATAATCACTACCAAGTTACTATTCTTATTGAGTGAGGTCAGGTTATAGACTCTACCGAGCAAGGTCAAGAGTAACTAAGTCTTTATGTGGTTATCGAGTCATGGAAGACTCTACTAAGTATTTAGTGCAAGTAAATTGGATGATAGTCTATCACTTGAGCGAATAATCATACCAAGCATTTATGGAGATTGAAAGGAGAAATTTGATAAAAAGGTGAAATTGAAGTCATTTCTCATAGAAATTTTTTTAGAGCTATTTGTGCAGAATGATCTTTAGAGAATTCAAGTGATTTGAGATAATTATTACTGAAAGCTTTTATATTCTCTCAAACCCTACCAAGTGAAGATGGCATCCACAAGCAGCAAGTCAAAATAAGGTTCAGACATGTTGGTTCAAGGTGTGGAATGGAAGGTACCAGATTTCAAGTTGACTCCTATAGTTGTGGGAACCCTAGATTTGAGTGGAACATAGTCTCAAATCCCTCCAAGGTACTATTAATTAATAATATATATTCACATTTCAAATGTGTTATTCAAGATATCAGAACATTAGAGATGGATGAATGTTTGAAGGAGTTATGCATTGATGGTGTGTTGAAACCTAAGCATCAACATCTTGAAGCAAAAGGTTTAACTCACATTCCTCACATGCCACAGGATTTCCAAGTAAAATGGATAATATTTTTCCTTAGTTGTGTGCACAACAATCAGATGTGGTTGGAAAAACCAATTATGATAACCAAGAAGATGATCCATAGGATCACTAGCCTTCCCATGTTGTCAAAGGCAAAAATGACTAAAACCCTAGGTCGTGTTGAACTAGAAAAGAAAACCCTTGCCAAGTGGGATGGAAGGGGAATGAAGGTAAGCTATGTAACTAAAATGGAATTGAAGTTTGGCATACATATCATCGCCCACAAAATCTATAGTTTGAGTAGATTAAATAGTGTATCTTGTGAAGCAATTGATTTGGCATATAAGGTGGTCAAGAATAACCTTTCTCTTGACCTTGCCAAGCTGCTACTCTATCAGTTCAACAAAAACATGGAGAGCATCAGAACTTCCAAGAATAATCCATGTAAGTTTGGTTCACTCTTGACTTGTTTATTTTTCTATGTTCAAAAATTCTTCCCATCAAAGGGTATTGTAGTTTGGAGAAAAAATGTACTAGTTCATTATCAAATTAATGAATATATTGTTGAAATGGAAGAGAATTATGCAAGCATTATGGATAACTACTTTGATGCATTTAAAGAAAAGATGAATAATAGATTCCAAATTCCAAGGAAATTAGTTGAGGATTACAAAGATGATGTTTGTTTCATGGTTGATAGTGATAAATTTTACATTCATGTAGTTAGGCCAAGAATAGCATGGCTAAAGCCTTCGGGATATGAGGTGAATATGGATGAAATAAAAGACATAATTGAGGAATTGATAAATAAGCCTATTGATCCTAAGGCTACTTACTTTGGTACATGTGATGAGGAAAAGGCCAGGATAGAACTTGAAATCAAATTTCCTTTGGTAGTTAACAAGGGCAAGAAGAGGATAGCCAAACTGAAAACTAGTTCCACTCTTCTATTAACTAAAGAAAAAGGAGAGGATGAAGAAGTAGAAGATGAAGAAAAATTCAAGGAAGAAGAGCCATTGAAGAAGAAAGGCAAGGTAATAATTACAAAACCTAATAAGACATCTACTTTTGTGTTCACAAGGAGATCATCCATGAAGAAAGCAAAGAAAGAAGTAGAAAAGATAATCTTCAAGAGGTCTCCACCCACCTTTGAGGAAAGAATAAAAGCGTTAGAATCAGGATTTGGCTTTACAAATTTTAAGACACTAAAATATGAGACCAAAACTATAGAGGATCAAAAGAAAATAGAAAATATATTAATATCCAAGATGGGTAAGTGGAAGTACTCACCTGACTAGCTAGCTCAACAGATTCCTAATGCTTTTATGGAAAAGATTAAGCCAAGATGGGAGCATTCCATGCAAACTGCAAAAGATATATGAGTAGACCCTGAGGTAGCTCATGCCAAATTTGGATGAAAAGGAGATAAAATAATCTATGAAGAAAAATGAAGAAAAATTAACTTTGAGATTCAATACTTGTCTTATACTGTTGAAGGATATAGAGCATGTTATGAAGAATGCTAGAAACACATGGAAGAACATTTATCTTCTTCACAAGTTGAGTGATTTTGTAGTTAGTGTAAGTGATAAGGATGATGATGATGATGATCAAGAGAAAGATGAAGAGATTGATAATGAAGAAGTCACTTATTTTGATAATGTAGATGATGAAGAAGAATAGGGGTAGGAGGCTACCAAGGAAGATGTGCAAGATGTTGAGGAGACTAACCCAATAAAGATTGCTATAGTGGTCATAAGCTTCAATTTCTTATTCTCCAAGGAAAACATTGAAAACACCAAGCCTAGAGAAAGCTTCAATAGGATTTATTGTGACCAACCCTCAAAGCTCAAGCACTCAATCAATCTCTACACCTATCCAGCTCAATACTTCATTGATAGTAGTGCCAAGCACTTTATCTACCAAGAAACAAGCTCTTCCCTCTACATTAGTTTTGGCTACCTTAGGTATTCCAACTATTAGTATTTCAATGAGTGCAATATCCACTTTTGCAGCAAGTCCTACCATTTCAACAATTGTTTACATTCCTAGTATGCAAGTAATAAGTGCAAGTAAAGTTGAGACTAAACCTCAACCAAACACAAAATTTTTGGGAAAAGGAAAAGAGAAGGAAGAAGATATAGATCTTGATGAGGAGAATATCATTCCTAAATGGGATCTCAAATCTAAATCTAGATCAAATGAAAATATTTGGTGAACTACTTCAAAAGAAAGAAAAGAAGGAAAGGCTTAGAGAGGAAAGAAACAAGTTATTCGAAATAATTGAAGATGCTAAGAATATTCTAGCAGAGGATCTAGGAATAGAGGTTGATACTTCTCAACTAATTTTGTATCAGTTGGTAGAAGTAGTCCATAAATATAATGAAGATTTGGATGGACAAGATAAATTATTGTAGAAAGCTAAGAAAAAGTTTGAGAATAAAGTCTTAGAACTTATTGCTCAACAAATTGCCATTCATCATGTAGAATTATCAACTATATTAGGCTCTCTAGAGACGTCTTGCATCAATGTATCTTTAATTTTTGGTAAATTATGTGATACATCAATCTTCACAAAAGAAATAAGAGACAAATTGTCAAAAATTGATGAGGATCTAAAGAAAATTGCACAGAAATTACAACTTGACTTGAGTTCAAGCTCTACCCACTTCGACAAGATCAAATTTTTGATAGATATGTAGGTAGAATTGCTCAAAGAAGAGGCAAGAATTAGATCTACATTGATAGATATTTAGAACATGATTCTCCCAAAAATAGATGCACTAAAAAATCACATTGCACATTCAAAAAGGCTCATCCATGACAAAAATTTCTCCATTGCAGACCATATGATAGAATTGGCAGCAAAAGTGCAGATTACATTGCACACATGCAAGGTGTTGCAGGAGAATTGGGACAAGACTTTGGCACTTATCTTGAAGGTACATTCAAATTTCTTGTCACATTTTGACATTACTTTATAAATATATATAGCATAAATCTTTGGCATGAATGTCAAAAAGGGGGAGAAGATGTAAGGAGAAAAAGGGAAAAGATGTAAGGAGAAAGAGGAAGAGAATTGAAAGAAGATTGTAAAGAAAATTTATATTTCATAAAGGGGAGAAGATGTATATATGTCATAAGTATAGTATACTATATATTATGTATGGGGGAGCATTACCATATTTTTCATGTACAAAAATATATTTCTTACAAAACCAATTTTGAAAAATCTCAAAAATAGTATACTCTACTAAGTTGGAGACATAAGGTAATAAATAAAGATGTTCTTGAACATTCTTGAATTCAATTTTGATTGATAAGTTTTTTTGTCGCTAATGCCAAAGGGGGAGATTGTTGAAATTTCAATCAAGTTTTTTATTAGTGACTTACACTTATTCAGATTGTAAGTATCTACCAAGCATATTGTACAGTTACCAAGTAGTTTAGTTGCTACCAATTCCTTTGGATAGATTTTGTAATGCCTTGCCCAGAGATCCTTGGAAACAAGGATGAAATACAAGCCAAATTTTTTTTTTACAAGTATGAATGCACATGACAACATCATACAAGGATCACAAAGATTGCAACGAAAGACTTTACCACAATCCCGACAACCAATAGATCTTTGAATGCCACTACCAACTAACACACATGAACAAAAGCCAACAACCACCACAACAAGATGAGGGCTCAAGAAATGACCACTCATAAACAAAACACCAAGCTAGGGTAAAATGCAAAATCCTAAAATTTGGCTAAGCCTGAAATCCTTAAGCTCTAAAAATTGGCTAAGTCTAATTTTTTGAAGCCCTAAAATTTCCTAGAATCTTTAACTTATCTCCGAGAGGTTTGAAACCTATCTCAAAAGATTCGTCGCATATATTAAAATATATCTTAAGTATAAAAAATTAAATGATATATTTTAAACACCAAGGGATTGAAGAAAACCTAAGACGATACCCTGAACCATCCCTGAAAAGTTTAGATCAGATTGAAAAGTGCCTGCTGCTCACCTACACAAGTTTTATAAAAATCGTGCAACAATTTATCAGCATTGTGTGATACTTTACCAGTGTCATGCAACATTTCTCTAGAAGGAGGGTGACATAATCAGGGGTTAGGTGATACTTCTCCAAAGGGTGTGCGATACTGGAAGTGCATCGTATGACATTTTTGTTAAGGGACTGTGATACTGTGAAGTATTGCACAACAAAACTCCAAGAGGCATGCGACACATTCAGGGTGTGCATGACAGAGTTCAAATGGGCATGCGACACTTTATTGTATCACACCATGCTGACACATGGTCACCCAACAAAAGACAAGAAGACTACAAAGGAAGAACGTTAAGCCAAATAGAGCTAGAACCTCCACACCGAGGAGTACCGGATCCACATAGATTGAGGAGCGAACACTCAAGTTCATAAACAACAAGATACCAAGAAGGAGATACATCTATCCATCTAAAACTACAGCAGAAAAGAATGTACTGAAAGCAACATCGCAATGAACATAAGTAACATCATAATGAACTAAACAAACAAACTAAGTATGTGATTACTCCCAACCGTCAATAGCATCATAAGACTATCGTGGGTCCTAGCCATCCCTCGCACGTAACATCCCAAGCCACCGACCAAATCATCAGTACTGTCATAATAGGCACATCACTACTAAAAAATGCAACAATATAAGCATAAGAGAATCTAACATGCTAGTAGAAAAGGATAAGATAATCCTACAGTAGATAACATCACCTATCACATGCTAAACATCAATAAGAAATAGATATGCTACTACAACAATTCACATCATCTAATCATATGCTAAACATCAATATGGGAATGCATCAAGTAAACTAACATCATCTAAACATGATATCCAAGCATTCCAATGAAAGCATAAATCACAAGAAAGCATACTCTGGAACCTAAAGTACCAAGTGAAAACATCCAGCAATGGTTGCACTAGGACAAGACCATCTCTGTACACCGGTCTCTAGCAGTGGTGAAGGTAGCTACGCCTCCCAACCACATGGATTTCATGAGCCCAAATTTAAGGATATATGAACATTCGAATAGCATATTATATAATGATAATAATTAAGAATAATAATATTATAATCCATTATAATAATGATATATTTGACAATATAAAAAACTATATATATATATATATAAGATAATATCATGTCCCCACATTTATAACATTTAGTAATAAAATAAATAATAAAATAAATTATAATGTATTTAAATATTATTACATATACTATTAATGAAAATAAATTGATTAACAAATTAATCAATATAATATAATAATCTATGAGATATATAATATTAATTATAAGTAATATCAAATAACAATAATAGTTTTATAATGTATGTTATAATAACATATTACTTAATTATGAGAAACGAATATTATAGATAATATATAAAGCAAATATACTATAGTGATATTACTAATATCATTATTAATTAATATATGATTATATTGTCATTACATGAGTCTAAAACCACAACCCACATTATAAATTTAATCAAACACTTGAAGGGTCACACCACACCATACTCATATTTAAGAGGCATGCATAGGAAGGAATTGGGACACATTGGAAAGGAATTGTGTGCAGGAGGTCACAGTGAATCATGTAGAGAGAAAAAAAGAAAGAAAATCGTAAAAAAATGAATGACCTAAAAAAGGGTCATTACAATTGGCATCAGAGCATGTTCCTGCCAGCCTGAGGGAAAAGAAATATAAGATTATGATAGTAACTAAAAATAATGGGGATAAGAGAATGAAAAAGTAAATCTTCTACAAAATTGTATAATGGAAGGTGACCATTGACAGAACAAAATAAAAGTAAGAAGGAAAATACCACAGAAAAATAATAAGGTTGGGCCATATTGAAAATGCCCTATCCCTAACATAGGAACACCAGATCAGATTGTTCATTAGGAATAATTGGAAAAAATGCTTGATAATAATGGAGAACAAATAGATATCAAAGAGGATTGGGATGAAGAGGCTCCCCATTAAGCATGAATTCAATTCAGCAAAAAAAAATGGACATTCAAGGCACAACAGTGAATTAGTTATGAAGAATACCATTGATCAAAGTGGGAAAAAAGAAGAAGAAAAAGCTTGAAACAAAAAAGAAGAAGAAAGGAACTGATAAATAATTCTCGCCACTTATGTGAAGGACTAGCATCAGTAATGTAACCTTCTACCTATGGCCTTTGCATCATAGGGTACAGACAGTAACATAGTCACTGCTCCACCGTACAACAGGTTGCTAGATCTATTATAAGAAGTTCTATAATAATTATTTGATAGTCCATCTATAAGTTGTAACAATCTGCAAAAAAAAAAAGGTATAGAGAAAAGTGGACACAATACTCCTAATTTTTAGGAAGATGTCAACAAAAATTGATTTGAAAGCATTTGAGGAGTAGGAGAATTCATCAACGAAAGTAGTTATGGAGAAACACTTTGTAGAGTAACTAGCCACTATTCCCTCTATTATTGAAAAGCACAATGAACAATAAGATATTATTGAAACAAATAAAATACATAGATGCCACACCGTAAGGATACTATTAAATAAGGTTTTCAGTTGAACTGCATGCTAACATAAAAGATATTTGCAAATCATAGTTTTAGTTTAAATCTAGATATATCAGATTGAAAAGGTTCACGAAATATAAACTCTTGTGTAATATGCAATGGAGAAGAGGAGAGAAATTACAGTGACGTTGAACTAGTCAAAGGCATAATCATGTTTTTGATGTTTGGGCATAATTTTGAAGTCATTTTTTTAGTTTTAAATGATTGTTTTATATCTATAATGATTCTCGAGTCTATTCTCATGATTGGACAACAAGTTTGTAATGATTTTACACATTTTTGGCCTGCCTGCAAACTCAAAAATGCCCATAGATCTTTAAAAATGCCCAGCATTTTTTGACAACATATGAATTATATCTTCACAAATTATTAGTGGCAATCAATAGAGCAACCAAGAGTAGAGGAAAAATGCAGGTTAATGTTCAACCAATCAATTGTGAGCAACAGTAGCTTTTCTCCAAATTGGGAGGTTTGTTTGGAAAGCTTGTCAAATCAATGACTAAATGAAGCATTCAAAGTTCTTGAGGAGTGTGATGATGGAATTGATGCTACTCAAGGAATATGTTTAACATTTGTTGAATCCTAAACCTAATCACCAAATCGTGAAAAGTGTATCATAAGAACTCTGAAAGCACAAAAGCGAGAATGCTCATATTGGATGAAGGTAAAGGTAAAAATAAGGTATAATTAAATTTTATTTTTAGTATTATGGTATTTAATTTCTATTATTAAAATGAAGGAAGGAATAATCAATCCCGAAATCACAGGGGTAGAACTTGGGAGGTATGAAAAGATAAAGGTAAGATATTTTATTGAGTGCAAAAGTTGCTTTATATGTTGGATATATTTGTTATATAATATTTTTTCCATATTATTATATATTTATGTCTATGAACATATTTATATATATAACTATAAAAAATATTCCAGTTTGAATATTACTAATATTAGAAATATGATTTTAATTGAAAAAATGATAATTAATGATTTGATATTATAAGAGTGACTAATATGTTAGTCGATATCAATATAGTTTTATGGAATAGATAATTAATTATATGTTATTAGCATTTCCACTATTTAGTTAAAATATGAAATTGTAAGTTTCCTTAATTAATGTAATCATAAAGGTGCAAAATTGAGAAATGATTTAGGGATTTCAAGTAGCTTTCCTATGGAGTCTACAATCAAGGAAGGTCTATAAGATGCCTTATTATAGTACTAGTTAAGGGAAAGTCTATATAGAAACCCTACTATATTTAACTTTCCTATGGGGTCTGCAATTAAGGGAGGTTTTTTAAGACACCTTATTATAGTATCAGATAAGGGAAAGGCCATATTTAACTTTCATATGGGGTCTGCAATTAAAGGAGGTTAGTTAAGACACCTTATTGTAGTATCAGTTAAGGGAAAGGCCATATTTAAATTTCCTATGGGGTCTAAAATTAAGGGAGGTTAGTTAAGACACCTTACTGTATTATCAGTTAAGGGAAGGTCATATTTAACTTTCCTATGGGGTCTGTAATTAAGGGAGGTTTGTTAAGACACCTTATTGTAGTATCAGTTAAGGGAAAGGCCATATTTAACTTTCCTATGGAGTCTACAATTAAGGAAGGTCTGTTAAGACACCTTATTATAGTACTAGTTAAGGGAAAGACTATAAGGGCATCTATCCTTCCTATGGAGTCTATAATCAGGGAAGAGCTACAATGATACCCTATTGCATTACTGGTTAAGAGGAAGATAGTAAGGGAATCCTACCACTTTCCTATGGAGTTTGCAATCAAGGGAGAACACCCTATTGTAGTACTAGTTAAGGGGAAGATAGTAAGGACACCCTATCAACTTTCCTATGGAGTTTGCAATCAAGGGAGAGCGTTAGGACACCCTATTGTAGTGCTAGTTAAGGGAAAGATAGTAATGACTCCTTTTCACAAGAACCTTTCTAGCCAAATAAGAAATCCACTAAGTAGACCACCTCGTGTGGATGTCTAACACCTACGACCAGGGCCAAGGGGGCCAAAAGTTCCGCTCTTGGGCTTAGCATGGATTTGGCTTGGATTAACTTATTATCATTCAAATTTCTTTTAAGTTTATATATATGCATGCACTGATGCTTATTTTGTGGTTGCAAGGTTTATAAGCCTAATGAAGAAGTATAATCATTGTGCATTTTAAGATCTAATCAAGGTTATGTATGATGTGTCTACATCGTGTCTACTTTGTGTCTTCATGCATCAATGTGTATGCTTCATGTTTTCTTTGTATCTTCATACATTCATATGTATACTTTGCATTCAAATGTATACTACATGTGTGGCTCTTTATAGAATAGAATGAAGTAATCTTATAAGTAAAAATTTGAATGGGATCTAGTAGTCAATTTTGTTATATAAGGTGAAACAAATATTGCTTGAGGACAAGAAAATTCAAGAGGGGTGAACTTGTCATGAGCCCAAATTTAAGGATATATGAACATTCGAATAGCATATTATATAATGATAATAATTAAGAATAATAATATTATAATCCATTATAATAATGATATATTTGACAATATAAACTATATATATAAGATAATATCATGTCCCCACATTTATAAGATTTAGTAATAAAATAAATAATAATGTATTTAAATTATTATTACATATACTATTAATGAAAATAAATTGATTAACAAATTAGTCAATATAATATAATAACCTATGAGATATATAATATTAATTATAAGTAATATCAAATATCAATAATTGTTTTATAATGTATGTTATAATAACATATTACTTAATTATGAGAAACAAATATTATAGATAATATATAAAGAAAATATACTATAGTGATATTACTAATATCATTATTAATTAGTATATGATTATACTGTCATTACACTAGTCTAAAACCACAACCCACATTATAAATTTAATCAAACACTTGAAGGGTCACACCGCAACATACTCATATTTAAGAGGCATGCGTAGGAAGGAATTGAGACACATTGGAAAGGAATTGTGTGTAGGAGGTCACATCAAATCATGTAGAGAGAGAAAAAGAAAGAAAATTGTAAAAAAATGAATGACCTAAAAAAGGGTCATTACAATGGAACTCATAGGTCCACACCCACCATGCTGATGGAGATAAAGATCCAACCACAAACACACAAAACAACATCCATGGCTAACACTCATGCTAGACAGTATGATGGCTGCAACCAAGAACCTAAGACAATGCAAGGAGTAAAGGTTCTGGTCAGACACTCAAAAGGCTACTAAGTAGGGGTTGACATCATGCAGAGTCACTTGGCATCAAAAAGCCCAAGCTCGGATCATGTGAATTCAACATCCCTCAATGGAATGGCTCAACACAGTATTTTATTACCATTCACACATTTTCTTTAACTATCACTTATTTAAAACTTCCTTTGCCAACCCTCTGAGCACAATGATCACCAGTCTGTGAGATAGAAGCCCCCTCTATATGCTACCCTACCCTACCCATGCTCATCCTATGACAAGTGCCCATGGGCATGCATACTCCCATCCCAACCCCAATGATCATAACTTCTAGCAAATCCATGGAAGATTGGGCCTTGCAAGTCACCCAACAAATGTACGCGCATGTACTCGTGTGTGGCACACCACCATCAGGAAGATCATAACACAAGGACAGGAATGGGAATAAAATGCAAACAAAACACCCAACTGAAAGCAACACAGGAAGGATGGATTCTACATGAATCCCAAAGCCAATAAAACCATACATCATAAAATAACTCAACCAGCCTCAATCTAAGAGTATGGATTCTACATGAATCCCAATGATGTAACAAGACCAAAAGTCATGAACTTACTCAACCGGCCTCAATCTGAGAGTATGGATTCTACACCAATCCTAGTGTCCATGAAACAAAGCAAAGGTCCAAAAGAAACCATAATAGGTATAAAATCACTCAACTGAACACAACGTCAAGAGTACGGATGAAACATGCATCCCAATGCAACATAAAAGTGCAATAGTGGTTTGACTGATATCCAAATGGATCATCAAGGTTCACGACCCACATTGTGCCAATAAAACTTGAGAAAATAGGGTGGCACGCAAAACAAGGTAAAAACTCCAAATTTTGGAAAAACTACAAAATTAAAATCCATTTGGTTTTTGGGCACAAACACCCCAAAAATCCAAAAATAATCAAATTTGGACATCATATGCAAAAATGGCCAACATAATGGCGTAAAATTCCAAACCCTCATCCTGAAAAATAGGAAAATGTTCATACCCACCCAACCAGGTAGAACTAACATACAAAAATAGAGGGGAACACTAGTTCTTAGACTCCAAACAACCAACTACCAAAAACAAAAGTAGAAATGGAGCAAAAATAATAAAACAGGAAAGGCCTACCTCACAGCCAAAAGGTCAAAATGAGAATCTGAACCATAAAATAAATATCTCGTAGAAGTAGCTGAAAATTATAGCAATCCAAGGTTTCCTCGAGCTGGATCCAACTAGCCCAACCTCGCGATGATCCCAAGCCCGTAGCTCCCACAATGAATAAAACAATAAATCCTCATGAAGAGGACTTTGGGTTTTACTCTCCAACTTTCTAATTCAAAAGTGAGAAGTGAGGAATTAAATTCTTTTTTGGATACCTTATTCACTTTTCGAGTGAATAATCAATTAGGGCAAATAACCAACCAACCTAGTTAAACCCTGAATCAACCCAAACAAAAATAGGCTATTCCTATAAATAAGAATTCATCTATGGAAAAGCTGCTAGAAATTAAAATAAATCAATTAAAAAGCTTGAAAACCCAAAAACACATAAATCTCCTTAACAAGTTTCACGACAATGCGAACCTCTATATGCACAGACACGCTTACTGGTCTAATCACATAATGCAAATGAGTTCAGATTTAATAATCACTGAAAATTTTAAATTAAACATTTAATTAGGATACATCAGCCATATAAGGATGACATTGGTAAAATATGAATGGTTGAATCACTAACTCCATGTGCCACTGCCAGGGATATAAATCATGCACACTAAACAACATGATCAAATGCAATTGCATATAATAACATAGTCAAAGAAATAAATGTATTAAATCACCTAATTTAACCATTTACTTAATTATATTAAAAAAATCTATTTACATCACTCACATTCACATAAAGTATAACAATGCAGGAATGAAGTAAATAACCATAACATTAAATCCATCACCTAACATAGTTAGAGGTATGTCCAAATACCAAATATCATCGTCATGCAATATGATTAACTGAACAACATAGTAGTCTAATATCTATGATACTAAAATCAAAGTATAACATCTGACCCTCGGGTCATCTCAAATGTAAAACATCACATAAGAATAGATATCTCTCAGATCAAAATAAAACAAGGTAAATTTTTGTAGCACATAACCAAATAATCCCACATGAACAATCCATTTCTAATTACTTAATCATTTAATAATGATTTATTATATAATCAACAAAAAGACACTTAAAACACATAAGCAAACATAGTCATAAACATGACTAAACACTGCTACAGGAACCTAGTCCAGTGTAGCATGGTAATAGTACACAGTGCAATCTCTGCACACATCTCGAGGTAATCATGGAACAATCTCATGATACCACATCAATCCTGGTAAGCACTGGCACAAACCTTAGTGAACCATTAATCACAATCTCATAGATCAAACAAAATTATAATCAAAGCAACTAATACAAAAACATAAATCCAAACACCTCAACGGTGTAGACCACTCATGGTCACAATCAAGATCCATCACAACAAAAGATCAACAAGGTTGCATCCATCAAGATGACTTACATAATTCAAATGGGAGAGGCACTATAGATTTCAATTTGTGCCAAACAATCACTACTATAGTGATGATCAACAGTGTAAACCAAGCATCTCAGTGCATGCCAAGTTTACCAGTGCAAACTGAGTTATGCAATGCTTACTAAACTTACAGTTGATGTGATGTGAGTCTAGTGTTAACTGAGCTACTCAGTGTTAACCAAGTGACTTAGTTTATACCAAGTTCATAGTGATAAAATTGACCAAGCTATGTAGTGTGAATCAAGTGATTCAATTTATATGCAAAGTTTCACAATATTCACCGACTCACTAGTGTAGATTGAGTTCAAGACTACTTGGAAGTGATTAGTATGGACCAAGCTTCTATGTCTACTGTTGTCACTTAGGTTTGCACCCTTTTCCAAAGCCTATACATGAGGACAACCTAGTGAAACATAGAAACAACCTTCAAGCTGTGGGATTTGAACTGTGAGGTTGAGTCTCCAGAGAAGGCTAACTTCCTCTTACTATTAGGATGCACCTAACTACTCTTGGAGAGGAAAAGGGAGAAGGAGAGCATAAAAAAAAATCTACCTAATCTAATCTAAAGAGATGATGCACCAAAATAGAGTGTCCAGACCAAACTCTACCCATATATGCACTATTGAACTAGAATGAAATTAAGGATATACACATTTAGACTTGCTTTAATCTAATAATCACATGCAGATTAGAAGACCAAGATGAATGACACAAGGAAGGAGAGATTCACTCATATTATCATTCATAGGCCAAGGAGATACAGTCATGCAGATCATAGATCTCTACAAAACATCAGTAAGAGGCAAAGAGTTCTTGCACTTTCATACCAATGGCTGAAAGAGATAAGACAAAAAATCATGTAGTTCAAAGGCATAGGGGAATTTACACTAAGAATCTGCAGAGAAGTAATAGAGAAAATAGAGAAAGATTGATGACCCTTCAAAATTCATAAAGCTTTTCTTTTATAGTTGAGGCATAACTGAGATGTCCTCTTCCTACAATTACTCTACAACTACTGCATTAAGTCCTGCAGAGAACAATCATGGAGAAAATTTGATCTAGATGCAATGATATCTGATCTTCTGTGTCAAATAATGCCTTGAGAGGATGAAAATAGTGCCATTAATTATCTTAATCAGGTAGATGGATCAACTGGGGGTGGTGGAGTGCTTTTCTACATTCAAAATTCATTCTAGAGTGGGTGGCATTGATCACGAAGATCAAATCGCATAAAAAATCTTGACTCTCTTCATTCCTAAGCACTTGAATCAGTAGGGTCAGCAAGTCAACTAAACTCTGCATCCAAAATGGGCTACCTGGACCAATAACCTCTTTCCTTTTTGCCACCTCGCAAGGTCTTCGCGAGTTGACCAATCTCTCTTTACTAATTGCGCTAATTCCTCAAACCCTGACCACAACGGTCACATTAATTGCTAGTGCATCTAACTGTTATTGCCTTCACCAGACCCACTGGGACATGTGTAATCAAGGTGCTATGTCACTATGTGTATCTACTGAGCAACTTCCCATAGTGAGAGAGCCCCCACTATGGATCCAGATTGATCTGATGATCGTGAAGAGTTGCTGTATTATTGCACTATCTCCTTAAAACCTCTGGGCCCATGAAACACTTGGCAACCACTTGGCACAACCTGACATCCTCATCTTGGCAAGACTTGGCCCCACTAATCCATGTGGCACAATGGCACTATGTCACTATGGGTAATTTCCTCATAGTTTTCCATAGCGAGATAGCACCTACTGTCGATTTAGACTGATCTGATGATTGTGAAGACTCGCCGTATCACTGTGCTTTTGCCTTTAAAACTTCTAGGCCCACAAACCAACTCAACACACCTAGCATCTAACTCAGCTCGAATTGTTACCATCCCTATGGTTTCATAACACTCGGCCCCACCCTGCTATGTGTCACTGAGGCATTATGTCGCTATGGGTAATATCCTCGCAACTTTCCATAGCAAGATAGCACCCACCGTGGATTTTCCTAGATTTGGCAGCGAGCAAGATGGATCTGACCTATCAGTATACCAACCAATAGAAACTAGCCACATGCCAACCTGTCTGACAAATCCTCATTTACAGCCCCCCCAAGTGAAGCAAGACCCACATACTACACAGTCATACCTTAGCCAATGAAAAGATTGACCAACTACCAATGTGTGTCAAATTTCATCACTGATATCTAATGAGGCATACCTGGGACCCACCTTGCTTCTGATGTTGTTGTAGTATCATTTTCTGTCTGGGTGCTATGTCACTAATGGTGAGGAATACATTTTTTTTTATAGCACCATAGCACCCACTATGGATCTAGCAAAACCTGGCGCCGGAGAAACAAGGAAAAGGAGGACCTACCTGTCATGTGGTGAAAAGGTGCTATGTCACTATGCGTATCCTCTATGCAACTTCCCAAAGCAAGATAGCACTAGCCGTAGATATCCTTTGATCTAATGATGAGGAAGCTATAAGCCTACAGGAATAAACCTAGGAAATGAGGAATATCCTAAGGTTTCGTCATTTAATTTTTTTGATATTCTTGAGATGATTTAAAATAACATTAAATCGAGAAGTGACTGTTGGGCGGGCAAGTATTTAAAATTCAAATATTTGGCGGGGGGCACAATATGTAACATTTTTGGTGACTCATAGGGGATGCAAGCTAGTTATGTGTAGACCAATGGCCTAAAGCATCCATTAGGCTATAGAGTTGTAAAAAATATGTAGATTTTGAGCACTGTGAAACCCTAACCCTACCTCTGAGAGGAGAAAACCCTAAAACCCTTATCTCTACAACTAGAACAAGAGATGAAATCTCCTTTCTACAACCACAAAACTTTGAGAAAATTGGCTGCCTCAAAGAGAGATAGTTGTGCTCATGCACTTCTTGGAAAATAGGAGAGCTGAAAAAAGAAAGAAACTACTCTACTTATATACATGAAACCTTCAACCTTCATCAGAAGCATGGTTTGAGATAAATCCCATTGACTGGGATCGAAAAAATTTCACCACTAGGCCTACTTAACTAAAAAGCATTGGCCTGTTTGCAACTAATAATCAGATAGGGGACACTCCACAATGCAACAAACTTTGAGTGTCTTCCTAGTTTTTCCCTATCTGCATTTGATTTCAGAACCAAATCTCCCTCCCTGAAGATTCTAGCCCTAGCCTTCCTGTCAAAACTCTTTTTTACTTGCTACTAGTGTGTCTCTAGGGTTTGCATAGCTTTATTTCTCTTTTCTTCTAGCTCCATCAACTCTGCCATTCTTACTGTCATGGCATCATCTTCAATCAACTCTAGCTAATGAGCTAGCTCTAGGGATGGGAACTCTAATCAAATTGGAAGCCTTGCTTCTCTGCCATAGACTAACACAAATGGTGAATTCTCTATTGACCTTTTAGGTGTTATTCTATTAGCTCATAGTGCAGTCTTCAATTTTTTATGCTAGCACCTCTGGTTATCTTCTATTATCCTTTTCATGATTCTGATCAGGTTCTTGTTGGAGGACTCAGCCAAACCATTACCCTGAGGATAGTAATTTGAAGATGTGCTCAAATAGATATTATTATCCACTACTCATGCACAAATCTAAGCTCCAACAAAAGACTTTGCATTATCTAAAATAATGGTTGAAGGGAAACCAAACCTAGTCACAATTCCATCAAGGAACTCAACAATTGAAGATTCAACGAAATCCTCGAATGCAACTGCCTCTATCCATCTGGTGAAGTAATCTATAGCAGCTAGAATCCATTTGTGACTAGAACTGGAAGAAGGATTGATAGGGCCTATGAAATCCAATCCCCACTAACTAAAAGGCTGGTCAACCTGAATAGGATGAAGGGGAAGAGCTGCAAGTCTTTGTTTGCCAGAGAAGAAGGCACATTTTTCACACTTTCTCACATACTTATGATAGTCATGAAATAGAGATGACCAAAAGTAACCAGCCCTCATGATCTTTGTTGCAGTTGTCATTGCTGAGAAGTGGCCACCATCAGGGCCATCATGAAGTTCTTTGATCATTCTTTCAACCTAGTCTATATCAAGGCATCTTAATAGAACTCCATTAAAATCTTTCCTAAAGAGGAGAATGTCAACTATGACATAAGGAATTGACTATAATCTATACTGTCTCCTTTTAGTTCTATCTAATCCTTGAGGGTATCCATTGCCTAATAAGAAATTTATCATATCATCCATCCAACTCCTTGGGTCTCTATTTCTTACCTGATGTTGCTCTGTCAATATTATAGCAACTTCCTCATCAGGTTCTTGAGATGATAACATCTATTTACATAGCCCACTCCTCCCTCTTACTAGCTTGGTAATTTGAATGTCAATATCATATTCCATCACTTTAGTAATCTAGCCAGCTCTTTTCTCACTAATATCTTTTCTCAAAATGAAATCCTTCACACTAGCATGGGGTACTAAAAAATGAATCTTATTATGAGATAGGAGTTGTCTAAATTTATTCAAAGCTCTGATGACTGAAAGGGCTTGTTTCTCAACATAACTATACTTATCTTCATACTCTTTAAGCCCTTCACTAAATAAAGCTATGGGATACTTATCACCTTTATCATTTCTTTGAGTCAGGACAGTAGAAATGTTTGACTCACCACCTAGGGTATAAAGGGTGAAACCTTTCTCAAAATTTGGATTCATGAGAGTAGGGGCTGAGGCTATGGCTATCTTGATCTCTTCAAAACTTTCCTTCCCTTCCTTGGTCCATGCAAAGACCATATCTTTCTTGAGCATAGCTGTAAGAGGTTTCATCATGGTAGCAAGATTAGGGATAAATCTTCTCACAAAATTTATCCTACCTAAGAAACTTTGCGGCCCTTTCTTGTGTTTAGGAAGAGGGAGGGCAAGTATTTCTTTTGTTCTCTTTGGATCAATGGTTAAGCCATCCTTAGATACAATATGTCCTAATAATTTTCCTTGGTTAGTAGCAAAGACACACTTGCTTGGGTTAAGGGAAACCCCAAACTCTCTGCATCTTAGGAATACCTGTCTTAGATGATCAAAATGATCCTTTGCATTCTTAGAATACATAGTGATATCATCAAGGTAAACTAAGACAAACTTTTCAATCAATCTTTTGAAGGCCATCTCCATTGCCTTCTGAAATGTAGCACCTGCATTGGTTAGCCCAAATGGCATCTTATAATAAGCACAGGTACCCCATTTAGTGGTAAATGTAGTCTTGTACCTATCAAACTCTTTAACCAGCACTTGATTGTAGCCAAAAAATCCATCAAGAAATGAAAATCTCTTTGAACCACTGACCTTGGACAAAATCTGCTCCATAGAAGGGAGAGGATGGTGATCTTTAAGGGAAGCTTGGTTAAGGTCCCTAAAGTCCACACACAATCTAATTTCTCTTTTCTTCTTCCTAAGAGGGATAAGGTTTGCTACCCATGATGAGTGTTTGATAGAGAAAATTATATTTTCCTCAATCAACTTGGATAGCTCTTTTCTCATTAAGGGTTCAATCTTGGGATTCACTGGCCTCTGCTTTTGCCTTACTAGTTTTACATCTTTAATTAAAGATGTAAGGCCATCTCCACATTCATGAATAAAATTATCATTACATCTTTAAAACTATCATTAAATTCTTGACATAGATGAATAAAATTTTCTTGTTCAATTTCAGAACATACCTTTCCCATTTTTAAAGACTTTCCATCAGTAACCATGACTGGAATATAGTCATCTTCATCAACAGGTAGGTTCATACCTCTACCTCTTGCTTGGTCATCAGGATTAAAAACACCCTCTAGAGTAAAGAGACCTTTAGGCAGTTTTTTGGAGTTGAGGTTAATGATTTGGTCACCATACTGATCCTACAATCTTGAATGATTTCTCTCTAAAAATTTTTCCTCATTTTGCAAGAAGCTTACAATTTTCTCATCAGATTCAAACACTTGCCAATGGATGTTGTTAGCAGGGATGGTAGGCCTTACTATGACTCTAATTTGTTACTTCTTCTCCTCCTCAAGATTCCCTGGCACATCATAAGATGCACCTATTGTTGTAAGTCTATCAGCAAGTCTATTTTCTTTTCTAGGGATGATTTGAATATTAAATGCATTAAAACCCTCAAGCAAATCCCATACCCTATTTTTAAAAGACTTGAGCAAACCATTCTTGGTGGTATTCTAATTTCTCACTTGATTAACCACCAACTCACTATCTCCATACACCCTTAAGGGTTGAATTCCTCTTTTTTGAGCAAGTAGGAGACCTTGAATCAAAGATTCATACTCAGCTACATTATTAGTGCAACTGAATTGGAGCCTAAAGGAGAAGTAGTACCTTGCTTGTGCAGGAGAAATTAACATCACACCAACCCTTGATCCATTCTTATTCCTTGAGCCATCAAAGTACATACTCCATATCCCATTCATATCTTCTTTAGTACCCACAAGATTGGGAACTAGAGCATCTTTCTCCAATATACAATATGTACTAAGACCTATCTCAAGGGTTTATGATATAGAATCAAATTGATATGCATTAGCCCATTCATCTAAGAGAAAATTAGGTATCTCTACTAGGGATGTGGTATGCTTACTTACTATGTCATTCTCATCCATCACTAGAATAGGGCAATTCATGTTGATGGGGTTGGGGGTGTAAGATTTAGTATGATGGAGGGCTTGAGGCTCTAATCTAATTGAAGCATTTGCTCCATATCTCATTTTAAAAGACATATATGATCAATCATAAGATATGAAACCACCTATTTGGGCAATAAAGTCTCTTGATAGACAGATGGCAAAATATGGCTTGACCTTGGCAACAAAGATATCTTGGGTTATAGTACAACTAGGGAATGCATGTAAGGCCATCTCCACATTCTTAAGGATCTCTATAGTCTTGATATTAATACCATCCAACTATAATACATCCCTAACAATGGGCTCATATTTCATTCCCAAAGCATCAGCAACACACCTAGGCATCACTAAATTGCTAGCCCATGAATCAATCATGCAATTATGGACTAGTTTGCCCCCTATAATTAGAGAAACATAAAATGGAGGAGGTCTAACCTTTTTACTTGTTTCTACCTCCCTTAATGGTTGTACTAGGCTTGTGGCACTTTCCATGCTGAGTGTCTGATCCTTTGGTTCAATTCTTTCCAATTCTTGTTGTAGTAACCTCTTTTACACAGGCATAGTAGCAATAGCATCCCACATAGAGATATTCACATTTGTCTTTTTCATTTGCTCTACCACACTAAATGGCATAGTAGTAATTTTGGTAGAACCTTTGGGAGTTGCAATTGTATGAGGTTGGGATGGAATAACCTGAGGATCACTTGTATCTTTTCTGCCATGATTTTTCCTTTACTACTAAATGGTACTTGATTGATTATTTTCTTCTTGCTCATGAGATATCAAATTTTAAGTTGAGGCCTGATTGGGAGGAGGGGGGACAACATCTTCCATAGCTCTTCTTTTGCTTCTAGTGTTATTGGCAATGGAATCCTAGTTTACATTACAATTCTCCTCCATCTAATGATTCATAAAAGAGAAATCACCCTGTCTTTGCATATCTAAGGCATCCTTAAATTGGTCCTCCTTGTATGATTGTTTTGTTGTAGGTTCTTGGACTATCAAAGCCATAAAAGATTCAGCCTTCTGACACATACAATAGGCATAGGAGTAGTTATAGGAGGGACAAAAATCTTGATCTTGAGCCATATTGTTTTGAGGGACTATGGCCCTACTTTTTTTTACATTTGAGGTTGAAGCATGGCCACCCTGCATACTCTAATCAAAAGAATTGTTCCAATGATTAGGATTTGGAGGCCTACCATTGCTTGGAGTTTTACATTGCAATTGATGGGGCTTACCACCTTGAGCTTTCTGTCTTTCTAAATTTACCACCTTGTTGCTTACTTTCTACATCATAGAGGAGTTATCCTCCAGCTTCTTCCCATAATCTTGCAATATTTTCTCTAGGTTCTTTTCTTTTTTATCCATGTTCTGCATCAGAGATTGCATCATCTCTTTGATTTCATCTATCCCATTTGAAGATGTGGAAGCTTGAGGGACTAGGACAAGGGATTGTGATGTAGAAGTTGTGGGAAGAGGAGCCATTGTTGGTTGATGATTTGGAACATTAGGGAAGAAAGGCATAGGAGGTCTTGGAGCTAGCTTACCTCCTTGTATTAGGATGTTCTCTAATTTTATTTCTATGTCATAAGCATTAGGCAAGGTATCTCCTCCTGTAGTTTGGATTGTAGTGGCAATATCACTGTTAAAAGCTCTAAGGTAATGCAAGAAGGCATTACCAAGGGTAGGCTTCATTGAAGTAGGTAGTCTATCCCATGTCTTTTGAAATCTATAATTAAAATAAGTCATACATTCATGGGGGCCCCTTTTTATAGTAGTCAATTGTTCTAAAAGTGATAAATGGTCACTTTTGTCCTCAAGGTATTTGCACAATCCTACTCCTAATCCATCCCAATCTGTTATAGAACCATGAGCTAAACCTCTATACCATTGTAGTGCCTTTCCTTTCAAGGATGAGGTTAGAAGCCTAACTGCAACATCATCCTCTATAATACCATGGATATTGTAGACATTTGCAACCTCTTGGATGTGTTCTGAGGGAGAGATAGAAGTTTCACCAGTAAACTTTGGTATACTTTTGAGGGCAGCTACTAGTATGTCATGTCTTTGGGCTAATTAGAGAGGGCTCCCACCATTAAAGGTGGAAAAAGTATGAGCTCTAGGAAACACCATATAGACAAGTGATTTATTGATATGTATTGATGGTAGTCTAGGATGAGATCTAATAGCAGGAGTAGAGATAGATCTTGTAGGTGTATTTGTTACTATTGCACTCCTAACCAGTGATAAAGATATTCTAGTATTCCTTCTTCTAGGGTTTGAAAATGAAAGGTCTTGATACTGAAACTTACCTCTAGAAGATCCTAAGGTTTCATCATTTAATTTTTTTGATATTCCTGGGATGATTTAAAATAACATTAAATCGAGAAGTGACTATTGGGAAAGCAAGTATTTAAAATTCAAATATTTGGCGGGGGGCACAATATGTAACATCTATTAAGTGGATGATGCTGTTGAGAATTGAAAGTGGATGTCAAGTATTAAAACCTCACCAAGACAGTCTTTAGAACTCGAGTTTCTACTTTTTGGCCGACTTTGTAATATTTGTGTAAACTTGTATTATGGTTGATTTTGTAATTTTGTAATTGGAATGGTATATATATAATGTGTTGTGTCACATTCAATGTGCAATATGTAATGGAAGTAATATAGTAATTAGAAGAGTAGAAGAGAAAATTACAAAGGCTACATTAGTATGAGTAGTAAAGATTTATCTATCATAGTAAGGTGATTTGTATTCTCAGAGAAATCTCATTCGGTAAACCAAGTTGTAGATTAGAGATCAGCCACTTCTTCATCCTAATAGGTGGATTAGTCAAATCATTTAACAAGGTAGACATAATAGTCTTGTGTAAATCTCTTTACCAAGTGCATACTTCACTGTATGTTTGTAAATCCTTTTGCAAGGTGGATCTAGTAGTCCTTATTGCTCCTAATAGAGTAGAGCATCAAAGGTGTTCATTGTAAGCCTTAACAAGCCAACTTTATACTACAATACTAAATCTTGTGGGTATCATCCCCACCCTAGTTTTACTTTCTATTTGGAAGGTTTTTGGGTCACCAAAATTGTGTGTCAAAAGTGTTATGTATACCTTAATGTTTTTAGTTTCTCATGCATGCAATTAGATCAAAATTCACATGAAGGATTAATTGCTAATTAAGGATTAATTTTTATTGATTACTGATTCACCTCTCTCCTCTTAGTAACTTAGTCTTTCATAATATTTCCAACACTTAGGTGATTCAACTTTCTCTTTTTTCTTTGGTTTATCACATTTCTCAAATAGATTAACTTTCTCAACTTCTTTAGATACTTCTATAAATATTCTTGGTTCAATCCTATTCTGATCAATTTCTTTAGACATAGGATTTTCAACAACTGGATCTGGTTCTTTCCTAACTTCAATTTTCTTGTCTAATTTCTCTCTAGTAAGATATCCAAGATCTATCTTATCATAACAAGATCTTTGGAAAAATAGATGTTCATCAATTTTCTCAATACTGGAATTAAGTTTTTCTAATTATTACTTAGCCTGAGTAAATTATCCTTTCACAATGGAATTTTACTTTTCCAATTCTACACGATCTCTTCTTAAAGAATATAATACATATGTTACTTGAGTTAGATGGGATCTTAGGTATACATTCTCAATTTTCAAATCTGGTTCAATCTTATTGTCATCCTTCTTAAGACCCAACTTAAGTTCAATAATTTTCAACTCATGTTTCAAGATCTCATTTTCTTTCTTGAGGTTTCCTACTTCATCACTATCACTAATCTTCTTGTTTGATTCCTTTCTAGATTTTAGGTAATCAATCTCATCTTTTAGTTTACCAATGTAATATTTTGCATCTTCATATCTATCTTTTAGGTTGTCTCTTTCTTCTATAAGAAGATCAATTTTCTCGAGAGATTCTACATGATTTATGTTTAACTGTAATGTATCCATAAGGATCTTACTCATACTATTAAATCTCTTCTAAGTAATTGGGCTCTGATATCAATTGTTAGAAATAGAAAATACTAAGAGGTGGGGGGCATGAATCAATAGTCTACAAACTTTTTCCCAATTTTGAATATTATTAATTGCTTTGCAACATGCAAAAAAAAGTAAACCAATAATGTTGAACAGTAAATGTAACCATACACAAAGAGAACTCATAACACCATTATATTTTAACTAGGGAAACCATAACCAAGGGGAAATCTTGATGGGGATGATACCCACAAAATGATCCATTGAAAAAAAGAATCATGTCAAGGATATTGACCCTGTTAGGAGTCTATGAATTACACATAGTGTCTTGGTCCTTGCTAGAGGACAAGACCCTATTAAAAGCCTCAAACCTATTAATATTTGGTATTACAATTACAACTATATGATAGAAGATCCCACTTCCCTAACATGCAATTATACAATATAGTGTCTTTATACAAAAGAGATAGATACAAAAACCTCTTTATCGTTGACTATCATACTTTGTGTAGCCTAATCTAACACTAGAATTCACATCATAGATCTCTCATATAACTCCACATGTCATATACATGTTTCTCATATATATCATATAGTTATCATTCTTAGATATATCACATATTGCACATCACATGAATACTGAACATAAAGTAACTCTTTACTTATACCATTTCATTTTGCAAAACTCTTGTGTAGTTAGCTTGATGCAAACACATGTTACATTAACTTAGGATAAACATCTAGGATTTTGTCCCTATAAAAATAAGTAATTATTTCATTACCAAAATAATTCCTTAACACTTTATACCTCTTTTCCTATTTTACTTCTTATGTGCACACTTCTTTTACTGGTATTTAGCCTATAACTTTGTCTGTACTATCTATACTAACCTACATACTTAGGTACATCATCATAACACTCTAATATACCTTCCCTTAACTTTGCATGTGCCAAATATCTCTATAGCATTCACTATACCAAAAACAATTTGTGTGCTACCAGTGAAACTGTCTAACAGTTAGACAATTTTCTATCTCTTGTAGAATCTTCAACAATATATTTTGTCATTACATCCTAAAATATATGTTTCCATAAATTAAAAACCTAACTCATCTTACTGAGCCATATTTCCAATACCTTCTTCAAACAAAAAACATGAAAAACTGGATGTATCTTTGTTGTTGGTGGCAACTCTAGCTTGTAGGCAATACTACTAATCTTTTGCATGATTGGGTATAGTCCATAATATCTTAGAGAAAAATAATTATTATTTTTTTGTTTCTTCACTGAGATTTTTTTATAAAGCTGCAATCTTGAACTTCAAAATTTTTTGCCCTATGATGTTGGTCCACTTGTTGTTTCATTCAATTTTGTGCCATAGGTAAATTATACTCGAGTCCTAAAAGTACCCATTATTGATGAAGAGAGTGGTCCTCTATTTCTTGAACTCTTGGTGACAGCTTTAATGATAATGTGATAGAAGGAGGATGATATCCATAAAATTTCAACAATGGATCCATTTTCAATGAACTATGAAAAGAAGTATTGTACGACCATTCTGCAAGAGGTAAACAATGTACCCATTGATATTGTTTCTCTGAAGCAAAAAAATGTAGATATACTTCCAAAAATTTATTAACAACCTCAATTTTACCATCTAATTGAGGATGGTATAAAGAACTATGAGCCAATCGAGTACCCAAACATGAGAATAAATCTTTCAAAAAGTGACTAGTAAAGATCAAATTTTGATCATGGATAATAACCTTAGCTGTACCATGTAGCTTTTTGATATTCTCAAAGAAATTTTTTTACACTATATTTGTTGTAAAAGGATGTGATAATGCAATGAAATGTGCATATTTAGTGAGGTGATTGACTACTACCATGATGACATTATGACCTTTAGATTTGGGAAGCCCTATCATAAAGTCCATGTATTCCTCTTCCCAATGTTGGATAGGAATAGATAAGGGCTGCAAGAGACCTGGTGTATTAATTTTCTCCCCATTATTTCTTTGACAAACCAAACATTCAACCATAAATTTTTGAACATCACCTTTTATCCCTTCCCTAAAAAAATCTTGCTTGACCTGATGATATGTCTTCAAAAACTTTGAATGACCACCAACTAGGGACTCATGTAGCTCTATGAGAATCTTATGTTTAAGAGTGGAATTCTTGCAAACATACAAGAACTCTTTATACCAAAGAATATCCCCTTTTAAACAAAATTTATTTGAACTACTAGGATCACTTTTTACTTATTTGATGAGATTACTTGTTGTAGCATCATTTTGCCACTCTACTTTGGCTTCTACCACCCAATTTTCTTGTAATATTGAAAGAGCACATAATAAAGCTTTATCTTTTTCATCCATCCTAGAAAGTGCATCAGCCACAATATTTTCCTTCCCTCTCTTATATACAATCTTAAAGTCATATCCCAACATCTTAGTGACCCATTTTTGTTACTCCTTTGAAGATAGTCTTTGTTCCAAAAATTATTTTAGGCTATCATGATATGTCTTAATCTTGAAGTGTTGACCCTTAAAATTAGGCCTCCATTATTTAATTAGATGAAGGATTGCTAGTATTTCCTTCTCATAAATAGGTTTGAGCTGATTTTTAACTTTTAATTGATGACTCGCAAAAGAAATTGGCCAAACTTCTTGCATGAGAGCTGTTTTATCCCATTCCTAGAAGCATCACATCCCACAATGAATTCCTTGGTAAAGTTCAAAGTGGAAAGCACTAGAGTTGTACACATCTCAAATGCTACATTAGTAGATTTATTCCAATGAAAAAAATCCTTCTTCAATAGAGTGGTGAGAGGTGCTTTTATATGACCATAATTCTTCACAAATCTTCTATAGTACCTTGTTAATCCTAAGAAACCCCTTAGCTTCTTAATGGATTTTGGAATAGGCCATTCCATGATAGCTTTAATTTTGTTATTGTTCACATTTAATCCTTCATGTGAAACTATGTGTCCCAAATACTCCACCTCCGTAAGACCAAAAGCACACTTGGATGGCTTAGCATAGAGTTGATGGTCTTTGAGTAATTGTAATGCTTTATCTAAATGCTAAAAATGTTCTTCCCAAGTCTTTCTATAAATCAATATATCATCAAAGAAAACTAGCATGAAATTTTTCAAGAACTTCTTAAAAATGGAATTCATAAAACTTTGGAATGTAGATGGTGCATTGGTAAAATCAAATGACATCACCAAAAATTCATAATGACCCTTGTGAGTTTGAAATGTTGTATTACAAATATCTTCCTCCTTAATACCTGATCTAAGATCTAACTTTGTAAAATACATAGCTCCATTTAATTCATCTATTAAATCATTGATGACTGTAATAGGAAAATTATCTTTAATGGTGTACTTGTTGAGCACTCTATAATCTGGAAACATGTGCCAAGTTTCATCCTTCTTATGCACCATCACCACAGGCAAGGAGTAAGCACTTTGGCTATGCCTAATAATTCCCACCTCTATTATTTCCTCAACATTTGTTTCTATCTCACTCTTTTTTATGTGTGGGTACCTATAAGGCCTAATGTTTGGTGATTGTCTCCCTAGAACTAGTTGTATGGCATGGTCATGATCCCTCTTAGGAGGAAGTCCTTTTGGCATATCTCCAAGAATCACTGAGTGAAAATCAATTATTTCTTGTAAATATAGATGAGTAAGAGCATTAGGTTGAGAGACTTCCAATGAACATAGTTAGGCTACAAATCCATCCGCTCCTTTCTTAAGAAATTTTTGCATTTGATGAGAGCTTAGCATTTGTGGGGATTTTTTCTTCAACCCCCTTAGCTCCAGTACCTTTTCTTTTGATTGAAATTTCATGAATAGCTCTTGGAAGTTTAGGTCAATTGGTCCCAATGTAGTAAGCCATTGTACTCCCAAAATAATATTTGTCGCACCCATGGATATCACATACATTGGGGTATCAAGTTGATAATCTCCCATGAATAATTTGATGCTATGAAACTTCCCTGAATAACTAACTATACCCCCATCTACAATAAAAATCTAAAATTATAAGTACTCTTTGAGTTAATCAACACTGTTACTTTCTGCTTCTTTCAGAAACCCACTACCTTGAGATTTTGTGGTGTACTAAAACCTAAACGTGCATGACAAGAAATGATTGGTTGAGAATCATGTGAATCCTCACCTAAATCCCTATCCCCCTCTAATATGGGTTCATCCCCTTCCTCCTCACTTGGATCTTCAATATAGAACAACTTCTTTTCACTACATTTATGTCCTCAATTGTATTTGCTATCACAATTGAAACAAAACCCTTCTGCCCTTTTCTCCTTAATTTTTCATGGAGTTAACCTAGTAGGTTAAGGAAGAGGTGTTGAATATCCTTATTCTCTTGTCACATTATCCCCTTTATTTTTAAGAATCAAGAACTTGTACACCAATATAAAAGACTCATTTAATGACATAGGACTAAACATGTGTACCCCATGTTGAATGTGATCCTTAAAACCACCTAAGAATAAATCATTCAAGTTCTCCTTTCTAATTGTATCCACTCTTAATGATAGATTTTGGAAGTTTTGAATATAATCCTTAACTAATTGTTTGTTGAAGGTTAGGAAGTTAGCTAAAAAAGTTGTCTATCACACTATTGTTGTATTGTGCTTGGAGATCTTTTGTAAAAATTGACCATGATATGGTGAGATCCTTTTTCCTCTAATGATTAAAAATACATCAATACCAAATGAATTGACTTGGTTCTAGATATAAGGAAGCCATCGTGACATTATATCAATATGGGGTTTGATGTACTTCAAAAAAATTCTCCATTTGGTTTATCCATGTTAGAGGATCCTTACCATCAAACTTTCACATATCCACCCTTGGAAAAATATCATAGATCCCATAGGAGTATTAAAATATGTGTCATTATTAGTCAATTTGAAGGTTTCACCTTGATTTCTTGAGAACTCCTTCCTTGGTTCATTCATATAGGTGCTTACCATGCTTTGTATATCTAATATATCTCCTCATATGTCACACATATCCCTCTTAACCTCTTCCTTGAACTTACTTATTTTCTTATTGGAATTGTTGAGAGATGAATTCTAATGATATTCCTATGGGGGAGTATTGTAGATATGTTACTATGATGATATGTTACACTCATGACTGAGTTTGTCATTGATGTCAAATTTGTAATTTTATGCGTTATCTAATAGAAGAACAATGGAAAGATCAAGTTGGTATGGATGGCTAGTTGAGTATTCTAACTGTCCTAGGCTATCAGAGATACTTATAAGTATCTAGTATTTGCAATTAATTTTGCAAGAAGAAATGACCAGCCTAGAAGAAGTTATGTAAGTTTTGGTGATGTATGTTCTAAAATAAAGTTTACAAAGGCATGTTGTAGTAAACTTGTTATATCTCTTAGTAGAATAATTATATTGAGAATAGAGGTTGAGGATGTGTAGAAGACATGTTGGTGATGATGTGGCTAAGATTTCTCATCATAATATTGCATATACAAAATGTTATTCAAGTTGCAAGGAAGAAGATTAATGTTATCGCTAAGTGTAATGTGTTCTTAATGTGATCCTATAAATTGAGAAGGTCTAACAACCGACTAAGGGAATTGTATTATGGACTCAATATAAAGGAAGGACATTTTCTTTTATCATTTGATATGGTTTTTGATTTATGATGAGTAGTAGTAAGAGAGGAATGCGAAAGTGAGTAGAGTGAAAGTGAAGGAAACTTAATTGCAAAGGTATTTCTAAGTGATATGAGGTTTGTGACCTAGTCTACAAGGTCTAACAATGATTAGTTTTGTTGATAGAACAAAGGAAAGAAGAACATAATAGTAAATTGCATGTTTTAGTAGTGAGCTCTTCTTGTAGTTGAAATTGCATGTTTGGGCAGTGGGCTCTTCTTGCGTACATTAACTCTTAATAGGGATTCAAAGTCTGCTAACGGGGACTCTATGTACTAAATGTTGTAATAGACTCCTAACAGGGTCCATCCTGTAACAAGTAATTTTTATATTAGTACATCATCTTGTGGACATCATTCCCACTAGGGTTTTCCCTCTAATCAAGTGTTTCCCTAGTTAACATGATTGGTGTACTTGTCTATGTCCATCTTATTATGGTTGTTGTATACTTTGGTTGAATGGTTAATTTTATTTAAAGAAGATAAATGTTTTAAGTGTTGGATAACTAATTCACATCCCCCCCCCTAGTTATCTTGGTGGATTATTGTTTCTAATAATTAGTATCAGAGCCTCAAGTTCTTGAAGATAAAGTTTAATTTTGGGAGATCCATGGTGGGCATGTTTAGGAAAGATAGTCCAAAGTTCAATGGAACAAATTATGATAGTTGGAAGGAAAAGATGAAGACACATATGTTGTGTATGGGTCTAGGATATTGGATCTTGTCAAAATTAATGAAGACAATAATTGCTAAAAAGGATTTGGAAAATTGTACTGAGGATGAAAGAGATCTTTTTATGTTCGGCATAAGAGCTAGAGAAGAAATATTGACTACACTTCCTGAAATTGAATACAATAAGGTAAAATCACTTGCTAGTTCACATTTGATTTGGAAGGCTTTGGAAAATAGTTTTGAAGGTGATGACCGTTCTAAGAAATTAAGGCTAGAATGTTGGATTTGTGCATTTGAAGATGCTAAAATGATGGAAGATGAATCTATAAGAACATGTTTAGGTAGAATATCAAAAATTACTACAAGTATTAGATCTCAAGGAGGAACCAAAGAAGATGATGAGGTGATATGGAAGATATTGAAGAGCTTAACACCACCATTTAAGCTAGTAGTTTAGATGATATAGTTATTGATATCTTGTACCAAAGATTTCACAAAGGAGACATTTCTTAGAAGATTTGAAGCAGTTCAGAATGAGCTTAGATAGTCCAAAGAATTGACTAGAATAGAGATAGATTTTAGTGCCTTGAATATTTGACCTAATTTATCTAGGAGCACAAGTGCTAGAGGAAATTTTGCTAGAAAAAATAGACCTAAGGAGGACAAAAAGATTGAAGTAGGAGTATCCCTTCTAGTAAGAAGAGAAAAAGGAGGTAGGCAAAATTTTTAAATATTGGACTTGTGATGAATATGGTCATTATGCATCTAAGTGTCCTAAAAGAGAGAAAAATTATAAAAGAAATTACAATCGTATAAGAGATAGAGAGTGTTTGTATGAAAATGAAGAGAATAATTATGATGATTAAGCAATAAGTGCCAGTGATGATGAAATTGGATTTGTGGCAATTAAAGAAGAAAGTCTAGAGAAAGTAGCTTTGGTGTCATAGGTTGAGAAGAAATCTAATTAGATAATTGATAGTGGTTGTTCACATCATATAACTGGTGATATGAACAATTTTTTTGACTTCAAAAGTTAGGATGGAGGTATTTTTAGAGTTGGAAATAATGCAGCATGCCAAGTTAAAGGTATTGGATCTATAACTCTTGATGGTAAAACTAACACTGAGGATGTATATTTTGTTGATGATTTAAAGAAAAATCTTTTGAGTATTGGATAACTAGTGGACAAAGGTTATCAGTTGTAGTTCATAGAGAAAACATGCATGATCAAAGACAAAGATGGAAAGGTAATTGGAATAGGAACCAGATCTAGAGATAATGTATTTTAGTTGAATCCTATTGAAATGCCATATTTGGTTGTTAAGGTAGATGACAATTGGTTATGGCATAAAATATTTTGTCATATAAACTTTGAAAATATTGTGAAGAATAGTAGTATGTTTGCAGTTAGAGATTTTCCTAAGATTGTAAATCCTACTAATACAATTTGCAAGGAATGTGTGTTGGAAAAGTATAATAGAACTTATTTTCCCTACAAGAAGTTTACTATTATGGTAAAGTTTGAGATTGTAAACATAGATCTCAATGGTCCTACAAAGACTAAAGGATTATTTGGTGAAAGGTATTTTATGGTTCTCGTTGATGAATTTTTTAGAATGATGTGGATTGCATTTCTTAAAGAGAAATTTGAGATATTTGATAAGCTTAAGATATTCAAGAATAGAGTTGAGAATGAATCTGGTATGAAGATTAAATGTTTAAGATTAGATAGAGGAGGAAAATTTACTTCAAATGAGTTTAACATGTTTTGTGAAGAATATGGAATCAAAAGATAGTTATCAACTCTGAGAACCCCTGAATAGAAAGGCATTGTAGAAAGAAGGAATAGGTCAATTATAGAAGATGCAAAAGAAATGTTAGCTAAGAATGATGTATCTAAATTTTTTTGGAGAGAAGATATGAATACAAAAATCTACACTATAAACAGAGTGCAAGTCACGAAAGACAAAAACAAGACTCCTTATGAACTATGGTTTGGTCACTCACCTATAGTCAATTATTTTAGAATTTTTGGGAGTAAGTGTTATATCAAAAGAGATGATGATATTGGTAAGTTTGATGCTAGAAGTGATGAAGGTATGTTTTCTAGTTATTCATTGAAAATAAAGGCTTATAGATGTTATAATTAGAGAATTAAGACTATTATGGAAAGTGCAAATGTGAGAATTGATGAAAAAATTAGGATACAAGAGAAAATAGTTTATTACAATGCAGATGATGATGTTATTACTAAGCCAAAGAATGATGAAGTATTTCTTAATACTAACAATGATTTGCAGAATGAAGGAGAGCCAAGGTAGCAACAAAACTTGAAACCTTCAGTAGAGCCAAGAGTTGAGATAGAAACTCCTACATCAGGAAAGAATATGATAAAGAATCACTCATCTAAGTAGATCATCAGAAGCAAACATAAAGGTGTGATGACAAGAAGAAAAGTCAATTAAGAACTATGTTTGATATCTCAAGTTGAACCTAAGAATGCAGATGAAGCATGCAAAGATGATTATTGGAAACAAGCTATGAAAAAGGAATTGGATCAAATAGTAAAGAATGAGACATGGGAACCAGTCCCCAGATCAATAGACAAGAATGTGATAGGAATTAAATGGGCATTCAAAAACAAGATGAATGAACAAACTAAAGTTTTAAGGAACAAGGCAAGATTAGTATGTAAATGTTACTCACAGGAAGAAGGAATAGATTATGATGAGACATATGCTCTAGTGGCTAGAATAGAAGTAGTACGATTATTCTTAGCCTATGCAACACAAAAGAAATTCAAAGTGTATCAGATGGATGTCAAGTCAACATTTCTAAATGGAGAACTTGAAGAAGAGGTATACATTGAGCAGCCTAAAGGTTGTCCTTTGACAGATGATAAGGACATAGTATGCAAATTGAGGAAAGCATTGTATGGCTTGAAGCAAGCACCCAAAACCTAGTATGCGAGGTTGGACAAGCATTTAACAAAGTATGGATATAGCAAAGGTATGGTAGACAATAATATATACTAGAAAGAAATTGATGATGGTTTAATGACTTTGGTAATATTTGTTGATGATATCATATTTGGAGAAAATGATAAAGAAAGTAAGAAGTTTTTAGAAGAAATGAAGAAATAATTTGAGATGAGTATGATAGGAGAAATAAAATATTTTCTAGGATTGCAAATTGTACATAATAAAGAAGGAATCTTTATTTCTTAAACTAAGTACTTGAAGGATTTACTGAAAAGGTTTGGTTTGGAAACATGAAAACCCATTGGAAGACCTATGGTAACTAGACACAAGTTATCTACGAAGGATGAGATGCCTACTGTTGAGTGGAAAAAGTATAGATCTATGATTAGAGGATTGCAATATCTAACTCACACAAGGCTGGATATAGAAAATGCAATTGGAATTGTTGCAAGATTCCAAGTTGATCCTAGAGAAGCACATTATGTACTAGTCAAAAGGATATTTAGATATCTAAAAGGAACATCTAAGTTTGGATTATGGTATGGGATATCTAATGATTTTACTCTAAGTGTTTATCCTAATGCTAATTGGGTAGGTAGTATGGATGATAGAAAAAGCACCAGTGGTGGAGCCTTCTTGGCTTCTTGGTTAAGAAAGAAGGAAGATTGTACATCACAAAGTATAGTGGAAGCAGAATATGTTGCAGTAGTTAAAAAATCGCAATCAAGTTGTTTGGATGAAGCAGATATTGAAGGATGTAAGGATAGAAATTAGTGAACCTATTGTCATACATTGTGGCAACACAAGCATGGTAAATATTTCTAAGAATCTAGTGTTGTATTTTAAGATTAGGCACATTTCTATTAAGTATCACATGTTGAGAGAGAAAGTTGTAGAAATGGAAATCAAATTGGAGTATGTGAGCACTAAAGAGAAAATTGTAGATATATTCACTAAGCCTCTTCCCAAAGAGACTTTTGAGTATTTGTGAGGTATTCTTGGGGTTATGCCCCTTCCTACATCAGAGTAGAAGATGTAAGAATGCATCAATCCAGTGTAATAGAGTACCATTGTTGTCTAGATTGAATGCTGATGCTTCCTATATGGGGGAGTATCTATGATGGATAGAGTCATCTAGGACTCTTATTGGATATTGTTTTGAATAGTGTCTTTAGACACTTGAGCTAAGTAAGAATCAGTGCTACAAAGTTTGACATAGTAAAGTTGGTTGCTAAAACCTTTGACATTGATGTCAATGGGGGAAATTTTTGGCATGAAAAACAATATGCACAACATGACACTTGGAGAAGTTTGGCATAAGAGCAGTATGATTGAAAGAAGTACAACTTGGAATGATAGTTTGATAGAAAGCACATTAAGGTAGATCAGTGGGGGAGAATGACTGAAAAGAAAGATTAATAATATTTTGTTGGTATTCTTGGAACTAGATGTTTTTCATCTATGTTGCCATCAATGCCAAGGGGGGTGATTATTGAGAGCTAAATGCTAATGATATTCCTATGGGAAAGTATTGTAGATATGTTACTATGATTATATGTTACATTCATGACTGAGTTTGTCATTGATGTCAACATAGTAGTTTTATATGGTATCTAGTAGAGGAACAACAGAAAGATCAAGTTGGTATAGATAGCTAGTTGAGTATTCTAACTATCTGAGGTTATGGGAGATACTTGTAAGTATCTAGTATATGCAGTTAATGTAAGAAGAAGAAATGACAAGTATGAAATAAGTTCTGTAATTTTTGGTGATGTCTATTCTGAGATAGAGTTTACAGAGGCATGTTTTGGTAAAATTGTTATATCTCTTAGAAAAATTGTTATCTTGAGAATTGAGGTTGAGGATGTGTAGAAGACATGTTGGTGATGGCATGGCTAGAATCTCTCATCATAATATTGTGTGTATTGAAAGTTATTCAAGTTGCAATGTGGAATATTAATGTTATCACTCAGTATAACATGTTCTTAATGTGGTCCTATAAATTGAGAAGGTCTAAAAGCTTACTCATGGAATTGTATTATGGACTTGGTATAAAGTAAGGACATTTTCTTTTATCAGATGTTATGGTTTTTGATTGATGATGAGTAGTAGTAAGAACATAATGTGAAAGTGAGAAAATCAAAGCAGAAGTGAAGGAAACTTCATTGTCAAGGGTTTGTTGAGTGATCTAAGGTTTGTGACCTAGTTTACAAGGTCTGACAATGATTGGTTTAGTTGAAAGAACAAAGGAAAGAAGAATGTAATAGTAAACTCAATGTTTGAGTAGTGATCTCTTTTTGTAGTTGAAATTGTATGTTTGGGCAGTGGGCTCTTCCTACATACATTATACTACAACTCCTAACAAGGATTCAAAGTCTCCTAATAGGGACTCTATGTACTAAATGTTGTAATAGACTCCTAACAAGGTCCATCCTCTAACAAGGAATTTTTATATTAGTACATCATCTTATGGGCATCATTCCCACTAGGCTTTTCCCTCTAATCAAGGGTTTCCCTAGTTAATATATCTAGTGTAATTATCTATGTGTATCTTATTATGGTGGTTGTTTAATTTGGTTGGATGGTTAAGTTTATTTAAAGAAGATAAATGTTTTAAGTGTTGTATAACTGAGTCACCCCCCCTCCCCCATTCCCCTGCCCCCTCAGTTATCTTGGTGGACTATTGTTTCGAATAGGAATTACTATGCTTTGTTGTTTCCCAATCCTTATCAGAGGATTTACTTGGTGTGGTAGCATTCTTTTTGCCTCTTGTTGGAGGTCCTGTCATGATGGAAACCAATATTTTTGAAATAAATCACACAAATGAAATGTAAATTCTCTAAAAAAAATATTTATATTTTATTCTTATATTTTTACTATAACTTACTAGGGCCAAGATACCCTTACTCAAAAATTTAGCAAATTTCCTTCCTTGAAATCAAATTTTACTAATTTTGCAATAAATTACTTATTTTTCTTCAATTTCTCCAATCTTTGAAATGTAGAATCCTCTATTATCTACTAAAAACCCCAATACAATTTATACTCCAATTCGGCAGGATGTGAGAGATATGTAGATCTCAATAAATTGTGTAGAAATAGTAATTCTACAATAATTTGATCATAGTTGCTCCAATTCCTCTAATAGTTGGATAATATCTTCTTTAATATGGTCTTCAAAAACCATTTAAAATTCTTTAAAAAAATTACTAAAATCTAAAAGTTATGCTCTTCCCAAAATTGCCTTCGATGTTGAGAAAAAATAATGCCTCTATGGTGCCAAAATCATGCTCAAATACCACTTATAATGAAATAACTTGCACAATGGAAGAGACAATATGAAATACTCTACAAATAATTAATAATAACTAAGAATAATAGGCCACTTTTAGGAGGAACCTCCAAATATCTCTAGTAAGAACATACTTCATAGTATGATCTTGCAATATGGCTCACAACCTCCTATATATACCTAATTATGCTTAGGCTAAATAGACACAAACCTATATAGCACCTAGGCCAACCTACCTACTTAAATAATAATATAATAATGATAGCATAACTTAATTAAGGATTAAGATAGCCACATGTTGACTATTCATAACCCTATCTATGCCAATATTAAGAGCGTAGCATGTTCCTATAAGCAAGAAGTATGAAAATTGATAACCATTCATGGAAGAATGAAAGTTGTTCCTTAGAGTCAAAGTTTGAACAATTGATGTAAATATATAAGTATAAGGAAGCATAGATATAATAATATTCTTTTGAGTCTTATATTTGATTGATGAAGAGTGTTTTAAAAGAAGAAAATAGAAGTAGTAGCAATAAAGTTTGGTTTGGTATTCTTGGAACTTAGATGTTCTTTATCTTTGTTTCCATTAATTCTAAAGAGGGAGATTGTTAGCATGAATTTTGATGGTATTCCTTTGGGGAAGTATCCTAAAAATTGCTAGAGCACTTGGAAGTTTGTTAGCATGATTGACATGTTACATTCATGACTGTATTTGTTATTGATGTAAATTTTTTGAAAATATTGGTAGAGTAGCAGATAGAGAACAAGGTCATACAGACTTATTATTGATGATCATATCAAGCATAGTTAAGGAAGTATTCTAAATTGTGTCCTAATGAAGTGGGCAAGAGTGCATACAAAGATTCAAATAAATGAAGGAGATATTTCTGATTTATAGAGGACAATATATAGACAAAGTATCTGAGAAGCAATTTTTCATGTTTGGATTGTATCTCCTAATAGACATAGAATCTTGATATACAAAGTCAAATACTGATAGTAGATATTTTGATAATGATTTTAGTGAGTGTGCAAGGTTAGAGATCACACATGTGAGAAGTTGTAAAGGTTGTGATCTGATAGTGTTGTGTAATTGTAAAATAATTGATTATCTTAAAGAGGTTCTATTATAAATAATTGGGAAAGCCTCAAGACTGACTCAAGGAATTATTGTGAGGATATGGTATAAAGGAAGGATAATTTCCTTATTGTGAGGTATGCATTCAAGTGTGTGATATGCAAAGTATTTTTTAAAATATGAGTAAGCAATCCAATGGATTGTTGGATGTGAAGTTAGTGATATGGTATCTGGATCAAAAGAGTTTTGGTCTAGTCAGAGGCCATAGAAGGAGCTATATATTTTGTAAGAATTTTCCTAAGGGAAAAATTCATCTAGGAACTAAGAACTCAAACACAAGCATAATTCTAGACCATGAGAGAGAGAGAGTATGATCAGAATGACAATATATTTAATATTCCATGTTAAGAGTACACTAGGAGTGTTTGTATATAAAGGCCTTTGAGATACATCTAGAATGCTTTGTAATTAGCTTCATGATATGTCAACAACCAAGCACATGTACACCAAATATGGGTTATCCTCCATTAAGCACGAAAGTAAGTGTGGTGATGAGAGGATAATCCTACAAGGGCGTGACACACAAATCAGTGTTGTAGACACCATGTGCTAAAATAGAGTTGCATACTCCTATGTTGTCTACATGATAGCTCAAAAAGGTGCACAAACTCCTAAGTGGCTCATAAATAAAAATAATTAAATAATGCAAAATAATAAAATAATGCATTAACCTAAGTAAACTTAAGTGTAAATAGTAAATAAGTATTTACACCAACACCCCCCCTTAAGTGAAACTTAGGGGAATACCCTTAAGCTTATGAAAACTAGGATGAGATGCAGAATAAGTCCTAGATACTAGGCCATGTTAGGTACCCATGTACATAATGAAAATGCAATCTCTCGTAAAGAAAAGAAAGAGGGAAAACCTCATGGGAAAAACCCTCCCCCAAAAAGAGAGATAAATAGGATGCATTGATGGATGGAGTAATCAAGACCCCTCCCATTATGACATACATCTAGTATATACATAAGAGAATGAGAGAAGGAAGTGAGATAGAATAGGCTTACCCCCCCCACCCCAATGAAGAATGTTGACAAGTGAAAGAAGCTCTGATGAAGAAGCTAGTCCAAGAATGCAGAATGGTGTTCCTCCCCTTGGGAAGAAACAATGGAAAATGTACAATCCTAAAGATGTATGGTGGCCTTGAAACCTACTCAAGTATACCTGTATTGATGCTAATGCTCACCCCTTCCAATTGTGCTGAAAAGAATGAATGTAGATATGGTAAGGATGTCTGTTGAACTTGTTCCATTGAACCATCTATCTCCTCAACTGACAAAGAGACCTCCACTAATTTTTTTTCATAAGGATCCACAATCATTCCAATCTAAATAGATTGATCATGTAGAAAATGGACATGAGGGATTAGAGTGATCCCTCACAACAACTATAGAAGGATCACCTTCATCAATGAGAAGATGTAAGTCCTCAAGTCTATCTCCCAAGTCAACTAAAATTGGAGTTGAGAGATGAGATATACCATATTGTGATGGACCTTTCACGGTGGAAATGTAAGCATGTGGACTAGACTGATGTGACCTCTCACTGTAACTATCAATAGAACCCCACATGTCTAAACCTATTGAAGCACTATCCCTTGTGTCACTATCAATTTCCACTATGTATGATGTTTGGAGAGGAATAGAGGACAAGCTGGGAGAAATTTCATCAAAATGAAAATCCTTCTCCACAAAGATCTCATGAGTCTCTATCCATCAGTCTGTAAGCCTTTTCTTTGTCTTCATAAGTGATGAAAGTAAAAGGCCTAGGTGTTGGTGCCTTGCAACTCTTGGAAGATAGGTTTTCCCATGCTGGACAATTGAAGACTATAAGGTGACTCACAACTAGTTTTATGCCACACCATGCCTTAAAAAGAGTCTTTCCATCGAAGGTTGGATGAGCAGATCTATTAAGTATGTGAGTAGCACTACTAATGGCTTCAACTTATAATGTAGGATTGAGAGACTTGGCCTTTATCATGGAACTTTCCATGGTCTTGAGAGTCCTAATCCTCATAGCTACAAAATCTATCTTGTGTGGACTAAATGCTGGTGAGTTCTAAAGATCAATCCCCTCAATTTTGCAAAAGTTCTTAAATCTTCTGTCGACATATCTATTCTCATTGTTCACTCTTAGTACCTTGATGGATTTCCTTGACTTGTGTTTAACATGAGTCTTGAAGTCTTGAATCTTATGAACCACTTCATCCTTATGATGAAGGAATTAGACCCAAGTGAATCTCGAAGAGTCATCAATCAATGTGAGGATGTAGTGGCCTTGGCTAACTAAAGTCACTGCAAAGGGTCCTACTAACTCCATGTGAACTAGCTAAAGAACAACTGGAGCTCTAGAAGACTTCCCTTTATCATACTTCTCCTTGAGATTCATATCCATTGAACATAATGAACATTATCCCTTAGAAAATTTGATATTTGGTAGAACTTTGACCATATATTTTGAGCAAAGTTACTAAAGAGAGCAAAAGTCAAGGTGACCAAACCGCTCATGCCATAAGTTGAGTTGTGAAGTAGAGTGAGTCAACAAGGCTTGAGAAGGAGACTCAGAAACAAAGTTGGAGAAGGAATATAGCCTCCTATCATCATTGACTTTCCCCATTGCAAACCATTAATCATCTTTGAGACTTCACACCATCACTAAATCTGGAAGGAACTCTACTTTGTGACCATCTCCAAGGTGAGTGATTTGGTAAATTAATAGGAGATTAAAGCTAAGGTTTGGAACATAGAGAACATCCTTAAATTCCCCATTTTACATTTCCACACATCTTTTCCCTTCAACATCCATCTTAGTATCATCTCCCATGAAGATGTGTGGTATCTTTGACTGCTTCAATGAAGAAAAGTCTTCCTTTGAAGAACCCATGTGATAAGAGGCACCTGAGTCAAGTATCCATTCCAAAGAAGAACTTGTGTTTTCCATAAATGCTTTCCCTTTACCCTTCGAAGAGTTTGGAGTTGAATCCTTGGAAGTACCTAGCACTTGAATCTTGTTCTCCCTGAGTAGATTCTCTAACTCATTGATTCTTCTTGTCTTGCAATGATGCTCATCATGATTTGGCTTTTTGGAATATGCACAAAAGAGTTTGTCATTCTTCTAATTACTTCCCTTCTTTTTGGAAGAAGAACTTCCTTATTGAGAGGAGGATTGTTGTGTCTTAGATTGTGTGTTCTACTTCCACTGCTTCTTCTTCTTGTTGTTTTTCCCCCCTTGACTTGATTTGTGTTCATCACTAGCCACCAAGGCTTTGGTCTTTGATGACTTGAGAATTCCTAAATCCATCAAGTGAGATTGTTCAAAAATCAACATCTCTACAAATGCATCAAAGGAAGGTTTGTGGTAAGAAAATCCTATGGTCAACCTGTGAGTATTAAAACTTGAAAAAAAGTTAGCATACTTAGAAGGTAGCCTCTTCAGGATGTGATGAATCAACCTATCATCCTTCATGGGATTTCCACAATCTTTAAGTGTCTTATACTAATTGGTTTTGATGATGTAATCTTGAATTGTGTCAAAATTCTGAGGATCCAAGAGAAGTAGATCATCTTCCTTGTCTTCATCCACCTTTCCATACAACTATTAAAGTTTATCCCAAGCTTCTTTGGATTTTGAACAATTTTTAATGTGAAAGAGAAGATCCCCATTTACACAACTCCTAATAGTTCCTAAAACCTATTCATCTTGATTTTTATAATCAATGAGTTCTTTAGCATCAATAGGTTTGGTAATTGTACCATCAACATAAATACTATATCCTTTTTCCATTAATCTACTCCATGCAATATCTTTCCATGTAGAATAGTTGTGTGAAGTTAGAGGAGGACATTTAAAACCGATGATGTAGAAATGAAAAGAGCACAAAATAGAGACACAAGAACATAGTACACCCCCCCCTTTTCACTCAATCAGAAGACCCTCTCAAAAAAGATGCTTTTAACACTTTACAAGTAGTGCAAGTACAATGGGCCACTTGTCAAAATGACCAAAGTGGACTTTTTGATTTTTCTTTTACAACTAGCTTATGAGGCTCAAATCTATCACTTAAGCATTGTAGCTCAGATTTACAAAAATTTTGAAAAAGAATCAAAGCTTTACAATGTTGAAAAAGGCCTAATTCTAAAAGTGAGAAATTGGTCCACAAAACCCTAGTATTTGACTTTAGATCTAAAAAGTAGATAAAAAAATGTCCACTTTCAAAAAAAATGAAACATGAAAAAGTGACCATATGTGCCCGTACGGAGTGTTTGAAGTTGTAAAATGTAGGATTATTTAGGTATAGTCACAAAAAAATACAATTTTTGTAAAATTTGTGCACCAAAATTAGAAAATAACACTACCACTAGAAAATTTAGGAAATTCTATCAAATTTCAAATAAAATTGCACCTAAATTGGAGTCTGGATGTCTGAGTTATAGGCTTGCAAAGTTAGGCTACCAAACTAAAAAGTAGTCTGGAGAGGGGTCTAGAGCAAAAAATGTGATTCTAAATTTGACGATCAAATAGCCGTCATAGTAGTTGTAAAATGCCTAGTTTTGACAATCAAACAACCATCAATTTTAACCCAGTGAAAATATGATGTCAGCAAAAAATGAGCCCCTTTGGCTAACATGTTAGGCTAATAGGGGTGCTGATTGGATGACTATACTATATAGTTAGATATGTTTCTAGTGCCATATGATGATGTGGCATTGCATGTAGTAATAAAAAAATCTAGATTCCACAGGTGATGTGGCAGTTCTGATTGTCGCTGAGGTGGTTGTCTTGTCTACATGAGAAAATTACAAGATGCCATATTTCATAGTTCAAGGAGTCCATGGGCAAGTAGGAGTTGATAAAAAGACACTACGTGGTGTACTTTTTGTAGGCAGGAACTTTGAACTTTCCCATTCATCAAGAAAAGAACTCCATTGACAAAATATGTTGTGTGGATGCCAAAAGATGTTGTACCATGCCAAAAGTTTAAAACCACACCTGAAACCTTTGCTTGGTCGAAATGTTTAAAAACAATGGTCAGAATAACCAATGCGCAGGAGCTGGGAATCTCTATGAGCTATTGGAAACTTTGTTGATAAAGGAGGCTAAGCGAGTAGGATTTTGTTTCACAGCGTCACCAAATAATAGGAGTACGATGCAAAAATGGAACAATAGGGTGCTGAGAAATTCAGCAATGTCGTCGAAAAAAAATTTACCAATTGTTGATGCCGAGAATTTCCTATGACTAATACCAAGGCCAGATATTGTACAATAATCATGGATGCCAAAAAAGTGTTTTCCATTTGCTGGTTTAAAAAAGGTTTGTCCCACATCTATGGGAGCACTATGGTATACATATTTTAAATAGAACATGCTGTGGTATATCAAACAACAAGAAAAACTCTCTGGCCTTTGATGGAGCCTCTTCTAGTTTTAGCTAGTGAGAATGATTATGCCGCTCAAAAATTAAGCTGGATTTTGGAGCCAGTTTGACTATGTAGTCTCTATATTTTGTTAGTCTGCTATTGGTGCCTATGGATTTTGAGGCCAAAATTTAGTGCAGTATGATCAAATTAATGTTGAAGCCCTATGATTAAAATATTCTCTTGCAACAAAAAAATATATTATGTAGAGCTGGGATCTGACAGCCTAGTTTTGCAAAAAAAAAATTCTCTACTGGGTGACTGAAGGGCAAAAAATTTCAAAAATTTGCAAACATTTGCAGTAAAAAAAGCAGAGAAAAAAACTACAAAACTAAAAAATGAATTAAAGAGATCTACAAATGACCATACCCAAACTAAAAATGGGGGCCTCAAGGTTCTAATTTGCAAAAAAAAATTTGCCTCATGGTCGACTTTGGGCCAAGGTAGCCATGTTTATAGTCAATTTTCACCAATTCAGTGTTTTGGATGTAATGGCGAGGTCAGATCTGGCTCTAGACACTCCTAATTTTTTTAGTACTCCAGATTCAAGCTAAGGTGCTGAAGCAAGCATGTTCTCAAAATGGCTATGTGATGAGAAAACCTCCAAGTTTCTCTGGTACCATGTAAGAATTTACCTAAGGGAAAAATTCACCTAGGAACTAAGAACTCAACCACAAGCACAACTGTAGACCAAGAGAGAGAGAGTATGATCAGAATGATGATATATTCAATATGCCATGTTAAGAGTACACTAGGATTGCCTGTATATAAAGGCCTCTGAGTTACATCTAGAATGCCTCATAATAAGTTTCATGATATGTTAACAACTAGGCACATGTCCACCAGATATGGGTTATCCTCCATTAAGCATGGAAGTAAGTGTGGTGATGAGAGGATAAGCCTACAAGGGTGTGACATGCAAATTAGTGTTGTAGACACCATGTGCTATAATAGAGTTGCATACTCCTATTTTTTCTACATGACAACTCAAAAAGGTGTACAAACTCCTAAGTGTCTCACAAATAAGAATAATAAAATAATGCAAAATAATAAAATAATGCATTAACCTAAGTAAACTTAAGTAAGTGTAAATAGAAAATACGTATTTACACAAAAAAATTTCTATAATTATTTAAGGAATAATGTAGAGATCAGTTGGATAGTGAGTTTTGTGGTCTTGCCCCTAATGCTGTTTGGACAATGGGTCCATTTGCCTTCTACAAATCCTAACAGAGTTGGCACAACTCCTAACAAGGTTGGAATCTCCTAATAGGGGTTCAAAGTCTCCTAATAGAGATTGATATGTACTTAATGTATTTCACTGGCTCCTAATAAAGTCCATCCTCTAACAACGAACTTTAATAATAGTACATCATTTTTTTGGTACCATCCCCACTAGGGTTTTCCCTCTGATCAAGGGTTTCCCTAGTTAACATATCTAGTGTTATTGTGTATGAGTAACTTCTTATGGTTATTGATTATATTGTTGACATGTTTTTAGATTAAAAAGGTTGATAAATGTTTTAATGGTTGGATAACTGATTCACCCCTGCCCCCCTTCTTAGTTATCTTGGTGGACTTTATGTTCTAACACCTCTATCATCCTATTTACCCGTGCTTCTATCATCATATTGTGAGACTTTTTCTTTTTTACTTTGTCTACTACAATGTGATCAAGAATACCTTCAAGACCCATAAGAGCTCAAGAAGTAATTATTGCTTGGGCATTGGAAGATTTTCTAACTGAGTTAATGTATGATACCAACATTTGCACCTTCTCTTTGAGTTGTTCCTTTGACTTCTTTTCCTTCTTTTCTCTATATAATATTTGTTCCACAAACCACTTGAAGTTCTAAAAATATCCTTTTGTGCTTTAAGGGCCAAGATCAAATTTTCGTAGAGTGAAATCCAACTTTGAGGTTTCTTCCACATTTCTCTATTATGAGCCTCACTATTTTTATGCATAAATTACTTGAAGTTTTATCAATGGCCAATCTAGACATAACTTTAGTTCTCTTCATTTTAGGAGGCTTTTGGAGAAAATTACAAACCACATCAAATAGAAGTGGGACCATATAGACTACCTTCTTCTTCTTTTGCAGACTCACTTGCAACCATGAAGGTGTAGGTGAATGATATGATACATGTGTATTATCTACTTGATTTTCAGTGATCACCATTAAATATTCTAAGTTAGATAATTAGTTATCTATCTATGGGATGTCTATCAAAGATATCTTAGGAGGAGAGAAGTTCTAAGCAGAAACTACTATTATAGGGGAAGAGGCAATTGTAATATGTCATTCAACAACTTGAGGAGATTTTTGAACATTCTCATTGTGTCTATTTTCTTCCTAATTCACCTTGTTAGCTTTACTCTTTGGTTTTGTCCTTCTTCTTTTAACTATAAATTCAACCTCACTTGCTCTAGATAAAATGGCTAGCTGATTTGGAATTTCATCATCACCATTACCATTTGTATTCAATTCTTGCATTATACCATATGAGATGATTCTCCTTGATCATTGCTTCCCCTGGCAAGATTACCTCCTCTACCTTAAAGTCCAGTAGCTATATTTTCTATCCTCATTTTACTCACCCACTCTTCTATTCTCTTGATGACATAGGTGGTTCTTTCCTTCATACTTTTCAACTCCTGAATAGACCAATCAATTGGTGGAAGTTCTAACAATTCAATCTTCTCATAGTAGAAAGGATCAACCAATGAACCTTCATCATCTTCTGTGCCTATCACATCAATACCCACTTTAAAATCTGTAATTTGCATTACGATAAAATTCATCCAGTCCCACTTCCTGACTTCAAAATCACTTTCACAATCTTTCCAAAAGTCTTCTAGAGTTGGAAAGTGACCAATGTCAGGAGTTAGTCTTAATTTGTTGATTGCATAACCTTTACTGTCATAAGGAAGTCACATAGTGTAAGGATATATATTGATCTTGGCAATGGATCTCTCTATGTTCCTTACATCTACTATAGTATCACGCTTATAATGTCTGATGCCAATAGGAAAAGATATCTCATTTTCCCTCATGTTCTTGCAAAGCTTATTAATTTGACTAATTTTCCTATACATCTTGATTAGCACTAGTTTATCATCAACAAACATAAGTAACATAAGGGGATATCCATTCATAAGTAACTAACTAGATAGAAGTGAACTTCTAGACTGTATGAAGTAACTTCCATACTTTTGAACTGCCAATGTTACTTCTAGTGAAATTTTGAGTCCTACATTTCCTTGAAGTTCCCTTATTGTTAACATTGTGAATGCATCATCCTATCTCCTAAAATGGTGTAGGATACTTTCATATTGTAGCTGAGGTAGATGATTGTAAATGATAGTTGCATCATCATACATACCCTATCTATTAAGCCCAATAAAACTTTTTGTATTTGCAATAGCATAGAAGAGGTAATAAGTCATGTATAAGGGATCATTAGCTTGGAGTTCTATGAGTTGTTTATGTAGGGTGTCACTGATAAGATCTACCCATTCAATGTGTTGCTTCCCCTTATAAATCATGTTGATAAAGAGAGACATCCAACCTTCAAACTCATGTGAATCTCTAAGTCCCATTATTCTTCTTAGAAAGATTACAATATTCTCCACATCTTCCTTTAGCGATGATCTATGGATGGACTTTGCTAACTGAGATATACCTTTCCTTGGTTGTGAGATCCATGACCAAGAAATGTTTTTCAAACATTGAGTTTGATTTGAAATATAATACTCTTGTGCCATCCATGTATCTATGTTGCCATATTTTTATCTAATAGGCAACCAAAAAGAAATGGCGATAGAAACATGATCCAAATGGATGATCACTTTACTATCCGATGCAATGACTTCTTTGTTATTTGGGTGGTAAGCTTTCATACATTACAATACTAGATCCAGATACTTTTCTAATACGGGATAAGCTCTAGCTTGAACTATTCCACTTTCCAATATCTTCCTAGCCAAGGGGGTCTTGTCGCCACACTCAAGAGATGACCAAAAAATTTGTAGGATGACACTTTCTAGGATGGTATCACCAATGTCAAGAAGCATACTTTTCAAAATAGGAGCATAATCAAGTCTTTGATTTCTATACTTCATGATTTACTAGTTGATCCTTTCTTTGATTACCTTGTTTAAAAAAACAACTAGAACACCCTTTGGAACACATCAATAATTCTTACATTCTATATTTTTAATCATGGTTGTATGCATTGGAAATGTTGATTTGAAAATAATAATCCAAGTGGCTGTCCAATCTTTTCCAACTTCAAAAATAAACTATTTTGAATGATTGTTAAAACACTATGACTTCTCTTACTTCCAATCTTTTGAATAAAAACCTAGTGGAACTAATGTAAATACAAGCAAGTGAATGAGTATGTTGCATCATGTTAGATGGATGCCTTCATTCTCTAGGAATTTCATTGAATAGTTTACAAGCTCAATTTTATTGTGTCAACATTTAGAAAATAAGCACTAAACTCTTTGGCTATGGATCTTTGTAGATTTGGAACAATGGTCTTCAAAATTTCATGTACTGGCTATGAGCTAGAACAAGGTGCAAATTCTCTCCATGAGTTCCAAATCACTTACCATGGCATCTTTTCTTTACTAGTCACAAGTTGGCAAATGATGCATGATACCTCCTTCATCATTTCTTCATGTACCATCTCTAAATTATGGTAGAACATCATGCTATGGTTAGAGGAATTTGGTTAAACATATCATGAACTTCCCAAGTTGGCATGTTTTTTCTCAAGATAAAGATGCATATTCACCCTTTAATTTTGTCACGATTCCTAGATTTGGCCATGTCTTTCTTCTTCCATCAATGATTTCCAAATTGTGATCTAGGAGGTGAGTGTGTGCATGCTTCTCTATTAAACTAATTAAAAACAACAACACAAAGAGTAAAAACAAAGTTGAAAAAATAGAGTAACAAAACAAGATTGAACATATCAAATATGCACACTTTACTATCAAAGCACTATATTTTTTCTTCATACATTTATAACTAAGATGAATGCTCTATTTATAGAGCTTATACATATTTCTAGAGAGTCCTTGAGAAGCTTCAAGAAAGGAATCATTCTAGAGATTTATATATATTTTTAAATTTAAATATTGCTCAAAGAAAGAAGTTTCATGAGATAATTAGAAAGTGCAAGAGTATGCATTAAATGCATTCCTACTACTAAATAAATAAACATTATTCCAACACCCTCCCTTAACTACTACCACTAATGGATCTATATGTGGGAGAAATTGATCAAATAGGACATGGGTCCCAACATTGAGCCTTCTTGGGTAACCATTTACAACATAAGATTTTGGTTCCCCTTATCTCTGTCACTTTTTTCCTCTTGTCATTGTACTTTGGGTTTTTTGTCGGTTCACCCACAACCATTTGGGATTTTCCAACTAATACAATTTTCCTTTGCTTTAAGTCTTTTCACCCAAGCAAGTGGTTTTGGATTACCACAAGCCCTTCAAAGGCTTGGCACAAATATCATCTCAATAATGGGGAAACCATCTCTACGATTTTCTCCTTTAAGAAAAATTATTCTTTGTGGATGTTACTAGACAATGATTTTGATTTTCTCAAACCATTTGTACTCCTTGATAATTCACACTTTGATGGATTTTTATTATTGCTCACACTTGAATATTTTTACTTAAACAAACCTTTGATCATACTAACGATCTTTTGCCAACTTGATCCATAGCTCCATCCAAAGTCCATTTTTAAACACTTCTTCATGCAAATATTTTTACACATTCTATTCCAACACATCTTTTCATTGTGACTCTTTAAGCCACAAATATTACATGGATGTAGATCCCAATAGTTGTCTTTTGTGTGTCCTTTCTGGTTACAATTTGAACATTGCATATACTATTTACTTTGAACAAATTTTCTTTGACCAATAACATTATTATTTTTATTTATTGTATATCCTAGTCCTTCATGCTTTGGTCTCATTGTTGGTAGAATAGGTTCTATAATTTCTTTTTCATGTTTTCCCAATCCTTTACCTTTGTAACCCATTTTCTTCATGATATTCCAACCAAAATTCTTATTATCATAACTGGTATTATTTTTGAACACATTGTCCTTTTCTTTTTTACATTTGTTATCATCTTTAAAAACACATTTATCAAGTGATGATTCCAAATCTTCTATACTGTGTGAAACATCATATAATAATTTTGTCTTCACATGTGTATTTCTTTCAATAATTGATTAATTTAGTTTATCCTTTAACAAGTCATTCTCTTCTTTTAGTCCATTCATTTTATCCTCTAATTCATCATTTATTTTCTTAATATCATCAACCATCTTTAATTTTTGTTCTAATTCTCCATTTTATTCTATATAAATATTAATCTAATCTAGAAAGTTCCATCTTTCTACACTTAGTTCATTTCTTAGCTTTGTCAATTCTCTTTGCAAAGCATCATTTTCACATATTACTCTTGCATATTCTTTCCCTACCTCCATTAATACTACTTTTAAATTATTGGTCTTCTCCTTTTTAATTCTTCCAACTTTTCCCATTGAGATTAAACTCTCTCTCTCTCTCTCTCTCTCTCTCTCTCTCTCTCTCTCTCTCTCTCTCTCTCTCTCTCTCTCTCTCTCTCTCTAGATTATTTTATAGTATCTTAAATCTTTAAAAAATATATTTAAAAAACACTTATTATTTATCAACCATAACCTTTCAATCCAAACTAACAATTAAACTACAATCTTATATTTTTGATTTTGATTATTTTGAAACATGCAATTCTTAACACCCTTTATTAACATCAGCAATTGCCATCAAATTTCATCTTACCCTAATTCATTTTTTTATGACACTCCTTGTAGTTATTTTCAAACTTTGATCTCTTTCAACCTTGGTTAGGAGCTGAAGATTTCAATTTTCTATTAAAGACACATAGCCTTTTGTCTAATACACTTCAATGTGCTCTGTAAACACAGTGGTGCCTTTTTTCTTCTTTAGAGATGAATTTTTTTCATAAGACAATAGGAATCCTTACAAACTAGCTACTCCAAAATAATGCTTTCTCTTTCTTCTGACCAGGCCAATCATTTTATTAAATCAAACTTCTACTAGTTTTTCATAACAACATTTCTTTTCTCCAAGCAAATTTCTTTACAACCAACAATCTGGTCATTAAAGAACTTTAGATCTGCAAACAAATCAAAGTTTTACATAACAAAAAAAAAATAGCACAACCCATGAATCATAATATTCTCTGATGCCATGTTAAACTAATTAAAACAATAATAGCACAAAGAGTAAAAACAGAGCAACAAAACAAGATTGAACATATCAAATATGCACACTTTATTATCAAAGTACTATAATTTTTCTTCATATATTTATAGCTGAGAGGAATGCTCTATTTATTGAGCTTATACATATTTCTAGAGACTCCTTGAGAATCATCTCTATATATTTTTAAATTTACATATTGCTCAAAGAAAGAAGCTTTGTGAGGTAAGTAGAAAGTTATGGAGTATGCATTAAATGCATTCCTACTACTGAATGAATAAACATTATTCCAACATCCTCTAAGAATTCAAAATACTTTACCAAGCTTTCTACACCTTCATACCCAAGAGTTGGAGGGAGCCATAGTTATTCCTCATACTGTGATTCTCTTCCTTAGATTCTTTGACAAACATGTAAAACTATCATGCATCTTTGATATCTCTTTGCAGATGCAACTAATCGATGCCTTCCTTATGCAAATGGGTAAGATTTTTCTGGTGAGGATTGATTCCATTGGTGTGATTTAATTTTCTCTCATTGGAGGCATTTCATCAAAAAAATGGTTTTCATTCTCATAATTGCGGTTATGTTTCATTCTTGGCTCAACATCAAATCATTTTGACAAACTTGATTTTGTAACATTAATCATTAGTATTTTCAATCACCAAATATGATTTAAGTATTTTTATACACACCTTGGAAGAGGTTTCCATGCCATTGTGAAAGCTTTCATTAAGATTTGAAGTAAGGAGACTTCATATGTGCATACATTTTGTCAAACAATTCATGTGTAAGATCATAATAATGTTTTATTCATGTGTTGAACAAGGAGTGTCAATGGGAAATTAATGAATATTATGTAGAACAAGTCATGAGTAAGAGATTACTCTCATCACTATTAGAGTTCAAAAATATCTCATTTCTACACATGAATGGGCTACACATAACAAGGATATGAGTCTTCATATAACTATGTATCCACTTGTCTTTCAACTCTTAACCTTTTTCAGTTGAATGAAGAGGTTAATAACCATCTTGGAAATATGTTTTTTTGAGCCTCTAACCTTAACCTTTTTGGTTGTTGAAGGTTAAGGTTAATAGTATAGAATATGTGTTTGAAATTTTTATCTTAACTCATTTGAGATGAAAGGTCAAGATTTTTCGATCAAGATACATATTCCAAATCCTAAACCTTAAACTCTTAAAAGTTAATGGTTAAGGTTATGGATGAAAAGAATGTATTTCAGCACCTTTTTTTAGTCCATGATATCTTGAAACCTAGGTGCCAGAATTTGAAAATTCAAAATGCCAAGCTGAGCCGAGTTGGTGGCACATAAATTGCTAAACAACCCAAAAGGTCATTGATTGCAAGATCGTTTAAGCTTCAAAATCAACCTATTTGAATTAAGGATGAAGCTGACACACTAATGAAAAATGAAAATAGGGCAACAATATGAAAATAAGAATTAATAATTTATATATATAGTTAGGGAAAAGTTCCAATTTCTATTTTAAGTTAATAAAAAGAAAAAAAAAATATTTTTTTCAATAAAAGAAATTAATTAATAATAAATAATAAGAAAAACAAAATAAATTTCATCTATCATTACAATTTTAAAATCTAATTTAACAAGGTTATAATTATTTTACAATTTTAACAAAATGAATAATATAAATATTAAAAATTTGAGCATCTTAGGCGACTATCAATCTAACTAAGTAATTGTATCAAAAAAAAAAATCTAAGATTTTTCAAAACAACCATTTAAATTGACACAATTCATGTTTTACTTGAAAGAAACTATTGTATATATATTTACTATTTTTTGAAAGAAAATGTTTCTATTTTTTTAATAAAAAGTAGACAACAAGTTGTTATAGTCTCCTAATTATATATTATAAAAAATATTTTTTCTTCAAATTTAAAGTATAATAGATTTTCAAAATAAGAACTTTATAATCTAATTCTATGAGCCATTCAATCCATAAACAAAGTTTTTTAGTCATTGAAATTCTTTTCAATATCAATGAAAGAACATAATAATCACATATATTTAACAATCATAATTTTTTTATATTTTTTAGACTCAGAATTAGAAAGCCTTGAACTAATATGTTTTGTTCATGTACATATTATATATGCTTAATTTTTACTATTTAAATTCAGATTTAGAAAATATTGAATTAAGATTTTGGTACATGAAGTTGATTTTTGTTTGTCCAAATAAAAAAAATACTTTTTGAAAAATCATTTTCCTATGTTCTAGTTTAGTTGTGCAACAAAAAATCAAAGACTTTTGCAATTTGCAACAAAGTAAATTTATTAGACAAGTTGTTGCAAAAATAACCAACATAGAAAAGTTTGATTTTATTAATTGGTAGACATTTTACATGTAGTAACTTTCTATTTGGATATATGAAAAACACAGAGATTGAGCTCTTTCTTAATAGTCTTACAACCTACAATTGCATTTCATGTGTTCTCAACCCCTAAAATAGAGCATAAAAGAATGTTGAATAGAACAATTTATGCCTAACATACATATACATGTATATATATGTTAGCATGTTGAATAGAAAAATTTATGCCTAACATACATATACATGTATATGTATGTTAGGCATAAATTGTTCTATTCAACATGCTTTTCTATTCTATTTTAGGGGTTGATAGCACCTAAAATGCAATTGCAGGTTGTAAGACTATTAAGAAAGAGCGCTCACTAATTTTTTTTCCTTTTACTTTGTTTTCTCTTTCTTTGTTTCATAGATTCTTACCAGTAGGCCTTAGTACAAGTGTCCATGTATTGTTCTTCTAAATTTAATCAATCTCCTTATTCTTAGCATTAATCCAAAAATCATCATTCAATGTAGCTTTAACTAGGCTCAAAATCAGCAAGTAAATTTGTATCTTATCTAATTTTGTTTCTTTTTTGTACTCTAGCACTTCTATCTCCAATTATTTATTTAGATGAATGGTTCTTTCTCACATACTTGGCTAGTACAAGTTCAGTTCTCTAAGTTTCAATGTTTCCTTCACTCAATGGGAGTTTAGTTTCTTGTTCAGGTTGTACTTTCTAGTGCTCAGGTATACTTCTCTGAGATCCAGTAACAACCATCTAATGCTTGATTACAACTATCTAATATTTGGGTACAACTATCTGTGACTTGGGTGATACTCTTTGATACTTGGTAGGCCTATGATGTAACTTGGGTAGACTACCTAGTGCATCATCATAAACATAAAAAACTTGTAATCTCTAGGTTTCTTCTTTCTTTCTAGATCATTCTTCTCTGCAAACTTATGAAATCTTACATTTGCACTTTCAATCAACTTGTTAGTTTCCTTATTCAAACATTTGTAAACCTTATTTTTAGATGAATATCCTAGGAATATACCTTCATCTCCTTCAACATCATGTTTACCATTCCTAGCATCCTTGTGATAATAACATCTACTACCAAATATTTTGAAATAACTTACATTCAGTATATGACCATACCATAGCTCATATTGTGTCTTGTTTGTTCCATTCTTCAATTGAACTTGGTTGAGTGTGTAGATAGTAGTACTAATTGCTTTGAGCTCCAGAAAATTTGAGAGACTTCCTTCTCAATCATCAGTGCCCTTGCAAATCCCATGATAGGTCTATTTCTCATTTAAGCATTACCATTCTTTTGTGGATTCCTTAGACAGATAACTATCTTTTGATACTATTATTAGTACAAAAGTTAGTGAATTCAAAAAATATTAATTCACCACCTCTATTTGATCTTAAACATTTAAAAAAAATCCAATTTTCTTTTCAAATCTTGCTTTGTACCATTAAACATATCAAAAGCATGCGATTTCACTTTCATGAACATTACAATCATCATCCATGAATAGTCATCCAAAAACATTATAAAGTATTGATCACCATATAACTATCAACTCCAACTGGACCACATAAATAATTATGCACTAATTCTAGAATATCATTGGAAGTGTGTATCTTGCTACAAAAACTAGACATTGTCATCTTACTGAGACGACATTTTTTGCATATAACATTATTAGGTTTTCATAGATTTGGTAAGCCTCTTACTCTTTTCTATCTACTGACTTTCACCATATTTTTAAAGTTTACATGACACAACCTTTTATGCCATAGCCGCACATCCTCAATTTTATCAAATAAACATTTATCAAAAATAGGATCAAGGAAGAATGGGTTACCTTTGATTTGCATTCATGTTCCAATCAAATTACCTTCATCATCAAACATTTTGACCTTCCTTTTCTCAAATTCAAGTTTATGACCTGAGTTATTCAATTGAGAAAACAAATTATATTTGAGCCCTTGAACCCAATATGCATAATCATATATGATCTTATCATTCAAAATTAATGATCTTTTACCTTTAACTAAGTATGGACATGATCACTACCAAACTTAACAGTTCGACCATTTTTAATTTCTTAAATTTTTTAAAACTTACTTAGATCACCAATCATATGATGTAAATAACCACTATGAATAATCCAGAAATCATTCTTTGTAACATTTAAAGTAAGGTAATTTCATTTTCATACCTTTCACTATTTGGCTCTTCCTTGATTGCAACATAGACCATTTTAAATATTTTTTTTCATCATCGAAACTTGTCTTTGTATGCTCTTATTAAACAATGTAGCACGACTTCTTGCCTTTGTCATTGTAATCTCTATTCTTCCTAAATTTATAATCTTTCTTATAATTTCCATCATATTTTCCTCAGTTAGGACATTTAGTAGAAAATTGACCAACTTCATTACATTTGAAAAAGATCGGTGATAGCTTATCTTTGTATTTACCTTCACCCCTTGATAATCTTCTTGCAAGAAATGCTTCAATCTAATCAAGATCATCTTTAATTTAAGATTCACTTTCTTATTTTATTTTCTTCTCTTTCTTTGGATTATTTATGGTTAGTGAAGACTTAAAAACATTTCCAATTGTAATCATATCATTGTCATAATTTATCATTTCAAATGCAGTAAACCGACCAACTAGAGCATCAAGTATCAAATCATTACCAATTATAGCTCTTACTTCTTGAATAGTATAAAATTAAATAGCATAAATAGGCAAAAGAGTTCTCAATATTTTACTTACAATTTTAGAGTCAAAGATTTTTCCTCCAACAATTCTTATTACACTTAAAACATCCTTGATTTGATTCACATATTGTACATCATTTTCACCTTCTTCCATTATCATGTCATCATACTTATCTCTCAAGCTTTCAACTTTAGATCTTCTTACATTATCATATCCTCCATAGACAATCTTCAATTTATCCTATATTTTCTTTGCAATAGTATGATTCTTCACATCACTAAATTCAAGATTAATGAGAGAATGTGCAATATCAATCTCATATGATTATGATTCATCTTCTCATTAATTTAATCTACAATTAGAGGACTGATAGGTATAACATATTCATTATCCAACCAATGTGTGGCATCATCTCCAACACCTAAAATATGTATCTACATTTAGTATTTCCATGAGGAAAAAATCTCCTTATTTAGCTTTGGTGGCTCTCTCTTATGCATCTTGATCTTTTTCTTAAGTACCTTTAAACTTCTTCCTACAAGTCTTGAGTGCTCTAATACCCAATTGTTAGATAATTAAGGGGGTGGGGGGTATTGATTTATGGAGGTATAAATAGGATAAAACAAGATACTAAGAGGAGGGGGGTGGTGAACCAAAACCTTAAGTATTTTAAAAAATTTCACCAATTCATTCACACATTCATCAGTTATCCTATGCAAGTAAAAATTGTAATGATAACTTTTTGTAACATGTAAATATAATCTATAACATGCATGAAAATAAACATATAACACAAATTTTGTTACCCAAAAACCCTCCAAGGTGAAGGTAAAACTGGGGTGGGAATGACATTCACAGATCTTCACTACTACAGTAATAAAGTCAACCTATGATGGTTACAGTGTTCTACCCTATGAGGGGTCTACCCTGTTAAAAGATTTAGAGACTCTTGGGTCTCAAATTCATTTTGTTAGAGGATTTAACACTTACAACAATGTAAAGATTATGTTAAGAGATGTACAAATATATGTTAAGACCACTCTATTAAGGGATTTACCCTAATTCAAGTCTTTTAGAATTGATTCAGTACCTAACTCACAATTCTCTCTGTAAGATGATTTTAAGTCTCCTCCTTGCTAATTGATCCTCTCCTTTCATCTAATAAACTTATCTTTCCTTTTCACTTCACTACCCTTAATATATCACTTGCTATATTAAGAGATAACAAAACCCTTTCACTGACTTAAGATTTGATCTTGATCCTTTACTTTCTTATTACTCCTTGTTCACATGCATAGACTTTTCCACTCTTTCTCTTACTCTACATGTGCATACTAATCTAGGTTAAAAGCTTCTCTATTTAAAGAGTTTTGTAAAGAGTTTTATAGATTCTTCCATAATAACCTCTTCATTTGAATCATTGATCACATAACATAGAGATATGTAATCCATGCCATAACACATAAAACAACCTTTAAATATTTTATTACAACCTAAACAAATATTAAATTTTTCTTCCATGTTAGCTTGAAAAATGTTTTACCTCAAATTTTGTTCCAATTTGGAATTTTATGTAAACTCAACATTGTTCATTCTTTATTGTTTTCTGATGCTTGATATTTCTATTATTTGATCTATATTGTGCTCAGCACACAATATGTAACTCGACACTTGTATCTTTGAATCTTGCTTGGTAATTGTTGAGCTCAGCTCATATAGAAAATACTTGGTGACCATACACTTACTCAACTCCTATAGAGCTTGGTATATACTTGTTATTGTACATGACTTAGTCTATATACAGTAGCTCGGTTCCAATGATGACCATTTGACTCTACCTTGTAAATGACTAAGTGATTGATACTAATAGAAAATAATGGCTAGAGATACCAACAATCTCCACCTTTGAAATTAATGGAAATAAAATACCTTGTCATATTTACATCTTTACAATATAATCTCATAATGAGTTTTCCCCCTAATTCTTATGACTTATGCCAATGAATTAATGAATAAAAAATGTAAAAATGAATAACACATGCATTTATCCCTTATTCAAATCTATTTCCCCCTATTTTTGAACACTTGATGTCACTATTGTTGAGGTTGAATGGGTGGAAGTAATCCATATTTATCAATAAATGTCTTGTGAACTTAGCAGATCATGAATAGTGGATGATCCCGTGTGGTTCTAGGTGCTTCCAAAATGTGATTCTATAAATGTAATCTTGTAGCTAAATCAATTAAACTATCATCCACTAAAAGATTATGATCTTCTAGGATAAGATCTTGGGTTTTTTTCATTTCTCTCTACATGGCCTCCAAATGAGGTTTCATCATTGCTTGAATAGAGATCAATTTGGATCTCATATTGTTATCAGCTGACTATAGCCTAGCCAATGTGCCTTGAGCATTCAATAAATTATTTTAATGATCAATGCTTGATCCTACTGATTCCAAAATAATACTATTAGATCTCTTCATCTTAGCTTGAATTTGATTTATTTGTGCCTAGATATCATTTGTTAATCTTAGCACATCTGATAGAATGTTGTACCTTTTGTATTAGGTCTTTCATAACCTATATCTTCTCTTGTAGTTGCACTTTCTACTCTATAATGGTTATGGAAACTTTTTCCACAACCTTATTTTCAAAGCTTCTCACAAACCAATTCATTTCAACTTCATGCTATCAACATTGATTTGATCAACTATATTTACAAGATGGTTGATGATTAGAGTTTCTTCATCAAAATTTTGAATTTCAAAAGAATAAACAAAAATTTCCTTTAAATCATAAGGTACCTGCTATTTCTTCAACTCTCTCTTTATCTCTTCTTTCCTTTTTTTCTTTGCCAAAACTTCTTGTAGCAAGATGGTTTTCTCCAAGGTGAGATTTGCTAGGTCTAATTGTGGCATCTCAATTATTTCATCTATACTAACTTTAATGTCTAGTGAAACATATTTTATTATTCTCCTTTTTCTTGGTGAAGGAGTGATGATGCTTGGCATTGCTCTGAGAGTTACTAAAGGAGTTTCACAACTTGATCATGCTTGTGCATCTATGTTTGAGACAACAATAGTTGCACTCAGTTTAGATTTTCTTGACTCTTTTATTTCCTTACTATCAACAATTGTTTCTTTCTCTTCACCATATACCTATGTACCTATGAGCTTTGAGTTATTAGACTTTGGAGTGTTAGGGGTGTCAACATGTACAAGTGACTTGTTGTCTTGCGGACTCAAAAGACTTGAGCTTTCTCCACTTCTATAATCATCTCTGATGTTTACAATGTTTGTCTCTACTATCTTAGTTGTTAACCAAAATATTCTCTTCCAAAGAAACTCATCTTGATGTTGTACAAATTCCATTTTACTCTATAATAAAAAAAAAATTATGTACTAGGGATCATGGGCAGAAGCCTTTTGAGAAGGATGAGGAGGGAGACAACGATGATGAGGAGGAGCCGGTGTCTAAGGAGGTGGTTAAGGAGATGTAGGAGGAAATTAAGGATGAAAGTGGAAGGAAGAAATGCAAGAGGGAGAATTTGGAGGAAGTACACTCTTACTTTGAGGAGGCCTTAGTGCTACCCCTATCTCCTATCCACCTCCAAGCCCAACTTGAGGAGCAAAAAGAGGAGAATGCAGGGAATGTGGAAGGGGAAGTGTAGGTCAATGATAGGAGTAAAGCTTGGAAAAAATTTAATGTCAAGTCTTCAAAGATGGGAATCTTTAGGGAGGCCATGAATCTCCAAATCCTCATGGAAAATCAAGATGAATCATGGCTGGAAGCACTCATTGACCTTGCAATAGTGGCTATTTTAGACAGAGCCAGGGAGACAGGGATGAACCTCTTGAATAATTCTTGTAACAATATGATTGATAATTTTAGATCAATCAATTGGCTTTTCCATGAGCTGGAGGAGGTCAAAAAATAGGTGAGACATATTGAGGCAACAAGGAATGGGATGGATGCTAACAGGAGGATAGATTCAATTGACAGGCTCAGTCTGGCAAAAAGAAGGATACACAACCTAGAGAACTACAATCACAACCTTGTAAATCAGATGTTCTCTTTGTTAAGCTCCATTAACAACAACATCATCTCTCTTATGGGCTAGATCAAAGATAGAGAAATGCAGGATGATGAGGAAGGAAAATAAAGGGAAGAAGCCAGAATGGAGGACGGCTCTACAAAGGACAACACCATTCCTGATCAAGACTAGGGGGACCAAAGGGGGCAACAACTGGAAGTGGAGGAGAATCAACTGACCTTCGAGGCTGCTCAGGTTATGCAAGAGCTAGAGTGAAAGAACGAGGAATAACTCTTGCTTGTTCTTTTATTTTTCTATGTCTTTTGGCTTTTGTTCTGGCTTTAGGCCATGGTAATACTTGTCTTTTTTCTTGGTCTTTTCTCAGAACTTTACTTTTTGGCTGGGCTTTATGCTTATTATCAGCCTCTGAACTTATACATTTTTGGCTAGGCTTCCATGCTTATTATCAGCCTTATATGTTTTAACTATTGGGTTTTAGGATCCCTGTAAAACCTGTTTATCTAATCAAAAAGAAAAAAATTCTATACTTAGGAATAAATCTACTCCTATACTATTCTGAAAATGTGTGCTATTAATCCTGTGATAGATCAGACATAACTCTAACTAATGTGTCAGTTCTTATCTTTTTCTCTACTTCCTCTTCCTATTATGATTTTATCTTCAATCTATCATATAAATCTTGAGGTATCTTCTTCTCAATCTCACTATGAGCTACTTTATGATTTTCAATCATGTTTACCATAGCCTCCTCAATCTCAGTTCTATCAAAATTATCTAATGCATCATACTTTACAAATCTAAAGCTAGATAATCCTAGAGATCTTCTTAGATCTTCACATACCTCTTCAATATACTTAGATTTCCTTTAGGTGGTCCTCTAACCAATCTCCTTTTCTTTTTCAGGGGGCATTGGGCTTTGTAGCTTCTGCTACTCTTTTCTTTGTAGACTACTCGACACTCAAAGCTACCCTAGTCCTTGGCTTGTTTGGTGGTGGAGGAGAGAGGGGTGTCACTAATTTCTTCTTCTTGGTAGAGTGGCAATAGCTAGGGCTCTACCCTTTCATCTTCTTCTTCTTCCTCTTCCTCATCACCACTATCTTTTTTCTCATCTTCTCCAAGAGCTTGCATCATTGTAATGGTTCCTTTCCCTTGCCTAGGGTGACTAGTTTTTCTTGTAGATCTTCAATTATTCTTTTTCTTTTCTTTTCTTTAGAAGAAATCTTGATATTTATAGTTATTCTTTCTTTAGCTCCTTCATATATCCTAAAATGTTTAGTCTTGGAATCTATCTCTTTTTTAATAGTGCTTCAATATTTGCACTTACTAGATTACTACCTATCTCATAGTCAAAACTTTGTAACCAAGCCTTCCTTGGTTTTATTAGCCTACACAAAAGTGTTGTCTATATCTACAAGAAATTGTATGAAATTGTAATACCTCTTGACCAATTCTTCAAGTATCCTCATCCTCATTTTCATCTTTTTCTTAAATTCATCAAAATAAACATCCATAAAATTCTCAAAATTTTCTCCTAATTGAGTGATATACTCATTAATATCTCTTGTCACTGGTTTTTCTTGTTCCCATTAAACATTACCAACACCAAGAAAATACTTCCTGATATAAAAGAAAATACATACAATGAGGGATCCAAACTTATACATAGAAATATTTTCTTTCCTTATAGATGATAGATTCTTTGCAAGTTATAGTTTTTGTATCTCAACAAGATTGTATTCATGATCTTTCATCACTATTTTCCATGCTTAATCCACAACCATATATGGTACACTATTCAATCTAGTCAATTGGTAGAATTTGTGAGTTATAAACCTCATAGAAAATCCAATTAGTGGATTAGAAATATTTTCAATTGATAGACCTTGTCCATTCAACTTGGCCCCTATGTTTGCCTCAACTTCTTCACAACTTAGGCATCACATGGTTTTCTTCTTGTCTAGGGTTGGATAGCTTGTAATCCTATGAATCATTTTCTTTGTGATTTCCATGGGTCTATTTTATAACCAATACTTCATGTCATGAATTCTTCTCAAAAAAACCTTAATCCATTTTTTCTTGAAGTGCATTAGGAATTCTAGGGCACAAGTTAACCCTTTCCTTTCAATAGTTTTGAATTCATCCTTCAAGATTCCTCCATTGCACAATTTCTCATATGCTTCTCTAATCTTGTGGTCTCCTACTTCTTTGCATTATACATGTAGAAACTTATGAAACCATGGATCATAATGCTTTAGGTGGTATCAAGGATAACACACCCATTGAATCTCCTTTCATGAAAATTTCTAGAATAGCATGAAACTTTGGTGGAGGACAAGTATCACTTATCACCAGTTGATTTCTACTAACTACTTGACTTATTCTAGTGGATGATGATGCCACCATATTCATTAATATGGTTTGAATTTATTTCTTCCCTGAATTACTTGACACAATTCATATCTCTACTTGTTCAAGATTCCTATCCAAAATGCTCTTGAGATCCATTTACTCGTCGCTCAAATCACCAAATCGATCTATGCTCTCAAAAATCTATATGCAAGGTATGAGACAATGTCTTCAAAGTTTGATATATACCTTCTTTTGATCATTATAGCTTCTTCATTAATTTTATGTAGTTGTTTAGGTGGAAGCCAACTATCTTGGTCAATATTGATTCCTTTTAGCTAGGTCTTTACTTTACTACTCGATCTCTTCCTTGGCCTATGTTGCAATGCTCTATCAACATAGACAATTTGACTAACACTTAGTAACCTTTCACAATTTTTTTCTAATGCATCTTTATATATAAAAATATGAACTTTTGGCACATTTTCATGTAAGGAACTAATGTATGATATATCAATTAAGTATATAGATCCATACATATCTTTCCTTCTTAGTTAGAGATGACATGATCAACTTCTCCATTGTATTGGGTGACCTCAGCTCCATTTTCCCCACTAGTTCCATCTTCTACTCTCTTTTTCCATTTTTAATTCATTTCTTTCCTAATTTTCTCAATGTCTACTTTGCCTTTTCCTTTTTCCTTTGTTTAATTTTTTGAATGTACTTGAGTCTTGCAATTCTTTCTTATATGTCCAAACTTTTGACATTTGGAACATGCATTATTGGTGAATAACATTTCTTCTAATTTATCCATTAAGGCTTTGTCTGAGATCTACATTCACATGCTCTATGTTTATACTTGTGACAATTATAGCAATATCCTTCAAATCTAGGTGTAGTAGGTGCATTCCTCATTCTTGACCTACACTCCTGTATTTGATGTCCCTGTCAAGGGAGCTACAATATTCTCCAAGATTGACCTTAAGTCAGGATACCACCAGCTTCACATTAAGGAAGTAGATATTCACAAGACCACTTTTCGAACTCACTATGGGTATTATGAGTTCACAGTGGTACCTTTTGGGTTGACTAATGCTCCATCAGTTTTCGTGAGTTTGATGAATGGTGTGTTCTGATCTTATCTGGATAGGTTTGTACTTGTGTTTCTTGATGACATATTGATATATTCTAAGACTCAGAAAGATCATGAGGAACACTTGTAGTTGGTATTGCAATGTTTGAGAGACAATCAGCTTTATGCCAATGCAACTAAGTGTGAATTTTTCAAATCAAAGATTTAGTATTTAGGGCATGTTATTTTAGGTGATAGTATTTTAGTAGACCCTGCAAAGATTCAGGCGATAATAGATTGGCCTACACCGACTAATGTGTCAGAGATTTGTAGTTTCATGGGTTTAGCTGGTTATTATGGCAGATTTGTCCAAAACTTCTCTAGGATAGCACATCCTATCACTTCTCTTCAAAGGAAAGGAAAGAAGTTCGTATGGATAGAGAAATGTGAGGAAGCTTTTCAGAAGCTCAAGGAGCTTTTGACCAGTGCACTGATTCTAGTTGTACCTAATCCGAAAGGTGATTTCATGGTGTGTACAGATGCCTCTCTTGAAGGGATTGGGGTAGTGTTGATGCAGAATGGACAAGTGATTGCGTATGAATCACGCAAGCTCAAGGATTATGAGTTAAATTATCCTACACATGATCTTGAGTTAGCAGCAGTAGTTCATGCTTTGACTAGATGGAGACATTTCTTGTTGGGGCACAGATTTGAGCTACATAGCGATCATCGTAGTCTTCAGTACATTTTTACTCAGCCTAATTTGAATGCTCACCAGAGGTGATGGATGGAGTTTCTATGCGAGTATGATTTTGAGGTTAAGTACATTCAAGGTAAGGAGAATGTGGTGGTGGATGCTTTGAGTCGTAGGAGACATGTGGTATCATCGATGACTCTTAGTGTGGATTTGAGGAGTTAGATTCTTTAGGTACTTCCTACAGATTCTTGGTATCAAGAAGTGTGTAGAGAGATTGATTCAGGAAGATCTTTGGAAGGTAGGTTTGCAGGTTATGTTCGAGAATCAGATGGTCTTTTAAAACATTTGGGGAGGATATATGTGCCATTTTTGGATGAGCTTCACACCTTGATTCTAGCAAAAGCCCATTGTACACCTTACTCAGTACATCCAGGTGTCAAGAAGATGCATGCTGATTTGAGACGTTTGTTCTTTTGGTTGGGGATGAAGCGAGACATTGTTGATTTTTTGGCTAGGTGCCTTGAGTGTCAGAGAGTTAAGGCAAAACATCAGCACCCGGCTAGACTTTTGCAGCCAAATCTCATTCCTTCTTGGAAGTGGGATATCATCTCCATGGACTTCATAGTAGGATTACCTATGACAGTTTGACATCATGATGCTATCATGGTCACCGTTGATCAGTTGATTAAGGTGGCACATTTTTCATTGATCAGGTCTTCCTATACAACAGCTTCTGTAGCTAATGTCTTCATGCCTGACATTGTGAGATTACATGGTATTCCTAGAAAGATCATTTCTGACAGGGATCCTGTATTCACATATGCATTCTAGACATCGTTGCAGCATGATCTTAGAGCGCAGTTAAACTTCACTTTGGCATATCATCCAGAGATTAATGGTTAGATAGAGAGGGTAAATTAGGTTTTGGAGGATATGTTATGGATGTATGTGATGGATAGGCAGACACATTGGGAGGACTATCTCTACCTAGTGGAGTTTGCTTACAACAACAGGTATCATAGTTCTATTGGCATGGCACCATTTTAGGCATTATATGGATGTCCTTGTCATACACCATTGAGTTGGGATAGTCTTGAGGATCACATCTTGTTGGGTCCTGAGATGCTTCATGATATGAAGCAATAGGTGGTGCGTATCCATGAGCACTTGACTATGGCATAGGATAGGCAGAAGAAGTATGCCAATGCTCATAGGACTGATAAGTAGTTTGTTGTGGGTGATAAGGTTTTCTTGAGAGTGCATCTGCGAAAGAGTCCAATCTAGTATGAAAAGGGTTCTAAGCTAGCACCTCATTTTATGGGACCATTTGAGATTCTAGAGAGGATTGGCCTGATTGCTTACAGCCTTGCTCTACCACCCAGCCTAGCTCACATTCATGATGTTTTCCATGTTTCAGTGCTTTCACAGTATATACCTGATATTGTACATGTTCTTGATTGGAATGCATTACAGGTAGAGGATAGGCAACTGGCTTTGGAGCCGATTCATATTCTGGAGCAACGGGAGTTGACTCTCAGGGGTCAAACCATCGAGCAGGTAAGGGTCCAATGGGACCCTACTGATGATTCTTCAGCTACATAAGAGGATGCAGCTAGATTGAGGGAGTTATATCCCTACTTGCTTGTAGGCTTCCAGGAGTAAGCCTAACCCAAGGGGGGTGGATGTAGTGCCTAACCTCATTCACATATTTTTTGGACATTTTTGTTGTTATTATCAGACTATGATGGGCTAGTTTTATGTTGATGAATTAGTGGTATTGTTTTGACACTATTAGACATTATGTTATGGATTCAGTGGTTATGTGATGATATCATTTAGGCTTTACATTTCATGCATACATGATGATCATTATATTGTTTTCAGCTATGGTTGATGATTAGTTGATGGTTATTATCTCATGTGTTTTATTATGGATACTTAACCCATACTTGCATGTGTATGGTATGCGTGTTTTCTTATTGTATGGTGTTTCTGATGTGGTTAAGGAAGGGAGTCGTAGTCACCTACTTAGTCGGGATCTACACGATGCACCACTTTTTTCCATTGTCTGTTTAGCTTAGCATTATATATTGTATGTACATGCATGGTTTTTCTGTAGGTTGCAAGTACCAGGTATCGACTTCCCTGAATTGCCAGGATGAGCATACCCTATTATACTATCTCAATGATAAGAGAAGGGAGATAAATTCTCAAGTCCAAATCCTAAACCTTTAAGCCAATTGTCCTAGTGAGGTAGGACAAGTATCTAGATATTTTACCCACCGAATGTGTCGGATGATATGATTTGTGATTTTTAACCCTTTAGACTGATTTTGAGTGATTTTCTCTATGATGGGTTTTCATATTTTATTTTGGAGATCTATGGTGAATTTTCTATTAATTAAGTCTTAATAAATAGATTTAATTAATAAATTAATTATTTGAGAAAATTAATATAAAATATCATGTTATTTGATATATTGATTATAATCAATTAAATGAGAATTAATTGAGGAAAAAGAATTAAATAAAAGAAAATTAGAAATTAAAATTAATAATAATAATAAAATAATAATAAGTAATAAATAAATAATAATAATAAAAGTTATAAAAATTAAAATGAAAGTTATAAAGATTAAAATGGAAGTTATAAATATTTAAATAGAAATTATATAAAAGTGAATTGGAGTTATAAGCTTGCATGGGAGTTAACACACTTTTCTATTTCTCAAGTGTCAACAACATGGGGGGTTAGTGCATCAATTAAGCACATGGTTTCTACAACCCTATGGCTCATCTTGAAGGTTGGAAAAGACCCATGCTTAGTTGGTGACACCTTCCAGCTGTTTCTAGAAGCATTCTAAATGTTTCCTGAAAGCTCTTTATATTTAAGCATTCATAGAGGCTTAGATATAGCGGTTGGAGTGCAAATTGGAGCATTGGAGGACTCGAGAACTTTGAAGAAAGGAGGAGCTTGCTCTGTGGGTTTTTGAGGAAGAGCGAATTAGCATTAGAATTCGGGTAGATTCTTGTGATTTTACTTATGCTATTTCCGCATCATGCATTCCCTGTCTTCTTCATGTCTTCCATATGTCTTCTAAAGAATTTCATAATTTATTGTGCATTCTCAATATGGGTAGATTAATTTATTTGAGAATTTTTATATGCATGGATCTAAAAAGAACACGGGGCTAGGGTTGAGATTCATAGTCAAACCCATTAGATTAATTATTGGAAATTTTTGGAGATCAAAGGTTTATGGGAGAATTCTGAAAAAATTGAAGTTGTATTGTTATATTGTCAATTTTCTTATACTTACATGTGTGTGTATATATACACACACACACACACACACACAACTATATATATATGCTCATATATTGTGATATTATTAATTTTGCATATATTTGTATATACATACATACATATATATATATATCTTTATATATATATATATATATATATATGTATACATATATATGTATATATAATATATATTTGTTAAAAAAAAGATAACATACCCGTGGGTGAAAACATTTTAATAAATGTTTAAAACCAAATTGCAAATGGAAATCGCGTTAGCGATTTTAAAAATAATATAAACATTTTATAAACATTGAGTCAGAGGGGGGGACAAGACTCGCACCCCCCACTGCGGTCGCAGTATACCCCGTCGTAGGTACTGTGACGGTAGTGGTATGTAGTACCACTGACGTCGCAGGCCCTATGACCGCAGGGTCCTATGTACCGGCAGTCATATTATATAATGTGTTTTTTTTAAAAACGTTTTCCATATTTGATTTTGGCATTAATCAAATTTGATTAATTCAATTTTGTTAAATGATAAAATAATTTATATATTCATATATGTATTTATATTTATATATTTTAATAAATATATATATAAGTATGTATATAATATGTAAATATGATTATATGTTTTATAATTGTAAATTGATAATTGATTTATATCAAAGGCTCATGATTAAAAATTAATTGTTCTATTAAGTATATTAAATATTGATTTGGTGGGGGATGTTTGGATTAAAATTATAATTAAAGGATGGATTTGTATTCATGTATAAATGTTCCTTCAAATTCTTTCTCTAAACTTGGAAACGTAAATCGAGACTTTTGCATTTAAATTCAAATTGTTAAACCAAAACATGTGTTTACATTGTGTATTCGTTATGTTATTGTTTTGAGTTTTGGGTTGACTAGTGTTGACTAGTTATAAGACGTCTACTAGAGGCTTGGGAGTTATGTGATTGTGATGTCATGATGATGTTTTAATCTCGATCTTTATAAACCCAACCATGGTTATGTGATGGAATGCTCTATGTATTGTTTGTAATTACTGATTGTTATAGTTGAGATTCTTATGTATGAGACACTTGACTTAACCATTATTTTTGGTCATCGATTAGTTAACCTTGGTTAGTTTCTAGTCGCCATGATGGCACTGTAATGTGGATTTATTCTTGATGATGTCATGATGTGACATGTTTGACTTAACCATTTTTGGAGTCTTCGATCAGTATGATGAGATATATTTTGGTTATTGAGAACCATTGGATACTTTGATTATCAGTGATGCTTCAGTTACCAATAGAGAGCTGTTGTGATCATGATTTTCTATGGATATTTGCTCATGGAGATTTGATGCTTTTATGCATATTTGATGATTTTATTATGGATTATCATTTGTGATTTTGAGATTTATGATTCCATGAGCTTAGGGTAGGATATTTGCATGTGGTGATGGGAAGTGGCTTGCAATGGGGGTTGGGGCCCTAAGAGGCTGCCAGGGTAACTCATTGTAAGTTGGATTAATAAGTGATAACATTCACACCTAATACTAACTGAATGAACCCTAAAAGATAAGTGTTTTGTTCTTACGCATGCCTTGAGTGCTTGTACAGGCTAGGATGGGAGTAGTGAGAACACATGGTTGCAACCTTGCATTCCGTAGTATGCCTCATCAGTATGAGTGGATACTAGTGGCCGCATGAGATTAGTATAGACCTGTGGAGTTTAGCTAACTGCCAGGGTAACTTGTACATGATAAATGCGATGACACTTTCTCACTTGCATAGTAGGTTCCTACATGTCATTGTGTGCCTCTAGGATTAGATGTCAATTTTGTGTTTGGAACCTTTGATTTAGTATACTTTTAAGATTCCTGGACTTATAGAGATTTGTGCTATGTGATTTTGGATAGCCTGTTTGGGACTTGAGATTATCTCCTCAGCACGGTGGGAGTGGACCACTTAGGTACCACGCGGTTGGTTGGTAGTGTATTTTCCACTCTTATCATTTGAGATTCATTGAGACATTGTGGCTGATGCATCCTTCATGATGGTGGATATGTATCCTTTCATTGATGATTAGCATATGATTAGATGATATTATCTTATGCTTATATTTGCATGTTAGATTACTTTCTACATATGATGTTGTATATGTTAGGAGTGACATTCCTACTATGTTAATACTGATGATCTCTTCAGTGATTTGGAATGTTATGCATGGAGGGATGGCTAGGATCCACGATGGTCTAATGATGCTATTAACAGTTGAGAGGAACCGTGCACTTATTTTATTATGTTTGATCTTCTATGATGTTGTATCATGTGATTATCATTACTTCGATGTATCATGGATTAGAATAGGATGAATGTACTTTATTCTACATATGTATATTCTTTTGAGCTTGTCATACCCTATGACATGTACAGTGGATGATTGAGTATTTGAAATGTAATGTATAAACATTGGACTTATCGTTATTATTTCATGTGGATGTTTTATTAGATGGATTCATGTATCTAGATGTAATCCAACGTTAAGGGATCCTTAAGAATGTAATCTATTATGTATGTTATGTTTACTTTTAGATGGACATTACTATTGCTTCCATTATTGTGCATAAGTTTTACATGGTATTTACTTTCATGGAAAAAAAAATGCTACCAAACTTAGTGAAATTCTAGGTTAATTCTTTGGGTCCCTTGGCGGGGCATTACATATTTTCTTTGATAGATATTTTTAGTATAACCAAGTTTTCCATAGTGATAGCATGTTGGTTTGTCCTTTGACTTTGCATTCCTTAGCTCTCCATTTTTGGATGATTCTCCTTGTTGAGTGCATGATTTTCTTGACCTAACAGAACAACTAGATGACTTCATAAGTTCTTCAAAATACTTCATTACCTCTTTAGGTTTGTTGAATCTCTCCATAGATTCCTTCTCAATTTTTAGTTCATTTTCCAATATCCCCTTCTATGATTTGATATTTGCAATTTCCACATCCTTGTGATTTAATTCCTTATGTGAAAGCATTAGTTGATTCATCATGTCCAGTTGAGTGTTTGTGAGCTTTTGCACATCTGATATCATCTCTTCCAGTCTAGTAGCCATTGCCCTTTTTCATCTTCAGCCATAGTCATGTCTTCTTCATCTTTCTTTTTTTCAATCACTTCACATAGTCTTACTGATTGGATTTCATGTTCTTTTTTCAGCCCTCTCATTTCTTCATTTAGGAGTTTGTTCTTTTCAAGTAGATTTGCAGATGCTTTGTCATTTGGATCAATTGATTCAAATAGTCCTTCAGTTTCAACTTCTTCATAGGAATTTTTTTTAATTTGGATGGAAATATCCTTTCTCTTTTTAGGGAATCCTTTAGATCTTGTCTTTCTTTCTCAAGTTTTTGTAGTATGAGTTGGATGTCAATCACCTGATTGTCAATAACCTTTTCTAGATTGAAAGCCTCCATCTCCAAGATCTAATCTCCAAGTGATTACTATTCTCTCAAAGAACCAGTGCTTTGATACCAATTGTTGACTGATGGAGGTATAAATAGGATAAAAATGATACTAAGAGCGGGGGGGAGGGAGGGTTGAATTAGAATCTTAAGCACTTTAAAAATTTCACCAATTTATTCACACATTCATTAATTATCCTATGCATGTTAAACTTGTAATGATAACTTTTTGTAACATGTAAATTTGATCTATCACATGCATGAAAATAAACACATAACACAATATTTATTACCAAAAAAATCTCCAAGGTGAATGTAAGGAAACTTGGCAATAAAGAATATAACCGTTTCCACATAACCCATTATAAATCTGAAATAAATACGGAATTAAAATCCACATGCAAGAGAATAGACAACATACCCACAAAATTGTGACACAAGATATACCTTGGAAAACCCTCATTGAAGGGAAAACCCAGCCTCCAAAAGCATCCATCACCATATATTATTCAGCAAAAATACTATTTCCATACAACCATGGAAGCCTTCATGGCCATAGCCACAACCGAGAAAGCTATGTGAACAAGCATGAATCCACACATCCCATGCCATGCTTCCAACCTTCACAAATTCTCCCTTGGCTAACCTATTAAGCCTTGTCCCGCTCGACTCTTGCCTTTCTCACTCTTACTCTCTACAAAAACTACCCTTGTGGCTGCTTATATAGTAGCAAGTCCCACAAAACCACTAAGTGGTATTACATAAATCATGTGCTAAAACCATGTGCTACCTAACCCACTGACCCCACATTTAATATTGGGCATTTAATTCTTTTCCCCACTATTAAATAATTAAATGAAAGATTATCACAATGTTACAATACAACTCATCAAGAATATTCCATGGGAATCTTTACATGTTGCACATCCATCTAGGCACAACATTTCATAATAAAATAAAATAATAAAATATAACAATATTATGCAATGTGTGCAACACCCATTATCTCAACAATCTCCCACTTGTTGTATACATTGCATAGGGTCAATCCGTAGCCACATAAATGAACAAGGGAACAATCCCTCCTAGCACATCCACCATCATGGATCAAAATACACCAAGTGCTCCATCCTGGTACCCACAACAAAATCAAAGTATCCAGCATCTCAAACATGAATGATCTCACCTCCTATTATGCCACTGCCACTGGACATACATAGAAGCCATCCAAAAAAAAAAAGCCACCCAACCTGTCGCATTAGAAGATCATAAAATCTTGTACCAACTAAAATTCCAAGCACAAATAACCTAATCCAAAGGTAATCACATGTATCCATAGTTGTCAAAATATCCATAGCTGAAATAAAACACCCACAACAAGTGCCAAACCCATCCGACTATCCATACCTCAAAGGTATAACAAGTGAATCTCATATCACTGACATAACCAATTTATAACTTGCAATCACAAGCCTCAAGAGCAATACCTACCACATATATACCAAGAAGCTCCCACTACAAAAGATAATGTCAAATCTATAACCAATCCAATCACAACATCTCAAAGAAGTGAATCCATGTAGTATTAAGGACATCCACAATACATAAATTGATATCCTGCAAGAACAACTCTCATAACCAGTCTCCAATAGTCTCCCAAATTCTCCACAACCAATAGAGGAAAGAGATAAAGGAATAACCATGTTATCTCTCACATGACATACATGAGCACAAACTAGTGATCACAATCTCTAACCAACCTCAAATCCAATGTAAGAAAAACTGAACATCTAGGAAGATAACCAAGACTGGAGAAACCATGTAAATCATAACCTATATCATGTCCTTCTACACACACCTCTAGATGTAAATTATGCAAGTATGATCTCCTTCATAAAACCCCAACAAGAAGCCTCAACAACACCCAAACCATACCATATAACTAATCATGGATGTAAGCCTCTCACAAGAAGATCAAACTCAATAAACCATTCCTAAACCAAGGAATAACCATTCCTAAACCAAAGAAAATGCCCAATATAAAACCATCTCCCAAACTCAACTAGCATAATAACATATGTAAATGGAGATAACCAATGCTAAACCATCTCTCAAATAAACCCTCTAGAAATAACCATGTACCATAGCTCAAGATCCATATCCATGAAAGACAAGCATAAATATAATGCAACTGAGAAAAAACAATGTGCTATACCTCTCAAGTAGCAAACCGCTGAGTAGACCAAGAGTGGGGAATGAGAATGCTCATCAAGATACCCAAGTCTCCAACCAAGACTCATCTAAAAACAATCTCCTCTCAAGTCCATATCAGGTAACTGCCCCTCGGACTTCCCACTAAAACCATCAACCATCCCAACAAATACTTCTCTAATCCAAGAGAAATTAGCATCACCATCGTCTCTAAGTATCCATGAGCACCTGTAACCAATCAATCCATGCCAACTCCAAATGCAACATAGCAATATCATGAAGCATCCAGCTTATGATAAGTGTACTCAATACCAAGAAACTAAACCAAGATCAATGTCAAAGTTCCAACCATGGCCTCAGGAACATAAACATGACAACATGATCTAACCATCTCAACCAAAGAGATAACATGCTCCACATGAACATACTATAACATGTCACAACTCTAAACGTGTATCAAGAGTATACCATGACATAAGAATGAAACCATCCTCAAACTAAGGATAACATGCCAAATAAAAGCATAAACCACACCTTTGCCAAGAACCTTGTGAGTCCTCAAGATGCAACCATCTCCACACATCATGAAGAAAACCATCTCCAGATACCAGGAAGAATCATCTCCACATACTAGGAAGAACCATCTTCACACACCATGAAGATAACCAAGAACTCCATGAGTCCTCAAAATCTAACCATCTTCACACACCATGAAGATAACAAGTGCACTATACAAATGTCAAAGGTGCTTCTGCAGCAATAGGATCTAAGAAAAACCTCCAACATCTGCAAACACTCAATAAATATATCAATGCCAACAACTCCCACTCAACCATGGTACCAAGTCACCTATGGCATCATAAAATCCATCTCCCACTTGAAGATCCAAACCAAACCAGGAACTAATCCTGCACTGTCACCCCATCACTGTCACAAGCTCCCATTAAACCATATATCCAAGCTATCCATGACATAATGATAAAAAAATCTATCTTCTAACCATGAGAATCAACCAAGGCATCAAACCATCAAAGAACTCAAAGTGTACATCATGAGCTCCTCAAAAGAAACTAAATAACTATGATCCTCAACCAAGAAGATATACCACCATAACTGAATCAGAAATCCAAGCTAATGAACATCAAGGATGTACCTGTATAACCAATCATGTCATGCCAAAATCCATGGCACCATGATCACATCCATGAACTGAGCATCTGGCTCTCAATATGTCTAACCTGTCAGCTTAAAATAGTGAACCACAATCCTCCACCATGACTATACTTGGTAACAACATCTCATCCCTTCTACATAAAGATAAAATCATAAAATCATGTGACTTAGGGCATAGACAACCCAAATTCAAGCCACCAATCTGAATATGCATCAATAATGAAAGATCAATGGGCAAAGACAACCCATAACCAAGCCATAAATGTAACCTATAAGTATAGACCACTTACAACACTGCACAACTTGTAGATCCAACAAGTCATCATACATATTCAAGCCAAACACTGATAACCATATCATCATGAGACCAATTTGAATAATGAACTGAGTATACAATGACATCAAATCTTAAATCTCCAATGCCATATCACAATGTTACCATAGTCAAAATATGTCTATAAACTATTTAGATTAATATATCAACAAATAAATCATGTCAAACTTGCACCAAATCTGAACCAATGTGTAAAGCTCTCCAAGAGCTTTTCGTTGACTACTCGAAGTCCAAAATCTAACTCTGTATGCCCATGTTATGCCCTAATCCGTGCTCAAAATAAAAAACATATGACTTAGGGCTCTTAAAACCTAAAAAAATCTCAAAACCATAAAACCAAACCTATACCATGTTTTAGTGCTTTGAATTAGCTTTCCAACGCTTATAAGAACTCTAAAATCTGATATTCTGAGAGAAAGTTATGGCCATTTTACTACGACAATCCTTTTACCATTTTCACTGCGATTTTTAATTTTTTAATTTTTCTGTGATGAAAATTTGATGGCCATTAGGGCTAAAACTAAAAAACTCTTTCATTTCCTCTAAACATGACCAATCTAGGGCATATTATATATCAAAATTTATGGAAATGTCGACCCAGATCCAATGGCGAGGTCTATTTTTACCCAGGAGGTCATTTCTGCAAGCTACCCCCTAAAACCCTCATTTAAATGAAACATCCAACAAATCTTTTTGTCCAACAATTTTACATGGCCAAATCTTTTAACATCTAATCATAACAGCAAACCCAAAAAAACCCTCAGATCTGCAATAAATCATTCATATATCTTGCCCTTTTCTTTTATCCTTTCATGCATTCCCATGGATTCAATCTAGGGTTACAACAACACAACCATAGCTCTGATACCACTTGTAAGGAAACTTGGAAATAAAAAATATAACCATTTCCACATAATCCATTATAGATCTAAAATAAATATAGAATTCAAATCCACATGCAAGAGAATAGACAATATACCCACAAAATTGTGACACAAGATATACCCTGGGAAACCCTTATTGAGGGAAAAGCCCAGTCTCCAAAAGCATCCATCACCATATATTATTCAGCAAAAAAATCATTGCCATACAACCATAGAAGCCTTCATGGCCATAGCCACAACTGAGCAAACTATGTGAACAAACATGAATCCACACATCCCATGCCATGCTTCCAACCTTCACAAATGCTCCATTGGCTAACCTGTCAAGCCTTGTCCCGTTTGACTCTTATCTTTCTCACTCTTACTCTCTACAACAACTACCCTTGTGGCTGCTTATATAGTAGCAAGTCCCACAAAACCACTAAGTGGTATTACATAAACCATGTGCTAAAACCATGTGCTACCTAACCCACTGACCCTACATTTAATATTGGGCATTTAATTCTTTTCCCCAATATTAAATAATTACATGAAATATTATCACAATGTTACAATACAACTCATCAAGAATATTCTATGGAAATCTTTACATGTTGCACGTCCATCTAGGCACAACATTACATAATAAAATAAAATAATAAAATATAACAATATTATGCAATGTGTGCAACACTCATTATCTCAACAGTGAAGGTAAAAATGGGGTGGGGATGACACCCACAAATCTTCACTATTGTACTAATAAAGTTAACCTATGATGGTTACATTGTTTGATCATAAAATATGATCTACCCTGTGAGGAGTCTACCATGTTAAAAACTTAAGAGACTGCTAGGTATCACCTTGTTAGAAGATTTAACACTTACAAAAAAGTAAGGAATCTATTAAGAGATTTACAAAGATCTATTAAGACCAGTCTATTAAGATATTTACCCTGATTCAAGTCTATTAGAACTAATTTAGTACCTATCTCTCAATTTTCTCTATAAGTTGATCTTGAGTCTTCTCCTTGCTAACTGATCCTCTCCTTTGATTTGATAAACTTGTCTTCCCTTTTATTTCACTACCTTGAATAGTTCACTTTCTTTTATAAGTGGTAATAGAACTCTTTCACTGACTTATGATCTAATCTTGATCCTTCACTTGCTTATTAATCCTTGTTCGCATGCATAATATCTAACTTTTCCTTATAAATGACAAAGTGGTTGACACAAATAGACAACAATGGTTGGAGATACCAATAGCGGGGTTGAATTAATTATGTTAAATTATCTCATAGTGTTAGCATGAATTTTGATGATACTACAATGGGGGAGTATCCTAAGCATTGGAGAGTATTGATATGTTGCATTCATGACTATGTTTGTCATTGATGTCAACATAACATTGTTTCTGTAAAGACTAGTAGAGTAGTAGACAAAGATCTTGATGGTACAAACAATGGTTTACTTGTCTACTCATTGGAAATTATGGACATGTAAAATATAGTGTCTTGATGATGTAGTTAAGTGTGTTGAATCTAAGTCGATGATGTATGGAAGTTGTACCTAATTTATAGAGAGAAATTTAGAGATAGAGTATTGGAAAAGCAGTTCCTAATGATTGTTGTCTATCTTAAATCCTAGATGTAATGAAGTAATGCATAGTCGAGTAGTGATATAGGATAGTTAGGTGATGATGTCAGTGATTACACAAGTCTTAGTATCACACGTGTAAATTTTTGTATAGACTATGAGCTAATAGTGCTATTGGAATAGTTATTATCTTAATTAACTGGGAAAGCCTCAAGGCTAACTCAAGGAATTATTATGAAGATATGGTATAAAGGAAAGATGTTTTCCTTAATTTTAGTGTGTGTTCAAGTATTGAGATCATTATTTAAGTGTGAAGTGTGAAAAGGAGTAGAGTGCTTACTAAATGCATGTAAGAGATCCAAGGGATTATTGGATGAGCAGTTCGAGATTTGGTTACAAGATATAAAGGAGTAGAAGTCTGGTTGATTGGACATAGATAGAGGAAGGATGTTCAATTTAGTAGTATTATTTTGCAAAGAATAATATAGAGATCATTTGGATAATGGGTTCATTCGTCTTGCCCTTGAAGTTGATTGGGCAATGGGTCCAACTATCTTCCACAACTCTAATAGGGTTAGAATCTCCTAACAGGGATTCAAAGTCTCCTAAAAGGACTCATATGTATTGAATGTTGTAATAGAATCCTAATAGGGTCTATCATCTAACAAAGAATATTTATTTTAGTACATCATCTTGTGGGTACCATCCCCACTAGGGTTTTCCCTCTAAGCAAGGGATTCCCTACTTAACATATATAGTATTATTGTGTATGAGTATCATGTTTTGGTTTTAGTTTACATTACTCATATGGTTAAGATTATTAATATTGTAATTTGTGATATTAGTTGGATAACTGATTCACCCCCCCCCCCCCCCCCCCCCCCACCCTCAGTTATATCAGTGGACTATATATTCTAACAATTGGTATTAGAGTTTTAGGTCCTTAAAGGATAAGCTTAACAACTTTGGGAGATTAGTGGGGAGTTATTTTACAAAGAATAGTCCTAAGTTTGATGGAGGAAATTTCATCACCCAGAAGATGGAGCTTCTTGGTGAGGGATTAGAATTATGTACATAATTAAGCATTAAGCTTCTAGATAGAGGCACAAGTAAAGATAGATCTAGATCCAAAGAAGACATGGAGATCAAGGAAGGTATTGATTTTCTTATGAAAAGGGAGCTAGAAGATATGGAAAAAAAAATTTGTTGGACATGCAAAGTGTTTTGTCATTTTTCTTCCAATTGTCCTAAGAGAGTAAGAAAATATAGAAAGGGTTTTCTTTCTAATGAAGATTAAGAATTTAAAGAAAGTATTGAACAATTCTTGAATGATTGTGATGATAAGGATAATGAGCTTAAATTTGTTAAGAAAGAGGAAGTATTAGAAGAGATAGCCTTGGTAACTATTATTGATGGTTGTGAAGAACAAGATAATTTTGGAACTATTAGAAAAAAATGTGGAAGTTGTTTTTGAGAATAACAATGAGTTGCAAATGGGAATTAGATTAAAGAGAAGAGATTTGAACCTAGATCAGAATAAATATTTGATTTGATAACTCCTAGTAGAAGTATATCAAATAATCATTCTCCTAGATAGGACATTGGGAGCATAAATAGTAATCAAGAAAACAAAGAAGTATGTGAATTATGTTTGATATCTCAAGTTGAACCCAAGTGCACAGATGACAAAGTTAAAGAAAGTCATTAGATCTAAGAAATGAAGGAAGAATTGGATCAAATAATAAAGAATGATAGATGAGAATTATTTCCTAGACCAAAAGACAAGAATGTGATAGGAAAAAAATGGGTTTTTAGGAATAAAATGAATGAGCAAGGAGAAGTTGTGAGAAACAAGGCTGGACTTGTTTATAAAGGTTATTCATAGTAAGAAGGCATTAATTATGAGGAAACAGATGAACCTATAGTAAGAATGGAAATTGTAAAGATGGTCTTGGCTTATGTAGTGAAAAAGAAATTTAAGGTTTATCAAATGGATGTCAAATTTGCCTTTTTGAATGGAGAATTAGAAGAAGAGGTTTATATTGCATAGCCTAAAGGATTTCCTTTATCAGAAGATAAAGACATGGTATGTAGATTAAAGAAATATATTTATGGTCTACAACAAGCACCAAGAACCTGGTATGCAAAGTTGGATAGTTACTTAGAAAAACTTGGATTTGCTAAAGGTATGATAGACAGTAACTTGTATCTGAAAGAAATTGAAGATGGTTTGTTGATCATTGTAATATTTGTTGAAGACATCATTTTTGGAGTTAATGATGAAGCTAGTGATAAATTTTATAAGGAGATGTAGAATGAATTTGAAATATGTACGATAGGAGAAATGAAGTTTTTCCTAGGCTTGTAGATTGTGCAGAATAATGATGGTATATTCATTTCAAAATTTATTTATCTAAAATATTTGTTGAAAATATTTGGTTTGAAAAGTTGTAAACCTATTAGCACACCTATGATAACTAGTCACAAGTCATCTAGAAAAGATGAGACAACTACAATAGAGTAGAAGAAGTAAATATCAATGATTGGAGGTTTACAGTATTTGACTCACATCAAACCAGATATCGCAAATATAGTTGGGATTGTAGCTAGATTTCAAGCTGATCCTAAGGAATATAATTTTTTAGTAGTTAAGAGAATATTTAGATATCTAAAAGGGACATCTAATTTTGGAATTTGATATGATAGATCAAGTGATTTCACACTTTGTGCATATACTGATGTTGATTGGGTAGACAGTATGGATGATAGAAAGAGCACTTGTGGTGGAGCATTCTTTCTTGGAAGAAGATTGGTTTCTTGGTTGAGCAAGAAGCAAGATTGCATTTCACAGAGCATTGTTGAGGCAGAGTATGTTGCAGTATCAAATAACTATAACCAGGTTATGTGGATGAAGAAAATGTTGAAGGATATCAGAATTGAGATCAAAGTACTTATTATCATTTACTGTGGTAACACAAGTATAGTGAGTATGTCTAAGAATCCTATATTGCATTCTAAGACAAAGCATATATCTATTAAGTATCATGTGCTAAGAGAGAAAGCAACATAAAAGGAGATTAGATTGGAGTATGTGAGTACTAAGGATCAAATTACAAATATCTTTACAAATCCATTTCCTAATGATAAATTTGAGTGCTTGAGAGCTATGCTTGGGGTTATGCCCCTACCTACTTCTAAATAGTTGATGTAGAGAGTGCGCCAATCTAGTGGCATAGAGCACTATTATTTGACTAGACTGAATGATGATGCTTCCTATATGGGGGAGTATCTAGTATGTACTAAGTCATTGGGGACTCTTGGTATTTTGTATTTGGTTTTAAATAGTGTCTTGGACACTTGAGCTAGTTAATGACTTGGGATAGTTGATTGACAAATGGTATTGAGATTGATACCTTTGACATCAATGTCAATGGGGGAGAGAATATGCATGAAAAACAATTCCTAAAGTATGGGGGAGAATATGCATGAGATGACAACAAAAGCAGCAATAGAGCACAACTTGGTATTCTTGGAACTTAGATGTTTTTCATCTATGTTGTCATCAATACCAAAGGTGGAGATTGTTAACATGAATGTTGATGATACTACATTGGGGAATATCCTAAGCATTGGAGAGTATTGATATGTTGCATTCATGACTATGTTTATCATTGATATCAACATAGCATTATTTTTGTAAAGACTGGCAAAGTAGTAGACATAGATTTTGATGGTATAGACAATGGTTTGATGTCTAGTCATAGCACGGTGTCCTAATGATGCGGTTAAGTGCACTAAGTCTAAGTTGATGGTGTACAAAATTTGTACCTAATTTAGAAAGAGTAGTTCAAAGACAACATATTGGAAAAGTAGTTCCTAATTATTGTTTTCTATCTTACCTCCCAGATGTAATGAAACAAGAGACACAATGCGTCATAGTTCTTGCCTAACGCATAATGGTTGTAGAAGTGTAGATGAGTGAGAATATAAATTAATATTGTGAATGCATTAATTTTTGGCTAGAAATGCACTTGTGATCTAATAGGATTGCTCATATTTTGTTGTTAAATTCTTGTCATAGAAATGTGCTTGTGATTTGATAGGATGGCTCATATTTTTTTGTTAAGTTCTCTTGCTATATTATTATATCTTTGGACATTTAAGCCCAAGAATAAGAGGCCAAAGTCCCCAATATAGCACTAAGTACTTAATATCATACTATGATCAATACATATGCTTTAGACAAATTTGCACCTTCTACATTGACAACTTAAATTATGTGTAATAAGGAAAGATATCCATACCAATATTTGAATTATAGAACTTGAAGAAGTGATGAAGCATTTAGAGTATCACAATATATGTTTAAGCATACCATGGATGCTACTAGAGAACCATAAGTAGTTGGAATAACTCCCCCAACTATGTATTATTCTCATCTTGATTATCAAATGGAACTCGCACTATTTTTAATCATTAGCACTAGACAAAAACTAGGATAGAGATATAGATAGAGATAAATAGTAGTATACAACAATAACAACATAAACATATATGCAAAGGGAAAAAAGGATAGATAATATAGAGGAGGAAGAGGAAGAGAGATAAAATAGTAAGATAGAGTGATAACAACATAAGTTGTGTGTGTGAGAGAGAAAGGATTAAATATAATTATTTTTCTTAATAAAACAAATAGTCAAAATAAAATCATGGTTATAATAAAAAAATAAAATAAAATATATTTAATTAATGAAACTAAGAATTTAATTTTTATATCAAAACTCACATTTTTATAAGAAAAAATGAAACATATTGAAATATAAAAATATTTTATAAGTAAAACTAATTGTTTAATTTTACACAATTAGAGAAGGTTTACTATTTAATGTTTTGTATTTCTATTTTTTTCGCAAAATTAAGTAATTTTTAATTATGAAATAATATCTATATAATTTAATATGTACATTTGTAAATAATAAATAGATGTAATACATATAAATTTGATGTTGATGAATAAACATGATGTAATAAATAAGAAATAAAATATAACTATTTAATTTTAATACATAGTTTATAAAAACATAATAATAATTTATATTTCATTTAGAGTTGAATTATTTATTTTTTGTGGTTATTTCTTTAGTATTTTTTTGATATAAAATATGATTATTAATTTAATATTAAAATATATATTTAAGTTTGAAATGATAAATTATTTAAATAAAAAATATTAATAATAATAAATGATATAATTTATAAATTGTAACACTTATCAATTATACATATTTCAAACACTATTATAAAATATAATTAAAAAATAATATTGTTTAATTTATTTTTATAAAAGTAAAATAATAGTAATAATTTAATTACTTTTATTATAAAAAATATATTTAAAATAAGAAATTAAAAATATTTAATAGATTGTGATAATTAATATTGATTAGACATGTTGTGTGAGGTGGAAGATTAAATGATTGAAAAAATAAAATCTTATCAACTTGTCACACAAATGTGGAAAAGATAAAGTTGTAATTAATACATTCATTAATGCAAGATGAAGTTGTTAGAAAATGTTTATATTTTTTGTTGAAGAAAATTAATTTTCTCCCCCACCATAAATAGTATTGACCAATAGAATGGATAAAAATTAGAAAAAGATATAAATATTTGAAATCTCATATAATCTTTTAAATTCTTTGATTTGATTGGTTAGTGTTAATGTCATATTTACATTGACATGAATGCATAAGTATTCCTACCTTGGCAAGAACTAATAATGTGTGGGCAGGAAGTGATACAGGATAATCATTTGATGATGTTAAAGAGTGCACAAGTCTTAGTATCATACATGTAAATTATTGTATAGATTATAAGTTGAAAGTGCTATTGGAACTGTAACCATCTTATTTAAATTAAATGGGAGAGCCTCAAGGCCAACTCAACAAATTATTATGAAGATATGGTATAAAGGAAAGATTTTTTCCTTAATTGTAGTGTGTGTTCAAGTATTGAGATCATTGTTTAAGTGCAAAGTGTGAAAAGGAGTAGAGTGCTTACTAAATATGTGTAAGCAGTCCAAGGGATTATTGGATTTGTAGTTCGAGATCTAGTTACAAGATCTAAAAGAGTAGAAGTCTAGTTGACAGGATAGAGATAGAGGAAGGAAGTACAATTTAGTTCTAGTATTCTATAAGGAATGATATAGAGATCATTTGGACAGTGGGTTCATTGATCTTCCCCTTGAAGCTATTTGGGAAATGGATCTAGCTATCTTCCACAACTCCTAATATGGTTGGTATCTCCTTATAGAGATTCAAAGTCTCCTAACAGGGACTCATATATATGGAATGTTATAACATACTCCTAACAAGATCTATCCTTTAACAAGGAATATTTATATTAGTACATCATTTTGTGGGTACCATCCCCACCAAGGTTTTCCCTTTGATCAAGGGTTTCCCACATTAACATATCTAGTGTTATTGTGTATGAGTATCTTGTTGTGGTTTCAATTTACATTACTCATATGGTTAAGATTGTTTAAGATTTTAGTTTTTAATATTAGTTGGATAACTGATTCACCCCCCTTCCCTCTTAGTTATATCAATGGACTACATATTCTAACACACGGCCCCTTCAAAATTTTATCGCCATCAAAGCAACATAAACATCAACACTAGTAACTTCAACACATCCAACCACTTGATACATATACCAACATAAAACTTAACTCATACATCAACTTCTTCTATCAAACTATTACTTGCTTTACAAATAGTTAGTAAATTTATAGTAATTACCTAGTGATATTTTAGCTATTACTGAGTTACAATACATTGTAAAAACATGTAAATCAATTTTTCACACAAATAACATTCACAAAATTTTGACACCAATATTTAAAGTCAAAACCTTGCTAAGGAAAAAAGCACTTCACACTAGTAACCCAAGAATTTTAGTCTTCTAAAGTGATCTCTGTTAGGAGACTACCTTATTAAAGGTTGCATACACTTTGTTAAAGTGACCTTGTTAAAGGATTTCACTAAAAGATCATCTAGACCTTATCACTTCCTGTCTAGGACCAAAAAGAGTGCTCAGATTTAAAGGACTTAAAAACACCACTAATCAATGTTAGAATATAGGATTTCATTATAGGATTTCATAGACTTATTAGGTCTACTGGATTCTTCTAAAATTTTCTACCACAATGGTTAAATTGAAAACAATATAAAGTGATATGTTAAGAATAACAACTACATTATCTTGATCAAATCTATGTTCTAGCTCTATCTCTATATTTTACTCACTTGGCTGATTATATCTTCAACAAGCTTCTTTTTTTTCTCTCCTTTGCTTAGTTTAGATTGGTTCACTTAGCTCAACACTTTTCCTTCAAAAACTTCACTCTTCACAACAACTTAATACTTCATAAATATGATCAAAAAAAATATAATAGATAGTTGCCTAAACTATCATTTTCTCCTCCTTAAATAGATTTCTCAATCCTTCCATATTTGTCCATTTTTTTTTCTTAATCAAAATTGTGGATCTTAGGTTTATAACTAAATTTATTCATACAATGAATTTAGACACATAAAAAATATAAATTTACATACAAATTTGTGTCAATCCTTATACTTCTTCAAATTCCTTCATCAGATCCTTCATGGTTTTTCTCCATCATTTATCTTGTAACAAACTTTGACTCTCATAATAAACCTTCTCAAACTTTCCAAATTTCCATCAAAATTCAATCTTAGATTCCAATTTCTCAAACTTATTAATTTGGTTATCACTTTATAAACATTAAATTTAATTTTCCAATATATAACTCATTTAGTACTCACTTTCTTAGGCAACATTGTTTTTTTCATTCCCCTTTGCCATCACTTGGACAATACCACAGTCACTTGGTGAATGCAGTCTCCCTTCATTAACCTTGTGACTCAATTTAAGTGTGTAATCTCCAACATATTGCAACAATACATGATTATAAAATAATAAAACCAATATTTATGATAATTATCTATCTTATTTAAGTACCCATTTAATACCTTACATATAAGCTCTATCTCCATCAAGCTTTCTTCAAATCCTCTTCATCAATCAAATGAAGTGGTACTTTCCTGAGATTGCAGAATGTCTAGCCAACTAAGACTTTGAAATCAATGATAATATAACAATGGATATGACTAATTTACATACATTCATAGCATCATCAATTATAATATTATTATCTATGGTGGATCTTGATCACTTGCTAAGTGGGAGATTGCTAGTTTGTGGTGATTGATCAGGGAAGTATTGTAGCCTCTCTAAAAATTGGGGCTATTTTATCATATATTTTTGGGTTGACATGTTGTAACTAATTATAACCCTAAAGAGGCAATTTTTTGTATAAAATATCTTAGGGTTATGGATTTTATAAATGTTTGATGCATTAGTATCTCCTTGTGACATTATTGAGCTATAAGGGATTATAGATTGTAATCAAGTTGTAATCACTAGATAATAAAAATATTGGACTCACTATTTGGTGAATGTAGCCCAAGGATTGGGTGTACCACATTAAATCTTTGTGTCTTGTGTTCTCTTCTATGTGCATTATTATTTTTGGTTACTGAATATATTTTCAGGTAATTGTTATTTCTATCTCTCTAAATCCTAACAAATATTAATTGGGGCTAACAATAAAAGATGATTCGTGAATGGAGAAGAATTGATGAAGATTCAAGGTGTAGTTCTAAAGTTCAAACTATTATTAGAAAGTTTGAATGATATTGAGAACCTAGAATGCTAAGGAATAATTTAAGGAAAGAGGCAAGAACACAAAGATTAATGTAATATGTTTGAGGATGTATTAGTTAAGAATCTTCGACAAGGAAAACATGGTTTATGGAAAGATGAAACAAAAGGACAACAATATGGACAATACTTTTTATGATTAATCTAGAGCATTGGATTTAGGTTTATGGTTTGTAATCAATAATTTTTCCACTTAAGGAGGATATAGAGAAGATGTTAGGTACCATAGTTGAATATTATGCCTAAGTGTTATGAGGAAGAAATGAAGGTTACAATCAAAGAAGAAGACACATAATTGAGTAAGGATCTCAATAAAGGATTGAGAATGGTATGATATATCAATGAAATTTATTGGATCTTGTTGAAGTTTATGAAAGATCAACCCCATAGCTCCCAAGAATAATCTACATGCAAAAACCTATCACATAAAAAGAGAAGAAAAAGCTATGGAGGTTGGAATCTCCATATCCACAAATGAGATATTCTTGATGAGCAAAAAGAAAAATTTCTATAATCAAAAGTGAATAAATGTTTAATTACAAAGAGAGATCATCCTTATAAAGGAGATCAAAACCCTAATGGGTAAAACCTAGGTTGCATGATAACAATTAATAAATGAATTAATTATATTATGAATAAAGTTTAGCTTAAGAAAAATAGAGATAATAAGGAATATAATATTAAATTAGTATGATTTAATCAATAAGTAAATACTTTATTACTCTAACAGATCTAATTAAGTAAGAATAGTGTGAACTATAGATCTATTACCTATATATTTTACTATGACAGTTAGTTAAATTAATTCTAGACAGAGAGGTTAATTCTAAACTATTCAAAACTATCTCTCTCTATATACTTTTCTCTCTCCCTATACTAAAATCTTCTCTCCCCATACTAAAATTTTCTCTCTCCTCATACTAAAACCTTCTCTCTTCCCATACTAAAACTTTCTCTCTCCCTATACTAAAACCTTCTCTCTCTCCATACTAAAAATTTTTCTCTCCCCATACTAAAACCTTCTCTCTCTATGTACTAAAAGTTTTCTCTCACCACATACTCAAACCATCTCTCTCTACATACTAACATTTACTCTATTTCTATCAACCTTAACTTTTTGAGAGTCACGGTTAGAAAGTTACAGTTTGAGAGTTATTGTTAGAAAGTTAGAGTTTGAGTGGTTACAAACTATCTTTAGGGTAGTCCAAACTATAACTTTTTGAGTGGTTATGAACCCAAAAAGTTGGTTACACTAGAATAGATTATAAATTTCTAAATCTCATTGTAATGAGGGACTTTTTGGAATTTGGAAAAAGCAAACACTAATGTTTTTGATGATAAGAATTTTTTTGGAAAGTATGTACAGAGGTTGTCTTTGTAATTAGTTTCTTCTTATGTTCTTAGTTCAAGGAAATAAAGGAACGTGCATTTTGTATTCTCTTTTCTTCAAAGTCTGAACTATTTGGGTTTTTATTCTGGTTGTAATTAATGTTTTCATAGTATGGTGTAGATGTTAGTGAATGATCAAATCATTAGTGAGTTAATACTAGCCTTCAAGTGTAGTTCTTGATCATTCTTATTAGTAGTTTAATTTATTTAAGAAAGTTGTTAAGTCATGTGATGCATTCGTCATCAATATCTTTCTTTGTACCTTTCAAAAAATTAATTCATTTATGTTTAAAAAATCAAATACACCCATCATACGAGGGAGCTACCCCTCTCAAATGTAGAGGAAGATTATAATATGATAATGATCAGTTTCAATCTCTCCAACTATTGGCACAGTTGTCACTATTCATAGGGTGAACATGGTTAGTTTTAGAAGTAACTATCACAATGACAAATCTATTTACCAACATATTTTTGGAAACTCTATTGTGGATTTCAATGACAAAGTTTATTTAGTCGCATGTAATGAAGCAAGATGGTATTTTTGTATGAGAATGTGTTTCCAGTTCTAAAACTAAATCTTGGCTTGCAGGACATGCAAGAAGACATTATTTCTGATTTAAACACTCTAGCCAAGAGGTGTAGATGAAGTGCTCAACAATATCATCAAGTGAGCTGGGTTCTAGAAGAAGAAGAAGAATTTGGTGAAATCTTTCAAAGAGTTCCTATTAGTAAAAATGTTGTGGTGATCAAAAGAATAGTTGCTATTCCAAGAAGAAATAGGAAAAATATTGGTCACATCCAAGACCAAGTGAATAATAACTAGTAACATGGTTGATAAAAGGTACCTTCCTTGGAATGAAGGTTGGTGATTCTATGTTAAAGATTGAATTCATCTATGACGATTTGAAAGTAGCAATTTAGAATTATGGTTTGGTATAAGAGAAAAGTTGAAAGTGACATTGATAGCAAAAATATGATGGATACTTTCCATATCCTAAGAAATAGATTTCTAATGAGCCTCTACAAGCTGAATTCTTGAAGAGTTTCTATGGTTTTAGGAGGCTATATCCTAGAATGGTTCATCCCTAGTTGCTACAAATTTTTCTAAAGATCGAAGAAGATGATAGAAAAGGTTATCGGTTTCTTTGTCATGATCATGATTCTTTATTTGAAAAAGCTTCAACATATAAAGATAGAGGTCTTTTGGAAAATTCCTCTCATCTAAATCAATAATGAAGAATAATGGGAATGTCTCTCATTCACCTATCTCCCAACATAATCAGATTTTCATTGATCCTAAGCAAGATAGCTTGTCGAAGAGTTTCTATGGTGGACAGAAACTAGATCTAGAAAAGATTCATCCATCTCTACTCTAGACTTTGCAAAAGATAGATGAAGAAGATGGTAAAGATAATTAGTTTTTCTCTCATAGTCCCAAATCATTTTCAGAAAAAAGTTCAGCATGCAATTATAAGGAAGACTTTGATCAAAAAAATGATTCATGTGACTCAGGGATGGATTATGGTGGTCAAAAAAGTGTCCCAACACTTGCACCTATTTCTCATCAAAATCATGCTTCCATTGATCCTAATCAGGTCAAATTTTTAAAAAGCTTCTATGGAAATGCATGCTTGGATCCTAAAAAAGTACATCCTTCTTTACTTCAAACACTAGAAGAACTTGAGAAAGAAGACCCATGCAAGAATTATTTTCTTGATAATGGAACATCTCCTGAACCAAATGTTAAAAATGACTCATCTAAATCTTCATGCATGAAAGAAGACATGGACCCTATGTCTAATCAAGGAGATGGTCAAGAAATGGATTCTATAGGAGAAGAAAGGTCTACTAATGTATCAAGGCATGACTATGAAAATTTCAAATTGTAGGAGAAAGTATTCAATCATCTCAAACCTAATGAGAAAGGAAAAAAAAATATTAAAATCTAAAGAAACTACACAACATATGGTTCAAGATGAGGGGAATGTGGATCAAGGTGAATTTCATATTACTTTTATTCCTACTTGGTGCCTCAATGCTTCAGATGGTGGCTTCCTATGTGGAGAAGATCTTCCCAGTCATCCTTCCATGATCATTCAAGTTGATGAATCTATTGACAACATCAATACATTAGATGTTATGGCACAATCTAAAACCACTACCATTGATGGAGATAAAAGTACTAATGAACCACTAAGAATATATACTTCCCCTATGGAAATGGATGCCTTTATATTTGATGGCATTGATGAACATGTGATTAAAATATTGGTTGATGAAAAAGCTAAAAATTAGCTTCAAGGAGAAGAAGATGAATCATCTAGCTTTTATTCTTTATCATGCATGCAACATGAATATCAACCTTTCACATTTCATGAAAGATGTCTTGGAGAAGAATCAATAATTCAAAAAGACATAGATATCATTGAATATATTGAAAATCAAAGCTATATGGATATGGCAACAAGTTCCTCTAATCTTAAAAGAACTAATGATTTAGTGGGGAATCTTATGGAGGAATTTGATGAAGGAAGCTATTATGATGTATTTACTCCAAGATTGTGCTCAAAATCCTTGAATAGTAATTTCCTCTATGAAGAAAATGTTTACTTTAATTTTTTATTCTTAGAGGGAGGAATTTCTATTGATGATTCTCAAGTTGGTATTCAAAGAAAAGGTTCAATGGCTACAACCCCACAAGTTGCTTCATGTCATAGATTACATCAAGGTAATCCAATAAGAAGTTTGATATCTTCTTGTCTTAACCATCAGAAGTCCCTTCAAATAGAGAATTTTGATATTGATGGAAGTAAACTTGAAGTTAAGACCAACAATGTTGAACATAGTATCAATGTAACTCAAAAGGACCTAAAGATTCAAGATGATCTTTTGGAAGAAAAAGAAGAAGAAATGTATAATGGGAAGATTCAATTTAACATAGATGTGCATCTAGGTTGGAATAGTTTTATAGAAGATTTAGCCACAATCTTGCCAACGAGAGAAAAAGAGTACCTGGTGTCAAAAATCAGCTCAGGATTTCATGATGACCAATCTTTAGAAATTCAAGTAGAGGGCTTGCTAGGTAGAGGAGAGGATCAAAGATGCATCTAGAAACTTGAGGATCTTATAATTCAATTATTTGAAAATGAAGGCATCAATGACATGCCATAGGAAGTAAAGTTGATTTTGAAGTCTAAGATTTTTTATGAAGACTGGTTATTTGGATGCATCCCTTTCTCTAGCGAGGTGGAGCATGCTAGGAATCACAAAATTGGAATTCTTGGAGCCATCTTATATTTGAGTCCACATGAATCTAAAATTTTTCACATGTTAGCATGCCATGGTATTTATTTTCCCCAACCAATGAATGGATTTTTGTTATTATACCTTGAGTCACTCGAGGTAGGAAGACTTTCCTTGTACATAGTCTAGTTAGGAGTTTTTGTTGTGTCTTTCCCTCCCCTCTATTTGTCTTGTGTTCCTAATTTTGGTGTGCTTAGTCACTTTTCATGTATTTACCCCCTTTACGGGTGACTCTATAGCCCTTATGATAAAGCACTACTCTTTCTTAACTCTCAGTTCATTCAGTGCCCTACACAATCCTTGTCCCTAGATAGAACCAACTATCACCCATATATTTTACTATGAGAGTTAGTTAAATTAATTCTAGAGAGAGATAGAGAGGTTAATTCCAAACTCTTCAAAACTTCCTCTTTCTATGTACTTTTCTCTCTCCCCATACTAAAATCTTCTCTCTCCTTGTACTAAAATTTTCTCTCTCCATGTACTAAAACCTTCTCTCTCCCTGTACTAAAACTTTCTCTCTCCCCATATTAAAACCTTCTCTCTCTATGTACTAAAACTTTTTCTCTCCCCATACTTAAACCTTCTCTCTCTATGTACTAAAAGTTTTCTCTCACCACATACTCAAACCATCTCTCTCTACATACTAATATTTATTCTCTTTTTATCAACCTTAACTTTTGAGAGTTATAGTTAGAAAGTTAGAGTTTTAAAGTTACTATTAGAAAGTAAGATTTTGAGAGTTACTGTTAGAAAGTTAGAGTTTGAGAGTTACTATTAGAAAGTTAGAGTTTGAGTTGGTTACAAACTATCTTCAAGATAGTCCAAACTCTAACATTTTGAGTGGTTATGAAACCAAAAAGTTGGTTATGCGAGAATAGATTATAAATTTCTAAATCTCATTGTAATGAGGGACTTTTTGCAATTTGGAAGAAGGGAACACTTATTTTTTTGATGATACAATTTTTTTTGGAAAGTATGTACAAAGGTTGTCTTTGTAATCAGTTTCTTCTTATATTCTTGGTGCAAGGAAATAAACGAACGTGCATTTTGTATTCTCTTTTCTTCAAAGTCTAAACTATTTGGGTGTTGATTGTGGTTGTAATTAATGTTTTCATGGTATGGTGTAGTTAGTGAATGATCAAATTATCACTGAGCTAATGCTAACCTTCAAGTGTAGTTCTTGATTGTTCTTATTAGCAATTTAAGTTATTCAAGAAAGTTGTGAAGTTGTGTGGTGCATTTGTCATCAATAGCTTTCTCTATACCTTTCAAAGTTTTAATTAATTTATGTTTAAAAAATTAGATACACCCATAATATGAGGGAGTTTCCCCTCTCAAACATAGAGGAAGATTATAATCTGGTAATGATCAGTTTTAACCTCTCCAACTATTGGCATAGTTGTCACTATTCATAAGGTGAATAGGGTCAATTTCAAAAGTAACTATCACAGTGACAAATCTATTTACCAACAAGATCATATCTTCTTTTTTTCTCTCTAACCATTGTAACTGAAAAATCCCTTAATCAGGTGGCCCTAATAGCTCTTTTGTAAATCCCTTAACTAGGTGGCATTCCTAAAAGAGTATTTAAAATCCTATAAAAAGGTTACTTTTAATTAGGTATAAGAATTTAATTGGTATCTAAGGAAATATCTTAACCAGTTAGCATTTAACAATATTTGTGTAACCCTTAACCTAGTAGGCTCCTAATAGAGGATATGCCAAAAGAGCAAAAATATTTGTGAGCATCATTCTCACACCATGGATTTCACCCTAAATATATTTTGATAGGATATATCTAGTGTTATAATTGTATGAATGTTTTTATGTTTTTAATTTTGGTTTAATGTTTTCTTTATCAATGGTGCTAATAATAGGTTAAAGAAGGTTATATCTATTTGGTAAATTTTGTTGGGCTTATAATTTTGATTGGATTGGTGAATATTGATTCATCCCCATCTCCCTATTAGTAATCATTCCTATGACTATGACTAGGTATCAAAGCATTGGTTCTCTAATTTGAGATGGCTTGAATAGCTAAGGACAAAGATCTCAAAATGTATATGAAGGACACATCCAAGTTCAACATGAATATTGATGAAATTAACACATGGGTAAGAAGAATGAAATTGAACCTACCAGTACTATCAGATATTGGTGTTGATTATCTTACTATAGAGTATGCACCACTTACGAAAACCCATACCAAAGATAATAGGAGAAAAAAATTAATTTATAACTTAGTAATGATATAACTTGTATGCATTTTGAACAAATTAGAGTTTTTTGACGTCAAATTCTTAAATAGTGTTAAGGCCACGAGGGATAAACTATTGAAAGTTCATCGAGGTGATGAACATGTATTTAAGGCCAAGGTTGATAGTCTAGAAGGAAAATATGATGACACAAGGATGTAATAAAATGAAGCTATTGCACACTATGGAACAAGGATAAAGTCCATATTATTGTTTCTATTAAAGAAGCTAACAAAAAAATTGAAGAGGATGAAGTTGTACATAAAATTATTAGAACTCTCCCATTAAAAAATATAATTAGAGTTCCTACTATTCAAGAGTTAAGTGAAATTGATTCCAAAATAATTACAATTGATACACTTATTGGTAGGCTTATTGTATTTGAATAAGTAATTTTGATAATAGTCACCCTTCTTCTAAAATAGTATTTCAGTTTTCATTGAATACTAGCTCATCTATAAAAGGAGAGTATGTTACTTATAATTCAAATGATTAGTATCATTTGGTTGTTGAAGAAAAAGAGTTGGAAGAACTCAAAAAATAAATAGCTAAGAGGTTTCCTAATGGAAAACAAAGATATAAAGGAAAAATTCCTATTTCCTATTAGAATTGTAGATAGATAGGTCATTTTTCACATAGGTGTCTCAACAAGATCAAGAAAGATAATGAAGAAGAGAAGAAAGAAAAATTCAATAACTTAATAGAGAAAACAAATAAATTATGCTACATAGCTAAAGGTGAAGAAGATGACTACAATATTGATATAGATGATGATGATGGGGAAATAGTGTTTGTTGTTGTAAAGCAATATTTCTCTACTGTTAACATTAGAATTGATGAAGAGAAGGATTAATCTCAAGAATAAAAAATAATAATGATTATATCATTGACATTGGTTGCACACATCATCTGACTAGAGATATGAAAAAAATTATAATGATGGAAGAATGTGATGGAGGCTCAATAAATTTGGAAATGATTATCCCTATGTAATCAAAGGTAAAGGTTATATTTCTCTAATTAATTAAATTACTTGTGAAGATATTTTTTAGGATGAGGGATTGAAGTATAACTATCTCAGTTGGATGATAAAGGATTTAGATTTGAGTTCAACAATAGAAAACATAAATTTTTAGGAAGATCTGATGAACTGATCACCACTAATGATGAACAAACAAAAGGTAATTTTTCAAACTAAATACTACATTTGGATATTGTTTGATGGTAAAGCTAGAAGAATTTTGGTTGTGGAATAAGAGGATTTGTCATGTGAATTTTGATATTCTAGTGAAATTTAGCAAGAAGAAAAGTGTTAGAGGAATATCAATATTAGATAAACTAGGTAATGCTATATGTAGAGAATTTTAGTTAGGAAACATGAATAGGTCAGGGTTTAGGAGTAATATCTATTTTATGGAAAATATTCTAGATTTGGTCTACAAAGATCTATGTGGTCCTAGTGGTATTGAAAGTCATCATGGTGACAAATACTTTGTACTATTTTTTGATGACTACTCAAGGATGATGTTTGTGATGTTTCTTAAGGTCAAATCAAACCCTTTTCATATGTTTAAGATTTACAAGGAAAGCATTGAAAAGAAAAAAAAGAAAAATATTGAAATGTCATAGATCTAATAGAAGAGGCAATTTTACTTAAAATGAGTTAAATGAATATTATTATGAACAAATAATCAAAAGTCTATTAATGGCACTGAGATCACCATAACAAAATGGAATAACTAAGAAGAGGAACAAATTCATTGTGAAATGTGCTAGAACTTTTCTAAATCATAAAGGATTGGCTCAAAAATTTTGGAGAGGAGTTATAAGTACTATTTTTTACACATTGAACCAAGTAAAACTCAAGAAAGGAACAAACAAGACACCCTATGAACTTTGGCATTGACATACAACTAATGTTAATTACTACAAAATATTTAGTAGTAAAGGCTATTTTTAGAAAGATGAAAATAATGACAAGTTTATAGTAAAAGTGATAAAGTAATATTTTTGGGATATTCTACTAAAAGTAAAGGTTACGAACAAAAGAACTAAAAAGATAATTAAAAGTGAAAACATAATAATTGATAAATTCTAAGAAAATAATGAAGATGATAGTATGAAAAAACTAGGATATAACAAATTTATATACCATGAACTTGTAAAAAATGAAATAGTATCACACACTTAAATGTAGGAGCAAGTAATTCTCAACTGGTAAATGGAAATTAGAATAAAATAGACAAAGGAAATGTTAGATGTAATTGGGGATAGGAGTATGAAGGAATATCAATGAGAAGTAAATTGAGAGCTAAAAATAATACATCTTTACTATCAAAGATGAAACCTGAGATAGTGAAATATGCTTTAAAAGATTATGACTAGATGTCAATAATGAAGGAAGAAATTTATTAGATATAGAAGAAAAAGACATTTTCATTGCTACCTAGACCAAGTGACAAGGAGTAAATGGGTTCATAGGAACAAGTTGAATGAAAATGGTCAAGAGACAAGGAACAAAGAAATAATAGTTTGTAAAGGATATGCACAAGAAGAAGGATTGGATTATACAGAAATATTTGTACCTATTTCTAGAGTGGAAGGAGTTAAAATATTATTAGCATTTCTTTCTTACAAAGGATTTAAAGTTCAACATATGGATATGAATTCTACTTTTTTGAATGAAATACTAGAAGAATGTGTCAATATAGAATGACAAGAAGCATTTGTTATACAAAAATGTAAGGATTTGGTTTGCAAATTAGATAAAGCATTTCATGGTTTGAAACAAGCACTAAGGACATGGTTTGAAAGACTATACTCTTTGATACAGGAGCACCCTAGGGTTTACTCCAACCCTAGTTTGTAATTTTTTTGGTCTTTGGAGTAGATCAGAGTCGAATATGGTAGTTACTAGTATAAGTGAATTTTTTTGGTTGTTGATCCGATGGGTTGAATCTACAATGGAGCTTTTATTCTAGGTGACTTTTTGGTCAAGCACAAGAATTTTCATAGAATGTACAAGAATGTTGACACATGGCTAAGGGAGATTGAATTTTGGGTGGCTTTTTGGAAAGTTCAAAACCTACCTAAAAAATTCCTAGAAATTTGACAAGTGGCTAACTGTGGATCACATCATCACCACTAAAGTTAAAGGTTTGTGTTAACTATAGTGGTAAAGGGTTTTTCATGACTTTGTGTCCTTGTTTAAATAGTTGGCAATAGAAGGACCAATCATAAGGTCGTGATAAATTATTATGTCAAAAAGGAAAAACTTTTGATAGTATATTGGAGTTGATAAATGAAGAAAGAATAGTTGCAGAACTAAAAAGTAGTTACAAAATTTAGTTTTTCTTGATCTCAAGATAATGTTGAGGAAGTGGATAAGCTGGGAAATTGTGTAAAAACTTGGTGGCATTTCTAATGTATAGTTGGAAGATAGTGTTAGAAGATTGTAGTGGAAGATAGTAGTTGTCTAATGTTTTTTGAATTTAAGATTATGATTTTGAAGATTAATACAAATAGTTTTGGAGTGTGCTAATTTTTTCTTCATTCTGTAACTTACCATTTTGGCTAGGGGTTAATTAGTTCCAATTTTGTGTACATAAGTAGGTTGTTTTCCATGTCTCTTTCTTGATTTAAATGTTTAATCTAATGGACTATTGGAATCAAGAAGAATCATCTATACATAATATGTTTGTGTTTCATGCTTTGTGTCAGGAGATATTGGCCAATTCCAAAAAAAAATTCTAGGTGAGAAAGTCATGCCTTAGTTGAGAACTTGTAACAGAAGAGTAGAATGAGTAGAGTATGATTAATCTTTATCAATTAGAGAGAGAAAAAGAGTAGCATAAGTGTTTAAAATTGATGGATAGAGTCTTGTTGAAAATATAAGAGGAGTAACTAAGAGGGGAGGGGTGAATTAGTTACCACTAAAATAAATCCCAGATCCCTTAGATGTCAACACAAAACATAAACTTTACTAAAAATATTGATGCTTAGTAAACACACAGGCACTCAGTTTACACTAGTAAATAATGTAACTTGGAAAATTATTAACATGCAAATATTTAGGATATTATATATGATTAAACTTACTTAATTTAGTTTCATACACATAAAAGAAATAACAAGTGACACCAAGATTTAATGTAGAAACCCAATATGGGAAAAACTACCAATTGCAACTAGTTATTATTTTTCACTCTTCTAAAGTGATTCCTATTAGGAACCAACCCTATTAAAGGTTAAAAAATACACCATTAGGTGTGACCCTGTTAGAGGATTTAATCGCCCTATTAGGAGTGACCTTGTTAGAGGTCTTTAGACACTTCAATCTAGAAATGCCACCTTGTTAGAGGATTTACATATAACTATTAAGCCAACTCTATTAAGAGATTTAGATCACTATTACTATGGTTAGAGAACTTAATAATGAGATAACCTAATTTTTTATGCAACTAAATTGCTGATTACAAATCTCAATTCTAGCTTGTATACTTGATCCTTTCTTATCGAATGTATCTTTACAGTTCCACAAGGATATTCTACTTATCCTTCTAATTCACTTCCTCTAAGCATCTTCAATTCTTCTATTCATTTTCACACATTCAATCCTCAACTTGACCTTATATTTATATCATACACATTGTCAAGTTTGCTTGAATACAACTTAGAATAATTAATATTCATCTCCTCAATTGGCTAGAACCAAAAAACAAATCTATTAAACACAATATACCAAAACAAAAAAATCATTTGTTAGCCGACCCTGCTCAGTAGACACTAACTAAGAAATGATTTTCTTTGTATTAACCATGTGAACTTGGTTAACACTACATCTTCACAAAGTTACTTTGGTAACCAAGTGAACTTAGTTAACATTAGTTCCATCCAAATTTTCCTTCATTAACCAAGTGAGCTCGGTTAACACTCAATCTTCTATAAACTTCTCTTTGTCACCCAAGTGAACTCAGTAGTCACTATCTTCTAAACTTGGAAAACTCTAGAATTCTCAGCAAACATAGGAAACTATCTTCTATTGAAATATCAATCAATTTTTTTATTTGTGACATACACTTATTCAGTCTGTAAGTATCTACCAAGCTTATTGTATAGTTAACAATGTTTGCCAAGCATTTTAGTTGCTACTAAGTTCTACAATTTCTACTGAGTCCTTTGGACAAATTCCAGTGTAAATTGAGTAGTTACAATTAGTGTGAATATTTTTAGTATAAACTAAGCATCTCAATATACCGAGCTCAAGGTGATAGTGTTTACTGAGCTATGAATTGATAAACAAGTGATTCAGTTTATATGACGAGTTTCACAATATTCACCAAGTCACTAGTGTAGACCAAGTTTAAGACAACTTGGAAGTGATTAATATGGAATGAGCTTCTATGTCTACCAATAACATGATGATGCCAAGAATTGATAGTGGATTTTGAGTATTAGAACCTTACTGAGTTAGTCTTCAAAGCCTAAATGTCTATATTTGAGTCGACTTTGTAATATTTGTGTAAACTTGTGTTGTGGCTGACTTTGTAATTTGTATAATTGGTTTGGTATATATGTAATATATTGTATCACATCCAATTTTATCAGAAGAATATGAATGAATGTGTGAATATGCATATGGAATCAATGTGATCATTAGAGAAGAGAAAAAAGTGTAAATTACAAAGGCTACAATAGTATAAGGAGTAGCAAACATTCATCTATCACAGCAAGGTGATTTATACACTTAAAGGAATCTCATTCAGCAAACCAAGTTGCAAATCAAAGATTAGCTATTGCTTCATCCTAACATGTGGATTAGTCAAATCCTTTAACAAGGTAGACCTAACAATCTTATGCAAATCTCTTTACCGAGTGCATATTTCATTGTATATTTTTAAATCCTCTAACAAGGTGGACCTAGTAGTCCTTATTGTTCCTAATAGGGTAGATCATCAAAAGTGATTAATGTAAGCCTTAATAGGCTAGCTTTATACTAAAATACTAAAGCTTATGGGTATCATCCCCACCCTATTTTTACTTTCTATTTGGAAGGTTTCTGGGTCACCAAATCTTTGTGTCAAAATGTTATGAATGTTTTCATGTTTTTAGTTTCTCATGCATACAGTTAGATCAAAATATTCATATTGGATTAAGTGCTAATTGGATTAAATTTTTGGAAGTTTTGGAAGTTAATGATTCACCCCTCCCTTCTTAGTAACTTTTCCTTGTTAAGAATATTTCCAACAATTGGTATCAGAGCTTTGTGGTTCTCAAGAGAAAGTTTAATAGCTTGAGCAAAGATCAAGGCCATGGAGATATGCAGACTTGACAAAGTTATTGACAATGAGAAGGTAGATTTAGAAATGGCTATTTGACAACTCAAGAAAGAAAAGGAAAAACTCTCTCAATCCCTAAAAAGAAGAAAAGGTCTTGTAATTCAAATGAATAATCATCTCTACATTAAAGAAATAATTGAAGACCTTCATTCAAGCAATGCAGATGAAGCCAATGAAGCAATCAAAGAACTCCTATAAAAAGAATGGTTCCTTGGAAGAAGAAGTAAGAAGACTAAGAAAAGAGAAAAAAATTAGAAAGATTATGTGAAGTTATGGAAGAGAAGAACAAGATAAGAGAAGAGATAGAAGAAAAGATCAATGAAATCTACAATCAATTCCTTCAGCAAGAAGACTTCATTGATCAGCTCTCTAATGCAAATGAAGAGATCATTAGTCTAAGATCTAAAAACAAAAGATTGTAGAATGAATTAATCTCTGAAAGTCAAATCAATGAAAGAATGATGAAATCCCAAGCAAATATGAATCAATTAATTGAGAAAAATCTCTATAGGCAAAAAAATAAAAGCAAGAATTGGATATATAGAAGAAGGAGAATCATCCAAGCAAGAAGCTCAAAAGAATCAAAGGCCTACTTGTAATCACTATGGTAAGATAGGTCATACTTCAAAAAAATGTTGGAGCAATGGAAAAGAAAAATTCAATAGAAAATGTTATAATTGCAACCACATGGTCATAAGGCTAGTGAATTTAAAGAAAAACCAAGATCTGAAGGAAAATATCACAAATGCAAGAAGCGTGGGCACAAATAATCAAAATGCAAGACCAAGATATTAAATTTAGCAAAAAAAATTGTGAAAGCAATATTTGGTTGGGACTACAACACCTGGTGCAAATGTCATTACTGTGGAGAATTTGGACACATTGGAATGAATTGTGTAAAACATCACCTAAGGAAAAGAGATACTTCTCAAAGATGTTTCATTTGTACAAAACTTGGTCATCTTGCCAAGAACTATATGAATACTGGTAGAATTGAAGATGAGAAGAAGAAAAAAGTTGATAACATCTAAAAATAGAGGAGACAACAATGGGTTCCAAAGTCTACCAAGAATGCAACTCCAAACAATGTTGAACAAGTCACTTTGGGTGGTGCCATAATTTTTACTTGATTTCTCAAAGGAGAAACTTGGACTTGGTTACCAAAGAAGACATTCAAATCAGTCCCAAATTGAAAGGATAGAAGATCCATATCTATATTCAAGGTATAAAGGGATCACCCAGTGGAAAGGGTACTAGTCACTACCAAGTCACTTTCCTTACCAAGGGAGGTTGGGTCACAGAGTCTACTGAGCAAGGTTGGGAGTAACTAAAGTTTCATATGGCTTCTAAATGATGGAAGACTTTGCCAAGTAATCAATGCAAGGAAGTGGATGATAGTTTTTCACTTTGATCTGTCATCTATACCAAGCATTTATGGTGAAATTTGATAAAAGGAATCAGATCAAAGTCATTTTCACCATGAATTTTTGAGAACTATTGTGCAATGCAATCTTCAAGAACTTCCAAGCAAATTGAGTGAATCATTACTGAAAGATTTTGTACTCTCTCAAACCCTACCGAGTGAAGATGGCATCCAAAAGCAGCAAGGCAAAGCAAGGTTCTGACATGCTAGTTCATGGTGAATGGAAAGCTCTAGATTTCAAGCTCACTCCTACCATCACCGAAACCCTAGATCCGAGTGGAGAGCAGTCTCAAATCCCTCCAAAGGTACTATTGGTTAATGACACTTGTTCTCACTTTAAATGCATGATTCAAGATATTGGCACTTTGGAAATGGATGAAGTCCTAGATTAGTTGTGTGTTAATGGCATTTTGAAACCTAGGCATCAACACCTAGAAATAAAAGGGTTAACTTGTATTCCTCACATGCCTCTTGAATTTCAAGTAAAATGGATTAGGTATATTCTCAGTCAAGTGCATAATGGAAAATTATGGTTGGAACAACCAATTTTAATCATGAAGAAGATGATTCATAGAATCACTAGTCTCCCAATGTTGGCCAAGGCTAAAATGACCAAAACCCTAGGTCAGACTAAACTAGAGAAGAAAACCCCAATAGAATGGGATGGTAAAGGCTGAATATAAGTAGTGTACTGATATGGAATCAAAATTTGGTATTCATATCATAGCACATAAGATCTATAGCTCTAGCCAGTTGAAGAGTGTGCCTTGTGAAGCAGTTGACCTTACTTACAAGGTAGTCAAGAATAATGTTTCTCTTGACCTTGTCGAGCTTCTATTGAAATAGTTCAACAAGAACATGGAAAGAATATGAACATAAAAGAACAACCCATGTAATTTTGGTTCTATATTAACTCGTTTATTCTTTTATGTTCAAATTTTTTTTTCCTTCAAAAGGATCAGTCGTATGGAGAAAATATGTGCCAGTTCTCTACCAAATTAATGAATACATTGCTAAGATGGGAGAGAACTATAATAGTATCATGGATAACTATTTTGATGCATTTAGAGAGAAAATGAATAATAGATTCAATACTCCAAAGAATTTAGTTGAAGATTACAAGGATGACATATGTTTCATGGTAGATAGAGATAAGGTATACATTCAGGTAGTCAGGTCTAGAATTGCATAGCTGAAACCTCTTGGATATGAGGTTAATATAGATGAAACTAATGATATTATTGAGGCACTTATAAATGAACTAGTTGATACCAAGGCTACATATTTTGGAACATATGATGAAGCCAAGGCTAGGATAGAATTGGAGATCAAGCTCTCTCAAGTGGTAAACAAAGGCAAGAAAAGAATTGACAAGTTGAAAACTAGTTCCACACTTTTGTTGACTAAGGGAAGAGTTGAGGATGAAGAAGTAAAGGATGAGGAAGAATCAGAGGAAGATGAACCAATAAAGAAAAAGGGCATGGTAATTATTACCAAGTCTGCCAAGCCATCCACTATTGTTTTTACCAAAAGGGCTTCAAAGAAGAAAGCAAACAAGGAAGGAGGAGATATAATATTTAGAAAACCTCCACCCATCTTCCAAGATAGGCTGAAAAAACTATAGGATGGGGCTGACATAAAATATTTTAAGGCATTAAAATATGAAATCAAGACTAATGAAGAACAAAAGAAAATTGAAGACCTAGTGATGGACATAATGGGTAAGCAAAAATACTCACCAGACTAGCTTATTTCTTAGGTCCCTAATATTTTGATGGATAAGATCAAGCCAAGATGGAAATTTTCCATGCAAACTATAAAAGAAATCTATGGGAAAACCCTGAAGTAGCTTATTCCAAGTCTAACAAATAAAGAGATTAAGGAATCTCTAAAGGAAAATGAGGAGAAATTAACTCTGAAATTTAACACTTGTCTAATTTTGATAAAAAGATATTGAGCATGTTGTAAGAAATGCAAAAAATACATGGAAGACTATATATCTTCTTCATAAACTAAGTGATTTTTCTATTGAAGTGAAAGATGATGGTAATGATGATAAAGAGGAGAAACATGAAGAAAAAAATGTTGAAGAGGCCACACATTTTGACAATGAAGAGGAACAAGAGCAAGAGGCTACTAAGGAAGAAATGCAAGATGATGAGGAAACTAACCTAGTCAAGATTGCACCAACTTAGCTCAACACATCATTAACTAAAGTGACCTCCACTTCATCTACTGAGCTTTAGTTTCTTCCCTCTTCTATTGTATTGGCTACATTAGTTTTGGACACATCAATTTTGAATAGGACAATTTTGGCTACTTCAGGTATTTCTACAATAACTGTAGTATCACTTTTTGCAACTAGTCCTAGTATGTCTACTATTATTTCAATTCTTAGTAAGCAAGAAATAAGTGTAAGGATAGTTGAAACCAAGTCTCAACCAAGCACAAAATTTTTGGGCCATGGAAAAGAAAAGGAGGAGGAAGTAGACCTTGATGAGGAAATAGTGATCCCAAATTGGGACATTTCCAAAATCAATCCTGATCAAATGAAAACATTTGGTGAACTTCTCCAAAAGAAAGCCAAGCAGCAAAGGCTAAGAGAAGAAAGGGACAAAGAATTCAAAAACATTGAAGATGCCAAGAACATTTTGGTAGAAGCTATAGGTATAGAGGTTGATTCATCACAACCAATTTTGTTTCAACTAGCAAAGGTAGTTCAAAAGTTCAATGAAGATATAGATGGATAGGATAAGTTACTATAGAAGGTAGAGAAGAAATTTGAGAATAAAGTGTTAGAGCACATTGCTCAACAAATTGTAATTTATCAAGTAGAACTTTCCACCATTTTGGGTTCCCTAGAAATTTTCTGTACAAATGTATCAATACTTTTTGATAAGCTATGTGATGTTTCAAATTTTAGTAAGGAAATAAAGGACAAATTGTCTAAGATAGATGAAGACCTTAAGGTGAGTGCTCAATAGCTATATCTTGACCCTAGTTCAAGCTCTATACATTTCAATAAGATTAAATTTTTGACAAAGTTACAAGCAAAATTGCTTAAGGAAGAGGCTAAAATTAGATCTACCTTAGTAGATATTCAAAACATGATTCTACCCAACATGGATGCATTTTAGAAGCATGTTGCACATTACAAATCCCTCATCCATGAAAATAACTTCTCCATTGCAAACCACATGATTGAGTTGTCAGCAAAAGTGCAAATTGCACTACATACATGTAAGGTGTTGTAGGACAATTGGGAAAAAATGTTGGCTATAATAATCTAGGTACATTTAGACTTTTTGTCTCATTTTGGCATTAATATCTAAATCTTTGGAATTATTGTAAAAAAGGGTGAGAAGATATAATAGAAAGGGGGAGAATATATAGAAAATATATAGAGAAGATATGGAAATGATGAGTTATGGGGGAGAAAATGTAAAGAATTGGTGCATAAGTTGTAAAGGAAATGGGGGAGATAGATGCGAGATAGTTGTGAGATAGTTGTATAACAAGTATCTACGATATACTGTATAGAAGCCTTACCATGTACATATCTTACAAAATCAATTTTGAAAAATCTAAAAAATAGTATACTCCACTGAGCTAGAATCACAAGGTGATGGATAAAGATATTCAAGAACTATTTTTGAATTTAGTTTTGGCTAAATAAGTTTTTTTTTCGTTGATGCCAAAGAGAGAGATTATTGACATATTAGTCAAGTTTGTTATTAGTGACATACACTTATTCAGTTTGTAAGTATCTACCAAGCTTATTGTATAGTTAATAGTGTTTTCCAAGCATTTCAGTTGCTATCAGGTTATACAATTGCTACTAAGTCTTTTGGACAAATTTTAGTATAAACTAAGCAGTTATAGTTAGTGTGAAGATTACTAGCCTAAACCAAGCATCTCAGTATATGCTGAGTTTATCAGTGCAAACTAAGTTGTGCAGTGCTTACCAAGTTTGTAGTTAATGTGATGCAAGTCTAGTGTTAACTAAGCTACTTAGTGTTAACCAAGTGAGTCAATTTATATCGAGCTCAAGTTGATAGTGTTTACTGAGCTATGTAGTGGTAAACAAGTGATTCAATTTATATGACAAGTTTCATAGTATTCACCGAGTCACCAATATAGAGTGAGTTCAAGACTACTTGGAAGTGATTAGTATGGACCAAGCTTCTAAATCTATTGAGTGCATGATGATGATGAGAATTGGTAGTGGATGCTCAATATTAGAACCTCACTAAGTCAATCTTTAGAGCCTAAATGTCTACATTTGAGCTAACTTTGTAATATTTGTGTATATTTGTATTGTGGCCAACTTTATAATTTGTATGATTGGATTAGTATATATGTAATGTATTGTATCACATCCAATGTAATGAGAATAATATGAATGTATGTGTGAATATGCATATGGAATCAATGTGATCATTAGAGAAGAGTAGAAAGTGTGAATTACAAAGGCTACAACAGTATAAGGAGTAGAAAAGATTCATCTATCATAGCAAGGTGATTTATACACTTAAAGGAATCTCATTCAAAAAACCAAGTTGTAGATAAGAGATTAGCTACTACTTCATCCTAACAAGTGGATTAGTCAAATCCTTTAACAATGTAGACCTAATAGTCTTATGCAAATCTCTTTATCAAGTGCATACTTCATTGTATGTTTGTAAATCCTCTAACAAGGTGGACCTAACAATCCTTATTACTTCTAATAGTGCAGATCATTAGAAGTGATCAATGTAACCCTTAATAGGCCAACTTTATACTACACTACTAAAGCTTGTGGGTATCATCCCCACCCAATTTTACTTTCTATTTGGAAGGATTTTGGGTCACCAAATCTTTGTGTCAAAGTGTTATGAATTCTTTCATGTTTTTAGTTTCTCATGCATGTAGTTAGATTAGAATATTCATATTGGATTAAGTGCTAATTAGATTAAAGTTTTAGAAGTTACTAATTCACCCCTCCCCTCTTAGTAACTTAGCCTTTTTAAGAATATTCCCAACATCTTCATCACTCAAGTGAGCTCGATATACACTAAATGGAAAAGATATGATATTTTGTGTAACATCAAAGACCATACACAATTAACCAATTTTTTTCAACAATCCCCCTCTTTGGCATTGATGGCAACACAACATGTCATAATATAATGAAATTTTAGAGAAAAAATAAAGGAAAATATCCTTAGTTTCATTCTAATTCTCATCAATGAGAACTCCCTCTATCACTGTGAACTCCCTCTATTAGAAAAATATGTCTTCAACATCTTCTTCTGATAGCAAAATCTACCTCTTTGATATCAGACCAAGTTCATTCTCTCTCTTTGACATCTTCAAGAAAATTCTCCCTTATCATAGAACTCTCCCTTTATAAAATTTATGTGAATATGGTAGAAAAATTTCCCTCTTTGACATCTCATGCTAAAGACAATATTCAGTGAATATTAGTGTACTTCATGTACTAATTCATATGCAATATGCCCTTTTCAATATTGAATCAACTAATTGATCTTCAACATGCTCTAGTTGATGCATTACTAAACTTCATTTTAGTGAGCTTCAGATAGGGGAATGAACCCTAACTTACCTCTTAGATACAAAAATGCATCCTTAGGTAATGGCTTAGTGAATGTGTTTGCAATTTGTTCTTTAGTATTCACATATTCCAATCTTACCTCTTTATCTTGCACCAATTCTCTTAGAAAATGATATTTTTATTGCAATGTTTTTGGTCTTGGTATGCATCATAGGATTCTTTGATATATTAATTGTGTTGGTGTTATCATAGAAGATAACCACTATATCCTTGATTTCTATCTTCCTACCTACCAATAGTTGCTTGAACCAAACAACATTGGAAAAATTAACTGCTACTACCACATACCCTGCCTCTATTGCAGACTAGGAAATACAATTTTACTTGCTTGTCCAAGACACTAGTCTTTTACCAAGAAAGAATTCTCCACCACTAGTGCTCTTCCTATCATCAATACTTCCCCCCCAATCAACATCTATGAAGGCTTTCAAATCTAGATTGTCTCCTTTCTTGTACCATAATCCATAATCTTCAATACCCTTCAAATACCTCATGATTCTCTTGATTTACATCATGTGATTTTCTTTAGGATTTGTTGAGAATCTTTCCACCAGCTAATGCAATATCAAGCCTTGTATGCACTACATATTACAATTTTTCAATCATTTATCTATATGTGGTCTAATCTACCTCTTTGAAATCATCATTCTTGGAAAGCTTATGTCCAATATACATGGTTGTTCCAACTAGTCTTGAATCTTCCATTCCAAATCTCTTTAGTATCTCCTTGATATATTTGGATTGAGTAATGTAGACACCATATTTTTTCTATTGAATCTATAATCCAACAAAGAATTTTATCTCTCCAAACATGGATATCTCAAATTATTTACTCATCTCTTCTAAAAAATCTTTGCACAAGCCATCATTTCCAGTAAACAATGTGTCATCTACAAAGATTTCAGCCAATACAATCTTCTTGTTTGGTCCTTCTTTGATATATAGGCTATTGTTATCATTTTTTCTTTGAAAATCAATCTTTATCAAGTAGTTGTGAATTCTTTCATACCAAGCTCTGGGAGCTTGCTTGAGTTCATACAATGCCTTGTGAAATTTACAAATCATATCCTTTTTTCTAGGATCTACAAAATCTTATGGTTGTTCTATGTAAACTTCCTCTTCAATAATCCCATTCAAGAATGTAGATTTCACATTCATTTGATAAACTTTAAATCCTTTATGTGTAGCATAAGAAAGTAGAGTTCTAACACATTCTAATCATGCAATAGGACAAAAAGTTTCACCATTATCAAAAGATTCTTCTTGAGAACAACCTTTTCATACTAACCTTGAATTTTTTCTTGAGACTTCTCCATCTTCGTTCAACTTATTTATGAAAACCCACTTTATGCCAATTAAATTTTTATCCTTGGGTCTAGGAACAAGATTCTAGGTCTTAATCCTCTCTATCTATTTTATCTCTTCATCCATAGCTTCAATCCAATTTTCATTATCCAAATCATCTTTAACTAATCTAGGTTCAAATTCAGTAACAAAATATGTACCTTTCAATTTTTTTCTTGTCATTGTTCCATCTAATTTGTCTCCAATGATCTGATCAGATTGCATGGTACCTTCTAACATATCTTGCTAACCCAGGTACTTTGGATTTAAAACTTGTTCCACTAGCCTCGTCATGATCTTTTGTATCAAGCTTGGATCCCAGTTCCTATGACTTGGGTCCTTTAGACTCAATTTTCTTTGGCAACAACTGGATAGCTTCTAAGTGCAATTTGGGTCCTTCAGACTATGACTTAGGTTGAACTATTGTAACTCAATAGCCTCTAAAGATTTTGGGGACTCGGGAGGTAAAGTCTACTAACTTCCAATTAGATTTTTCAATGTATCAAGTTCATAATAGATAAATTTCATGTAATCCTTAGGTTCTTTGTTGCTCTCTTCTTCACTCTTTCTTGCAAACTCATCAATTCTCACATGTGCACTTTCTATGATCTCATGAGTTGATAAATTGAAACATTTATATGCTTTACTTCAATAGGAGTATCCTATGAATATGCTTTCATCACCTTTGACATCAAATTTACATTTCCTATATTCCTTTAAGATATAACATTTGCTACCAAATACTTTCAAGTAACTTACATTAGGTTTGTAGCCACACCATAGTTCATAAGGAGTTTGATTTGAGTCTTTATTTAGGTGTACTCTATTCAAGGTATGTACTATAGTATTCATTACTTCCTTTCAATATTTGATTGCAACATTCTTTTCTATCATCAAAGTTCTTGCACAATCCATGATGGATACGTTCCTTTCTTCAACTATACCATTCTATTGTGGTGTACTAGGGGTTGATACTTATCTTTTAATTCCTTTCTCAATTTAGAATTCATTGAAATGAATTCACCACCTCTATCTGACCTCAAATACTTAAGCTTCTTTCCAATTTCTTTCTCTACTCTTGCCAAATACCACTTAAACTTTTGAAATGCTTTAGACTTATCTTTTAGATACATTATAATCATCATTATAGAATAATCATCAACAAAAATAAATAAATATTATCTCCACTATAGCTCTCAATTCTAATAGGTCCACAAAAGTTTGTATGAACTAGCTCCAAGACTTCTTCAGAAGGATAGTTCTTGCTTTTGAATCTTGTCTTGCCCATCTTACCAATTTGACAATTTTTGCACAGGCCCATATCAAGTTTCCTCAAACTAGGAATACCTCTCACTCTTTTGTTTGTCCTTATCTTGACCAAATTGTCAAAGTTTACATGACATAGCCTTTTATGCCATAACCAGCTTTCTTCTACTCCGAAAATAAAACATGAACTTTCATTGAGATCTAGGTAGAATAGATTACCTTTCATTTTTTACCAGACCCAACTAGATTTCCTTTTCCATCTAGTAGCTTGGCCTTCCCATTTATGAATTCTACCTTGAATCCAATGTTATTCAATTGTGCCACACTTAGTAGATTATTATTTACTCCTTCAACCCAATAAGCATGATCACATATAAGTTCATTGGTTAGTGAGATACAACCTTTTTCCCCTTATGCAGCAGGGTTCATTGTTTCCAAATCTCACACTTTCATCATCATAATTTTCCATATGTTCAAACTTTTTTTGTCACCAGTCATATGATGTGAGAAACTAGTATCAATAATCCATGTATCATTTTTTATAACATGAGAGATAAGTTTCATTTTATCTCCTTCATCATCATAATCATCTTTTATAGCAATATAGACTATTTCATCATCATGATCACTACTATCTGAATCTTTAGCCATAAAACAAGATTCCTTACCTTTGTCCTTTTAGTCCTTGAAGTTCTTGATATCCTTCTAACCTTTTTACATGTGTTTCTTTTCATCTTTGTGTTCTCTATTTGGACATCTTGCAACAATGTGTCCAACTTCTTCACAAGAGAAATAGATCAAAGGAATTTTACCTTTGAGATACCTTCTTGCAAGTAATACCTCAATAGTTTCAAGATCACAGTTAGAACTATCTTCCTCTTCACTTTTAAGTTGTTTGGCTTTTGACATTTTAGCTTTCTTCTTGAGTGACAACTTGGCTTCAAATGGAGACTCAATATTGCTAGAACTTGGAACATAATTATCATAGTTATCTAGCTCAAATGTTGTCAATCTTCCAACTATTGCATCCATTCTTTGGATTGCATCTCATTTCTTGAATTGTTTATACTTTGATTGCATATATAAGAATAAGTTTTCTAAGAAACTTACTTACCACTATCTCATCTTCAATCTTTCCTCCTGAAGCTTTGATTGCATAAACACTGGCTTTGATTTTGTCAATATACTTTGCAATGCTCTCATCTTTATTTAATCAAAATTTCCTCTAAGACTTTCAGCTTTATCTCTTCTTACATTATCATCTCCTTCATAGATGGCTTTTATCTTGATCCACATTTCATAAGTAGTTCCACAATCTCACTTCATCAAATTCAACATAGTTGAGAGATGAAGCAATATCAATTTCTTCAACAACCATAGTTCCAATAGGTGTCGTGTATTTGATGTCTAGGTACTTTAGCCCTGAATCTCCAATGGTTGTTAGGTGTATCCTCATGAGTTCCTACCATGCCTTGAAGTTATCTTTGTTCATCTTGGGGATCTCCCTTTTGTAAGACATCCTGGTCTTTAGCTTAGGTCCTTAAAACCTTCTCTACAAGCACCCTTTTTTCTCTTATGCTAATTGTTGGAAATATAAGAGGAGTAACTGAGAGGGTAGGGGTGAGTCAATTACCAATAAAATAAATCCTAGGTCCCTTAGATTTCAACACAAAACACAAACTTCCCTGAAAATATTGATGCTCATAAACACATAGGCACTTGGTTTACACTAGTAAATGTTGTAACTCTGAAAATGCTTAACCTGAAAATCTTTAAGATATTTCTATGACTAACATTACTTAACTTATTTTCATAAACATAAAAGAAATAAATAATTTATTTTCATAAACATAAAATAAATAAAAAGGGACACCAATATTTAATGTGGAAATCCAATTTTGTAAAAACTACCAATTGCAATTAATTACTATTTTTCACTCTTCTAAAGTGAGCTCTATTATGAGCCAACCCTGTTAAAGTTTGCAAAACACACTATTAGGTACGACCTTGTTAGAGGATTTAATCACCTTGTTAGGAGAGGCCTTTTTAGAGATATTTAGACACTTTAATCTAGAAATGCCACCTTGTTAGAGGATTTACAAATAGCTATTAAACTAACTCTATTAAGAGATTTAGATCACTATTACAATGGTTAGAGAGTAACAATGAGATGACCTTATTTATAATGCAACTAAATTATTTATTATAGATCTCAATTCTGGCTTGTATACTTGATCCTTGCATAAGTGCACCAAGTTATGGTGCTAAAAGGGGGGTATAAGTGGACACCTTTTTTCTAAAATAAAAAATTTCTAAACTTCGACAAGAATTAGAGGATAGTTATGCTTGAAATTTTAAGATACGAAAAAAACAAAAGTAGTAGTCCTCTGAATCTAGTTTCTAAACTACAATTCTTTTTTCAAAATGGTTTAGTTTTAGGTCTTCAAAAAAGGAGGCCATAGAAAGTGTTACTATTTATTCAGAAAAAACATAACACAATACAAAGTGTGGCCCCCCTAAAATTTTAACTTTTTTTTTTGAAAATTTTTAATCACTATGCTCAAAAGTTACCTAACACTGTGTAGTTTATCCCATATTTTTTAGGTAATTTTATAATGTGTATTTTATTTTATGAATTTTTTAATTGGGCACACCTTAAAAATGTGAAATATCTGTGTGCCCCCCCTAGAAATGATTGAAAGCTAATCTAAAATTAAAGCTTATATTTTTCAAAGTGTGTAGAATGGAATCTAGTTTCTAACAATTAATTTGTTGCAAAATTTGATTAATGAGCTAAAATTTATAGCCCAATTAGTACATGTTGGTTTTTGATAGAAAATAGACATACATTCAAAAGAAATTATAGTTGAAAAGCTTGAAATAGTTCAAATAAAAAATTAATTATATGGTTACCTAGCTAATACAAAGACCTATAATGTCATGTAACCTAATTTTATTGATGCTCAACCATTAGGAAACTTGAAGGAGAGCACATAAGAAAAATCAATCATTTTTTATATGTTTACAGCAAAACATGTCTCAGATCAGTTTAGAGACTCCAAACCTTTGGGTTGGATTCTTAAGGAAAAACCAAGCCTTAGGCCTGGTAGAATGCAAAGCTTTAAATAGCATGTGTGCACTATTTTAATTCTTTTTAAATTTGGGTCTTAATAATGCATACACACTTTAGTGCGCACACACTCTTGAACCCTAAATTTCAATAGAGAGGGAAGGAGAGAGGAAAAAAGGGTAGAGACTAAGAGAGATTAGAAGATGGGAAGAGAGTAGGAGGTGGGATAAGGAGAGAGGGAGGGATAAATAGAAAGAGATTATGGGACTGAAGAAGGTGGGATAGGGAGAGAGTAGGGGATGGGAGAGAGAGTAGGGGGTGGCAGAGAGAGAGAGAGTAGGGGTGGGAGGGAGAGAGAGATAGAGAGAGTAGGGGATTAGAGAGAGAGTGAGAGAGAGAGAGAGAGTAGGGGATGTGAGAGAGAGGGGATGGGAGAGAGAGAGTAGCGGATGGGAGAGAGAGAGAGTAGGGGATGAGAGAGAGAGAGAGAGAAGGCAATTAGAGAGGGAGATCAAGAGAGAGAGGAGATGGGAGAGAGAGTGAGAGAGAGTAGGTATGGGACAGAGAGTAAGGGGTGGGAGAATGAGAGAGAGTAGGGAATGGGGGAGAGAGTGAGAGAGAGAGAGAGTAGGTGGTGGGAGAGGGAGTGGGAGAGCAAGAGTGAGAAAGAGAGGAGAGGGGGATGGGAGTGTATGTGTGTGTGTGTGAGAGAGAGAGTAGGGGATGGGAGAGGAGAGAGAGAAAGAGAAAGACAGCAGGTGGGAGTGTGTGTGTGTGTGAAAGAGAGAGATTAGGGGATGGGAGAGAGAGAGTAGGAGAGTGGGAGAGGGAGAGAGGAGGATGGGAGTGTGTAAGAGAGAGAATAGGGGATGGGGGAGAGAGAGTGTGAGAGAGAGTAGGGGATGGGAGAGAGAATGATAGTAGGGGATGGGAGAGAGAGTGAGAAAGAGAGTAAGGGATGGGAGAGAGAGATAGAGATAGAAGGGGATGGGGTAGAGAGAGAGAAAGAGTAGGTGATGTGACAGAGAGTAGGCAATGGGAGAGGGAGTGGGAGAGTGAGAGTTAGAGGGGGGATGTGAGAGAGAGTGGGAGAGAGAGTAGGGGTGGAAGAGAGAGAGTAGGGGATGTGAGAGAGAGTAGGGGGTCAGAGAGAGAGAATAGAGAGGGAGAGAGAGAGAGAGTAGGGGATGAGGAGAGAGTGAGAGAGAGTGGGAGAGGAAGAGCAAGAGAGAGAGGAGAGGGGGGATGGGAGTGGGAGAGAGAGAGAGTAGGGGATGGGATAGGGGAGAGAGTGAGAAAGAGAGAGTAGGAGATGTGAAAGAGAGAGTGAGAGAGTAGGTAGTGGGAGAGAGAGAGAGAGAGAGTAGGGATGGGAGAGAGAGTGTGAGTGAGAGAGAAAGAGAGTAGGTAGTGGGAGAGGGAGAGAGAGACAGAGAGAGTAGGGAGTGCGAGAGAGAGAGTAGGGGATGAGAGAGAGAGAGTGTGAGAGAGAGTAGGGGGTGGGAGAATTAGAGAGAGAGTAGGGGATGGGAGATAGAGAGAGTGAGAGAGAGTAGAGAGGTAGACAGAGAGAGTAGATAGTGGGAGAGGGAGATGGAGAGAGAGAGAGAGAGGAGGGATGGGAGTGTGTGTAAGAGAGAGTAGGGGATGGGAGAGTGTCATGAGCCCAAATTAAAAGGATATATGAATATTCAAATAACATATTATTCAATGATAATAACTAAAGAATTAAAACACATGCAAAATAGTCACTTTGACATGACCCCTCTTGATAGTAATTATACGATTAAAATAGTTTATCTCAATAGATTAAATAGAAGTCAAATATTAAATAGACTAATAATAATAGTAAATCTATTATTATTATAATAAAATATGTTAACTGTAATAATAAAATATTTTATTATCATTACTAAAATAATAATACAACCACATATATCTCACTAAATAAATAATTATACAATGTTATAATAAAATAACATCATAATATGATTCTCTATATAATAATACCTTTTAGACCAAGGAAGAATATAATAGAAATATAATATAAAAATACAATATAAAAATTACTATATTATATGTTATTTTTAAATTGGTTATACTCCCACTAGTGATTAAAGTCAATGATAATTAATAAATAGAAAACCTTTATGATAGAGAATGACCTCTCATTAAGGGGCACGAACACTGTATAGACACGCCTTTCAAATACACCTATCCAATCATAACAATATAAATTGGAAATTGATTGCATCTAAGGGAAAAAATTCATGGGATATATATGTATGAAGGTTGCCACCACAAATATATTCATGGGAATAATAGGTAACTAGGTCAGAGAATAATATACAATGACTAAGAAGCAAAGAAGGGAAGCAGTGACTATGAAGAATTAGGGAGAAGCTAGTATACACACACAGAATTACTTACAATCAAACAACAATTAATTCTAGATATTATTTATTTGCAGCTATCTACGTATTGAAGAAGAAACTTGCGGTTGAGACACAAGCTTATAGATGCTGCCTTTGAATTACTCATACTCTTCACAACTATGTTGGATGATTGTAGACCCAAAACAAATATTCGTGTGATGATGGAAAAAGAATTTGTTAACTACTTAGAGAGGGCTCATGTGAAAGTGAAAGTGGCATGAAACTTTCATGGAGGGAATAAGAATGAAGAGGGGTGTAAGTAATGCAACCACATAGGATGAACAAAAAGGGATGTGATGTAGGTTTGGAATATGTGCAGCATCCATTTTCATTGGAATCTTGAGTATTACTGTTGGTATTTCAACTCATATGATCAATGTTCTTGAAGGAAACCCTCTAACTTACATTTCTAGGTGATGATTATGAAAATCTCTACAAACTATTTATTCAATCAAATAGTGATGGTTTATATTATCAATCTTGGTTTATTCATCAATTAGTAGATTATAACATATCTCAATAGCTTTGAGCTTTTAATCAAATACATATTTTCCTAGAGTAATTATTGAAGTAATTATTTAAGAAAAAAGCTGTAAATAAATGAATGACCTAAAAAGGGTCATTACAGAGAGGAGAGAGAGTAGGGGATGGCGGAGAGAGAGAGTGAGAGAGAGAGTAGGTAGTGGGAGAGGGAGGGGGAGTGGGGGAGGGAGAGACAAAGAGAGAGAAGGGGATGGGGGTGAGTGTAAGAGAGAAAGTGAGAGAGAGATAGAGTAGGGGGTGGGAGAATGAGAGAGAGAGTAGGGGATGGGAAAGAGAGTGAGACAGAGAGTAGGTAGTAAGAGAGGGAGTGGGAGAGGGAGAGTGAGAGAGAGAGAGAGAGGGGGGGATGGGAGTGTATGTCTGAGAGATAGAGTAGGGGATGGGAAAGGAGAGAGAGGGGGGGGGATGGGAGTGTGTATGTGTGAAAGAGAGAGAGTAGGAGATGGGAGAGGAGAGAGAGTAGCCCAAGAGAGAGAGAAGGAGATGGGAGAGAGAGTAGGTAGTGGGAGAGGGAGTGAGAGAGGGAGAGAGAGTAGATTGTGGGAGAGGGAGTGAGAGAGGGAGATGGAGAGAGAGAGGGGGGATTGGGAGAGTGTGTGTATGTGAGAGAGAGAGATAGTAGAGGATGTGAGAGAGAGAGTATGGGATGTAAGAGAGAGTAGGGGTTGGAGAGAGAGAGTAGGGGATGGGGGAGAGAGAGTGAGATAGAGAATAGGTGGTGGGAGAATGAGAGTGAGAGAGAGAGTAGGGGATGGGAGAGGGGGGAGAGAGAGTAGAGGATGAATGAGAGAGAGAGTAGGTAGTGGGAGAGAGAGATTAAGGGATGAGAGAGTGTGTGAATGAGAGAGAGTAGGTGGTGGGAGAGGGAGAGTGTAATAGAGAGAGAGTAGAGTGGAAGAGAGTGAGAGAGAGTAGGTAGTGGGAGAGGGAGTGGGGGAGTGAGAGTGAGAGAGAGGAGAGGTGGGATGGGAGTGTGAGAGAGAGAGAGAGAGACTAGGGGATGGGAGCGGGGAGAGAGAGTAGGGGGTGGGAGAATGAAAGATAGTAGGGGATTGGAGATAGAGAGTGAGAGAGAGAGAGTAGATAGGGAGAGAGAGAGAGAGAGTAGGGGTGGGAGAGGGAGTGGGAGAGCAAGAGTGAGAGATAGAGAGAGAAAGAGAGGAGAGGGGGGATGGGAGTGTGTGTAAAAGAGAGAGAGTAGGGGATGGGAGAGAGAGTAGGCAGTGGGAGAGCTAGGAGTGGGAGAGGGAGAGGGGGAGAGAGAGGGGGTGATGGGAGTGTGTGTAAGAGAGAGAGTAGGTGATGGGAGAGAGAGTGTTTGTGTGTGAGAGTAGGGGGTGGTAGAGAGAGAGAGAGAGAGAGAGAGAGAGTAGGGAATGGGGGATGGTGAGATAGTGGTGTAGGGAACCTAAGGCTCTCAGGCATGAATTCAAAGTTTTTAGTACATTAGAGTTGTTAGGAATGAAGTTTGGTCCATATTTGTAATGAAGACTCACTTGTAAAGTACAATGGCACATTGGTGTGGTTATAAGCCAAGTGACCATTTGTAACCAAGGAGTCATTATTTATGTGTTCTTCAGTATTTTACTATTTTTAGGATTTTTTAGGTGGATTTGAGTCATTAGGACACCTTTGAATTGAAGGGGTGTAAAAAAGTGCAAAGGTGCAAGAAAGTTGCAAAATGCAAAAAGTTGCTAAAGAGAATTTTTTGCAAATTTGTTGTCAAAATTAAAAAAGGAAGTTGTATGGTCTTCCAAAAATCCAAATGGAAGTTATAACTATTGGAAGGCACTTATTTAAGGTCTCCACATGTAGGGAAGGCCATTGTATGGATGGGTGGACAACATTTAGTGAATAAAACTCAAAAATTCTACATTTTTCTCTATTTTTTCAATTCTATACAGCCTATATGGATTGGTAGTTGTAAAAATATTATATGTTTGGAAAGAGGATTTATTCAGTGTTCTAATGAAATTGGTTTGAAGTTTTTATCTATTCTATGCTAAAAGTTATACCAGTTTTAGCAGAGGTAGGTCTGAAATTGCTGTACATTTGAGGGTTTCAACAAGATGGCCTCCTAACTTGTAAATCCACTATGGGATTTCAATGCCACTTTGTGTAATTCAATTTAGGATAGGTGAATTTAATATGGTAGTGTTTCGGGTCTGTAGGAGTTGGGCACCTATTCTTACCACCAAGCCCTAGGCTGAACATAATTTTTTGTCTAGTCTAGTTTTGAAGGAAAATGAAGGATCAGGCTCCCAAGTTGATTGATTTGACCTAGGTAAAGGGTGTATAAGGAAAAATAAAAGGTTTATAAGAGATCCAAGGGGTTGAACCAAGTCTATGAACCCATTTATTTATGTTTTCCTTGTAACCCAGCCTAAACTGGCCATTTAGGACTGTGACACAAAGCAAGCATAACTTGATGTTGGCGCAGAGTTGGTAATTGATCTTTTGGAATCTCATAGGAGTAGTTGAAGTGTTTTTAGTGATGTGAAAAAATTGGATGGTCCTTTTTATTTTTTGGGAGTTTGACCATTGAAACTACGAATTGTCCTAATAAAAGTGCTGGCAACAATTTGTGTAATTTTCAGTGTTGGGTGTTGAGAAACTTCAAAGTGGGGGTTTTCTTATTGTTTTGAGTTAGTAAGAACCATTTATTTCAGGGGAATGGAGTTCTAACCCAATCTAAGAAGCATTTTCCATTTTAGGCCTATTTGGTGTTAGGGAGTCCCTAATAGGTGTGATTGTCCCAAGTTGTTTGTGAACCCTAGGTTTGAGGGTTGGGCTTGTGAAGTGGAGTGCACTTGGAGGTAGAGTCTACCTATGTTAGAAACCCATTTGGGTCAGTTACTAACCTTGGAAGAAGGCCTAGTTGTTATTTGGAGGTTGGAAGCAAGTTAAGGTGCTGATCAAAGTTGGAAGGGTAGTTTGGTACTTTTGCTGCATACTCTACATCAAATAGGGAAACATTATTTTCACATAGTGTATACACACTATAGTGCACACACACTTTATAGTGCATACATGCTATAGTGCGTATGAACTATATGAAGACACCAAAGAATGGTCATAATGAAAGTTTGGGTCCCTACTAATCGATATTCTATTTTTTGTATATTTTGTATTCTGTTGTACTAATAGAAAACATGAGTTTCATGTTGTTGGAAGTTAGAAAACACTATATTCAATCATTGGATACACTATTTGAAGGCTTTTTGAATATTCTTTCATTCTATTTAAAGCTAGCAAACACCAAATTCAATCATTGGATACATTATTGGAAGGCATTTTGAATATTCTTTCTATAGAAAAGGTTAGTGAAGTCCTTTTTAAATATTCTTTGTTATTATATAGAGACAAATTTGATTATAGTTTCACAAGTTTTTTAATATATATTGTGTATTCATTGAAATAATTGTAATTTGTATATGTATTTGAATGATTTGTAATTTACAAATTGTAAGTAATTCAGATGTTTTAATAATTTGACATATAGAAATCATCATCATGCCAAGGAAGAAACCAAAAACTCAAACAATGAAAGAGAGGGAGAGAGATTTGGCAATTAAAAGAGATAAAATGAAACTACTATATGAATAAAGAAAATTGCAAAGCAATAATGAAGAATTGTCTCTCGAAGAGGAATAAGAACCATCGATACAAAGAAACAAAGAGGAAGACTTGGAAAGACAAAGAGAATGAATGAGATTGTTATGCTCAAGAAGACAATTGAATTGTGAAGAAACACCATCTTTTAATGTTGAAATTGTATCATTATCTCATGTTGAAGAGAGGCTAATATGTACATCTAACAATGTACACACTCCATCATGTCATGTTAAAGGAACAAGATCAATATATCAAGTAGGTGATATTCCATCTTTTGCACCTTATTGCCAAGGAACATCATCTTCAGTTCAAGGTATGCAAAACACTCAACCTTATGTTGATGTTCAAAATATTGAGGGAATGGAAGAGATTATAACACCTAGAATTCATTTTATAAGACCAAAGTATTTTATTGATATTGATATTGACATTTTGAAATCAATGTCTAACAAGATTAGTAAGCGTACTTATTAAAGAAAAGTTAATCATATGTGGAGATTATTCTTTGAAGAATTAAATATTATAGGTCAATGCCAATTATTTGTTGAAATGATGAAGCATTTAAAATTTAGGCCTATCATGAATATTCTTGAGCTAATAATGATGGATGATGCAAATGAAAAAAGTGTTGTAAAGAATCTAATGAGTACTTATGACAAAGTGAGTTCTAAATCATGCACCAAAGATAGTAATATCACAAGACTAGTACTTACATCAACAATAGTAACTACCCCAATGAAGAAATCTTGACTCATGAGAAAGACAAGAAAAACATTGAAAATTGGTAGAGATACTCTAAGGAGAGCCATGCTAAGGCATGAGAGATTGGAGGACCAAACAAAAAATGAGTTATGGACATTTAGCAGTAGACTATCATGAAAGGATAAAGACATTAGTGAAGCTTTGAAATCATTGTTCGAAGATTTTTGGATAAATAACACACGTGTTTCCCTTAATCAAAGATATTTTGTAAGGAGGATTGGTAGCCAAAATCATGACCCACATGCAAAACATTTTTTGGACTCAACACAGACACATTTTTTTACAAAATTTATTGGTATGTATCCTCAAATTCAAATAAGTTAAAGATTTTTTGAGATGGGTAAACCTTTTTATGTGAAGATAAATCACTTGTGCACAACTTGTTGTTTTAGGATACATATTGAATTTTCTAACCATTTTGATGTTTTTAGGCATATATGTGTGTTTTTGCATTCTAAGTTTGTTTTGCAAGATTATGACATGAATGAGCCACCTAGATCTTCAAGGGAATTCATATCCAACATTTTATGTGAAATAGGGGACGAACAATAATTTTACAAAACATCATGCTTGGATGGTACATGCTTGTTTTGTGGTTCTTTGCAACTTTTATCAACTTGTGAACATATGGATAATACACATGTAATTGAAAATAAAATAGTAGATTACAAAAAATATAAGATAGTGACATATGTTGTAAAAGATGGAAAATAGGGTAAAAGATGTGATTTAGTCATTGAAAAGATTCAAGTGTATGAGTTCATGAAGACTTTTTATGAAAAAATTATTTACGAGTATGCAAGGCATACACATAGAGCTCGATGGCTAAATTTGCAATTCAAGTTGTGCAAGGATATGTTTCCACTAGATACCATTTTTTTTAGTTGTAGACTTCATAGAGAACTACACACTACAACCACAAAATGAGGTGCAAGAAAAGTATTATACTTCTCAATAGGTTTCCATATTTGTTCACATAACATTCATGCATTCACCAACAAGTACAAAGGATGATAGGAAGATTTTGAGGGAGTACCATTGTTACATCAGCAATGATTAATAACATTATATAGAGTTTGTACATGGTTGTTTTCAACTATTTAATGGAGATTTAGCTAACATGAGCATACCGTATTGTTAGCACATTATCTAGTTAGAAAATTACGCATCTCAATTCAAGAATGCACGAATGTTCTATTGGTTGAGTAGGATTCACAGGTTGTCTAGAATTTAATATATGTGGAATTTCATAAAGGTTGGTCATGGAAAGGGATAGCACAATGGTGCAGGCACATGCATCAAAAGAGCCTTAGCTCGTGAAGAACTAAAGTACAAAGATGGAGCAATATTGATAGATGAAAAATCCATCGTCTAGTGGTGTAACACTACAATGGGTCCGGGTAAGGAAGGTGAGTCTACAGTTCATATATTTTTTTGGTTGATAGATAATACTAACATTGCATCGTATGAGGATTGTTGCACACTAATAGGATCAAATGAGTTGCACTCTTTTAGAAGCTCTAATGCAGGTTCATGGAATATCCACCCATGAAAAATGGCATGCTATTTTCCATCATGTGTAGAGAAAAATTGGGATGAGTGTGAGTCGACGAAATAGGTGGACAAATGGGATATATGAGTTTTGGACCCAATTGACACCTATCGTCACCCATAAGCATTGGAAATGGTAGAGATGGATTTGTCCATTGACTTTGACTGCTTTTTTGATCTAGTGCAACCTAGTAATATATATATATATATATATATATATATATATATATATATATATATATATATATATATATATATATATATATATATATATATATATATATATCTTTGTAATTTCAATATGTAACTTTATAACTTTAACCTAAGTATTTTCTAAATTAATGACTACATTTTATATATTTATTACTACAGGCCATGTTTTTTCTATTATTGCAATTGAAGACAATGAAGAAGGGACAGATTATTATTTGTGTCATTGTGTCCAAGCCAAAAAAAAATTGGATCACTCAGTTATAGATGGTGAAGGTTTAGAGTACCATATTGATGTGATGGTTGTAACTAGCACATGGCTTAGACGATATTCTATGAAGAACCCTAACTTGTGGTTATTCAAGGATTGGCAAACAAAGAGGAAGATTCTTTATTATTCAAACCTTGTTGTCACATCAAATGTCCACTTGATAAAATATGGTAGAAAAAAACATAATAAGACTCTTTGGAAAGTTTGCGAGTTAGACCATGAGGCAATACTTGAGACATTAAAATGTAGAGCAGATCCAGTTGGTTTATTAGATTGAATAGAGAGAGATGGAGAGAGAGAGAGAGAGAGTGGTGCAGGGGCACCTTGAATCATAGGGCCCTCACCTTTTCATTTTTTTGGTTTTATTCTCTAAGTGAGCCTTGTAAGTAGAATAAGGGTCATTGGACCTAGGTGTGGTAGTTAGGGTATTGGATGTCATTTAATGTCCTTATAAGAGTCACTATTTTGGCCTAAAAATCAAGGCATACCTTGCCATAGGAAAATGAGTAACCTAAGGGATCATTCATTAGCTTAGGGAAGGGTCCCTAGCATGGAACTGCTAAGGGATATACTAAATAACAAGTTAGAAGTGTTAAGAAGAGCAAGCAAGAAAAATTGCAGAAGTTGTTATATTGCAATTTTGCAAGAAATTGTGAATTTTCCTTTTAAAACTTGAAGGAGGTTGATGCAAACTATAATGATGAAGGGAAAAGACCTAGGAGGACATATAAATACTTTCCAAACACTAAAATGAGAGAAGTTAATATCATTGTGTATAGTCAGCATCTTATAACATGATATTTGAAGGCAAAATTACTAAGTTTTTGAGTTTTAAGGCATTTTTGACATTTGTTTTGTAGACTATACTAGTTTCCATGGTAGATTGGGTTGTTTAGAATAATTTTGTTTTAGGAAGTTTGGTTTTATTTTCTTTCTTTTCATATTTTTAAAAACATTTCTCCTTTCACCAGTCTGTTGTCTTATTTTCAAGAATTTGTATTAATAATGGTGTAACTCACTATCCCACTATTGTATTTGTACAACCTCTTGGGGATAGTGAGTATACACAATGTAATATATTGTGGAAAAAGAAGGGCCCTTCAAAAAGTTGGCAAGAAATTTTAACCTCTTTTCCTAGGTGAGCTAGAACATGTTTGGCAAGTGCATCCAATAAAGAAAATGAACATCATAATCTACATTACAACAACGTGGAAGCTTTGCAATTTTAATAGTTATATTCTTTAGTCCCAAAAATGGACATTATAAATGTTTCTCACTAATATTTTACAATAGAAAATGTTTACAAAAAATGGCATGTACTTATATAAGAACATTATATATTACAAAAATCCCACACCAAAGTAGCTAGCTAGCCACTCAAAAAATAGTAACTGATGTAGATGCTTAAAATCATCCCAAAAGACTATATTAATTTATTTAATATTGCCTTTGACATTATAATTAATTATTTATCAATTAATTATATTTTTCATATTCTTCTACTTATTTAATTAAATTAAATAAGTTCACTCTCCTAAAGTATTTAAATTTAATTTAAATACTTTCAGCCTTAATGTGTTAAATTTATTTAACACATGATCCTCCATAATCCCCTTTTTAAAATAAATCTTATTTGTTTAAATCCCCATATCCCATTAATTCTTCTAAATCTATGATTAAATTAAATCCTATTTAATTTAATCTTAAGCCTAGCCTAAAACCTAGCCTACACACATCATTTTCATCCTCTTAAGCTTACTTCCTTATTTAATCCCACTTAATTTTCCTTAATCACTTTCCTAATCTCTCTCATTAGCCTAAGTGTGTGCTCACACATGTGTGAGAAGGCATGCTTCCACACTCCTCTTGCAATCTTATCTCTCACTCTTGCTCTCAAGTTTGCTCACACATGTGTGAGAAAATTTTGAATATTTGACCACTTGCATAGCTTGCATGTCACCTTATATGGCACCGACATAGATGCCACCTCACCAAACCCTCCCTCAAGCCTATAAATAGAGACCTTGTCTCAAGCATTTTCACCTCTCATTATTGCATTTTTATCATGTTGGCTTGAGATTTGAGCTTTCATATTAGTTTGAGTTTAGAGCTTGCATAGTGATTTTAAGGTTGCATACTAACTTTTGGTAGCTGATTTAGAGTTCATTTGCATTGTTAGAGTAGATTTATGGCTTGCATTTCTCATCTCCATTTTATTTGCATCTTAGTTCAGCTTGCATCATGGTTTATATTACTTTGTTGCATTTCATATCTTCATCTTTGAATGTCTCCAAGCATGGCTTTCTCCATAGCCATTGTTTGAGGTGTTCTTCATATTCATATAGCATAGGTTCATGGTTGCATTCCTCACATTTTCATATCCATCATCAAGAGATTCAATATATTGTTGTGTTTGGGAGAGAACACCAAACATTCCTCCAATCTTAACACACCAACAAGACCTCTCATGGGTGTCTTTGTTGAGCTATAGAGGTTTCTTGAGGATTTGGCTTGATTGGCTGCTTTGAGTTACAAAACTCAAGCAAATATTAGTTAATTTATTATTTCATTTGGTGAATACTTGATGCATATTTTTATTTGAACTAATGTTTTCCTATTGATTCATGCTCCCTACAGGTCACTTTTTTTAACATACATTTTGGCACACCTAGTGGGACCCACATCCCTAATTTCATCGCAAAAATTTGCAAGCAAACCTTATTTAGTCACAAAAATATTGCATTGTCATCCATGCTAGTTGCAGCATCATCTCTACTTGTTATCTTTGCAGATCAACATCTTCATAGATTGACATCTGTGATAACTAGAATCTCTGCCCTCTAACTAAAACCACTTGTTTCATCACCGAAAAATATGTTTTAGCATCTATGTAGTTTTCCATTCTAATGTCTAGGTTATCTTTTTGTCATCTATGAAAAACTATTATGTCGTCTGCATATCATAAACCATCATCTGCAACCTATCCTTTGTTGTCCTCGACTTTTGATGTCTCTATAGTTTACTTTGTCATCTGCATTTGACACAATGTCACATCACCTCAAAACCATACATACTTGTCCTTTGTTATCTGTGTTGATCACTGTCTGCACATTTTGGCATTTACGTAGTTCAACATTTGCATCGACTATCATTTGCGCCTGCATTTTTTCATCTGCACCTATAGATAGAGTTGCATAAGTTTTTTGAATTATTTTTGTTAACTGGTGACTTACAGATTTTTACTAATAGTTTTTATGTAGGGAATTAAGCTTGAAGACTTAAAAAATAATAATAATAGTGATTTTCATCTCTATGAAAGTTTTTAGTGATTCTTATCACTTTAAACTTAAGGGCTAATGAACTTGTATGGCTCAATCAATCACATTTGAATGAATGAATGTTTAGCATAGCAAACATTTGGACTTGGTGCTTAAAATTGACATGAATGTTTAGGGTAGCAAACGTTTTGATTAGGTGCTTAAAATTGACATGAATGTTTAGGGTAGCAAATATTTGGACTTGGTACTTAAAATTGACATGAATGTTTAGGGTAGAAAAAAATTTGAAATTGGTGCTTAAAAAAGAATTCATACCCTCTTAAATGTTTTAAAGGATAATGGGCATGTATGCCTAGGCTAGAGAACATTTAGAATTGGAGATTAAAATTGACATGTATGCCTATGCTAGAACACATTTGGATTTGATGCTTAAAATGAAGTCACACACTCTTGAATGCCATAAAGGAAATTGATTTTATTTTCAGCATTTTTCATTTTTAGCAGTTCATTTACGCATGCTTGATTTACCTTTTTGTTGATGAATCTATGCTTTTATTTACATTGGCGACATTTCAAGTTGGAAAGAACCTTGCATGTTTTAATCATGAGTGTCTTCAAGTAGATAGAAAACTTAAAGCTTCATTGGGAAAGAACATGTGTCTTTTAAACCCCAAATCCACTTATGTATTCTCTCCCCTCGTGCCTTTGAGTGATCTCGGGTGCACAAGAAATAGGTGGTCTTGTTTTTCTTTTTTTAGGAGGCCTGCTTGGAGATTTCATCACCCCTTGGGATGACCTCAACTCCAATGTTCTGGTGAAGTATAAATAGTAGGAGGTGAATCGAAAGACACCTCTCTTAGAAGAAAAATATTGTCAGTCTTGGCTAAGCCCCAAAGAGCTTTATACCTTTGGAAACTGAAGGAGGAGATTTGGGTTACCATCTCCCCTCAACCATTGTTCAACATTTTGACTGAGTTTGACATTGTTTATAAAGAATGCAAAGCCATTAAGGGACAAGTAATTATAGATCAACTTGCTAAAGCTCCTCTTCTAGGAGACCATCCCATAGTAGTAGATTTTCCAGATGACACCATTATGTCTGTTACCCTCACTACACCATGGAAACTATTTTTTGATGGTTCATTCACACAAAAGGGATTAGGGGTAGCAGTTTTGTTTATGACACCACAAGGAGATCCCATTCCTAAGTCTTATAAGATATCATTCCCTTGCACAAACAATATAGTTGAGTATGAAGGATTAGTCACAAGGTTGCATCAAGCTATCATATGGAATATCAAAACCCTTCTTGTCTTTGGAGACTCACAATTGGTCATTAAACAAGTTATAGATGAATGCCATACAAAGGATGAGAAGTTGTTACCATACCAGAGGATAGTTGAGGATCTTAAACAACATTTCATAGAATTGGTTTTTCAACAGATCCCAAGGGCTAATAACAAAGCAGCAGATGCCATGGCTACTATTGCCTCCATGATTGCCATGCCAGAATATAGTCCTAAATGTGAGTTTCTTGTTGAAAATCTTTTTACTCCTGCTTATGAGAAAACTAATTCAGAGTTGGTGTGTGAGATTGTTGGTCTTGAATCTCCATGGTATGCTGACATATTTTCCTATTTACATCACAAAACCATTCCCAAAGCCCTTACCCCAAATCAGAGCAAAACCTTCATCCATTGCACAGCCCGATATACCATCCTAGGTGACACACCTTTTTAAAAACATATTGATGGAACCCTCCTCCGATGTCTCAATTTAGAAGAAGCCAGAATGACATTAGAAGAGGTTCACCAAGGGATTTTTGGTGCCCACTCTAGTGGCCTTATGTTAGTAGAAAAAATTCTTAGGGAAGGTTATTATTGTCCCACTATGGAAGTAGATGCATATCATTTTGTGAAAAGATGTGTTTCTTGTCAGTAGCATGGCAATTTGATACATGCTCAAACCAAAGACCTCCAGCCCACCATCACTCCATGGCCCTTTTCCCACTAGGGATTCAATCTTGTTGGTCAAGTATACCCAAATTCCTCAAATGGCCACAAGTAAATTATTACCACCACTGAGTACTTCACAAAGTGGGTCGAGGATATTCTATTAACTTACATCACCAGAAAATAGATTTTGAAGTTCATCTTGAACTACATTATTTGTCATTTTGGCATACCTCAAGATATCATAACTGATAATGGAACCCCTTTCAAAAATTAGGAAGTAGCCACATTATGTAAGAAATTCAAAATCACCCAACATTTTTCCACCAAATACTACCCCCAAGGCAATGGCGAAGCTAAAGCTACTAATAAAACCATTTTGAAAATCCTAAAGAAAATTGTTGATGTAGCTAGCAATGATTGGCACCTCCATCTTGCTCTTTCCCTTTGGGCCTACTATACCTCCATTCGTACCCCGATAGGAGCCACTCCATTTTCCCTTATTTATGGTTTCGAGTTTGTCTTACCCATTGAAATTGAGCTCTCTTCCATTACAATCTCTCTCAAGAATCTATTGTTCAAAGAAGAATATATAGTTGCTCACATGCAAGAGCTGCAACTCCTTGATGAGAGATGCCTCAATGCTCTAAACCACCTCCACATATATCAAAATCACCTTCAGCTTCAGTATCATAAAAAATTCAAGCCATGAGAGTTTGAAGTGGGTGACTTAGTTTTGCAGTATAATATGAGGAACCTCCAGAACCATGAAAAGAAAGGAAAATTTGAGGCAAATTGGCTAGGTTCATTTATCATCATAGCCAAATATGGTTCTGGAGCTTATCAAATTGCTACTCTAGAGGGAGATCCATTCCTTGAGCCTGTAAATATTTAGCATCTCAAGTGGTTCTATGCTTGAGCTTTTTTCATTCCTCTATAGTGTTTATAGTCCTACAAAAATCCAAAAAAATAAAAAAAAATTTAAAAAAAAAATCATAAAATGTTCCTGAGGAAAAACTGAAAAAGAAGAAAAAGTTCCTGAAAAAAGAATTTTGATCCATTATCTATAAAGCTTGATTCCCTTCATTCCATTTCCCTTGTGCAAAGTCTTATCTAGCTTTTTTCTTTTCATGCATCCAATAAAAGACCTTTTGTCTACAAGGCTTCATTTCACCTCCATCTTTTGAAAGACCTTTGGTCCGTAAGGCAATTCTTCATCAAGTGTTTGTTCCAATCCCATCATGCTAATCTTTTTCACAACAATGACCACACAAGATTTGAACAAACTCACCATTTGTGACTTAATGATTCAAGAAACTTGTTCTTTTCACAGCATTTGCCAAACTGAACAAACAATTTACTATACTTGACATCACATAAAACACACTTTCATAGGATGAATCCTTCCTATAGGTGACATTATGACATTCACTTCTAGACCTAAGGTTCTTAGCAAGAATTGTGGACTGAATGACTACTTGCTCATAAAGCCTCTTTTTGGTTGATTTCATTTTGTGTGTTAGTGGAAGTCATTTATGGTGCATCATGATCTTCCATATTTTTGTCATACCTGAATTACTCTCATTGACTACATGTGTTGTTTGTGGTATGATCTATTTTTGAGGCTTTACTACCTATGTGTTAGTTTCAAGTTATGTTAATGCATTGCACATTGGGGGAAACAAGTTAGTACATGTTCCACCAAAGATCCTTAATAATATTTTGGGTGTACCTAGACCTCTCCAGTGCATATATGACATTTGGTCCATCATGACTATGTAAACTACACCCATTGTTCTAAAGTCTCTAATCAATGCGAAAGAGTCATGTCATTTATGCTTCTATAGCATATAATGCATAAACTCATTTGCAAAATCAACTTAAGGTGTGCTCTTTCATATAAACACAATTGAATCTCTTAATATCATGTAGTTAAGTTTCATGTAGCTAAGGTCTTCATTCAATTCATGCTTGAGACAAGGGTTCTATTTATTTCCCCTCCCTCCTATGCTATGCTACTTGGTTTCTATGAGTGACAAGTTTTGATAGATCATTATTCATTAGGTTCATGCATTTTACATTTCCATTTTAGGTTGCATTCATTAGTGTTCATTAGGGATTTTGTTCATTTTATTAGGTTGCATCACTGGTTCATTAGTTACATGTATCCAATTTAGTCATCACATCTAGAGGCATATACACCATAAAACATCTTATAAATGCATCCATACATGTAAAATAAAGCAATGCATACATCTCATAATCGCCAACAAACCTGGATCATCCACATGTTAGGCATCATATACATATAAAACATAGGAAACATCACATTAGACACATCTTTCATCACAAGCATTAGTATCCACATCATAGATATCATATGCATCACATAATCCATATACACATAAGGTCATCGAATCATGTCATGTATATATCAAAAAATAATGTCTGTACAATCCGTATACAAATCATATACTATCATTTAGTACAAATGCATCATCAAAAAATCATTGCATTTGCACATATCTGTCAAAAAATTGATCACTATACAAAATCAAGCCGCTAGCTATGAGGGCTCAGCCCCTCCTATATCACCCCCTCATGAAGGTCTCTTCTATCCTATGAAATACTTTGATTTGGCTCTACCCCCTAAGATCCATGAGCTGGCCCCCCTCTCAAAATCTGACTATAGGTGATCGATAGACATGGCTCATGATATAGCAACCTATAATAGGCTGCCTCTCGTATGGTTCGTGCCTCCACTCGGCTCCCTAAGATGGCCTCCTGCATGACTATGATGGCTGCCCTAGGCTGTAGCACATGTCTCACTATGTCTCTCTGCCTACGGTGTCTATCCAGCTATGCTTGATGGGTGGCTCTCTTGGACCATAATGCGGCCACCTCCCCTTGGAGTCTCTCTAGCTCTGCTAGCTCCTCTACATTTGCATGAATCTCTATACTTGCAAACTTCCCAGCATCTACCTATGCTTGTAGGGCCACTAAGGCCTCTTGTGCACTATCTCCTCTGGCCCTCTGCACCTACAACTCTACATGTATGGCTGCCATGGCCTACTTTAGGTTGTCCACTTGTGCTTGTTACACCTATGCTACCCCCTATAACTGAGCTACCTCTGCATGGAGATTATCCCACTTATCCCTCACCATATTTAGGTCCTCTACTAGCCCCTATCTCTATCCACCTCCTAGTACTTGTACCTGTACCTATGGCCCCTATCCTAGTGCCTGTGTTGGTGCCTCTATTAGTACCTATACTAGCACTGGCCCTGTCCTTCTCCTCACTTAGAATCTGTGCCCTAGTGGTCCCTCCTATGCCCCCTATGGTGGTGGTGGCATCATGATTCCCTACCCACCATCCCCTACTCCATCCCCCTCTTGTTGTTCCTGCTCTGTTGGTGGTGGTGCCCTAGGCACTATTAGTCTCATGGGCTGATGAGTGGCCCACCAATGTGCATATGTAGCTATCATGCCTACATCCCCTTGATCCTAACCATGTACCCAGGGTACTAGATGCATCAATAACCATGAGCTCCATGCTAATTGTAGCATAGTCCCATGACCCCATAAGTAGTCATACTCCCAAGAGACAACATGATATAAGAATCTATCAGGTACCGCATCTTGAATCTGCCCAAACTATCACTGCACCCTCAAATGCATGTAGCGCATAATAATGTGTATGGAATGACCAATGATCTAGTCATCAGTTTGTGTGTAAGGGAGGTACATCTCATCCTCTATATCATGCTCTTTGCCTACTACTAGCATTGTCCCCTACTGCTCTACCCCATCATATGGAGTCCACTCAAACTTAATGATCTCATTTATACAATGGTGCCAAAATCCCACTGACTCTATGGCTATATACCAAATTGGAGGATGGTATCTACAGGAAAATGGCTCGCCAAGCTACCTAGTCTCCCACTGGGTGATAGGTCATGTGACTCCAATGTGCTCCCATGACCATACCATCAGAAGTATCAGTCTTGGTCCCACAATCTGTAGTGTTTGATATGCATACATGTGCAAGTCATGGTAGAGCTTAGCTAGGATAGTTTGTCCCTAGGAGTAAACCTCTTCATCCTCCTATAGTAGGGTGCTTAGCACCCACGCCTAGTCGATAGGCCACCCATGTCTTGCATGATCTAGTAGCATCTACCTTATGACTGAGGCTAGATATATAGCTAGTCTCAATAGTCTCTGATCCAAGGCTCCCCTCTGTGAAAGCCATGACTTCTGGATCAGAAGCCTCTATCATCGCCTGTTAAAGCACTCTTGTAGAAATGCATCTAACCCTTCTAGTACATACTCTAGATATGCTCCTCAGATCGACACTCATAGAATGTGCCACACATCTAGCAGTGTGACTGTAGCCTCCCCTATTGACAAATGGAAGCTCCCTGTGGGCATATGTCATCACTCCATAAGCACCAATAGCTACATTGAGTGGGCCCTCAGGTCTGACCACTTGTGCACATGCTTCAAACCACATAGCCGCACATGTCCCTAATCTATGTTGATCAATCACTCTTGTATCACCATGGTCAGAGGATAGTGCTCCCTCGACCTGAACACCACTGTGTCCTCCTGAAGCATAGAAATGTAGTGAGTTAGTCATTTTAGCCTATGTCATCCCTAGAATGGGGCATCTTCCCTTGTCCTCTGCCAATTTATCCCAATTAGCAAAGTCGCTAATTAGTGCAAATGTTGATAAGCGAAGATGTCAATACAAATGTTGATCTGCACAAATGTTGATTAGCACAAATGTCGATCAATGTGGATAACAAATCTTTTATCAGCTGTGAAGAACATGACCTATAGTCCATCGTCTCTACTCACCCTATCCTAGTTTTTCTATCCACGAAGATGATAGGATGACCTATATAACACTTTCTCCCAAATACCTTTAAATATTTTACATTGGGTGAGTATCCATACCATAGTTCAAAAGTTGTTGAATTAGTACCTTTCTTGACTTGTACATGGTTTAGGGTATAGATAGCTATAATTACAACTTCTCTCTAGTATTTCAAAGCAACATCCTTCTCCATCATGAGTGTCCTAGCATAGTCCATTATAGATCTATTCCTCCTTTCAGCAATCCCATTTTTTGGAGGGTTCCTAGGTGCAAAAGTTTGTCTCTTGATTCCTCATCATTGTAGAATATCTCAAACTCATTTAATGTAAATTATCCACCTCTGTCAAATCCTAGACATTTTTAAAAATTTCCAATCTCCTTTTCAACCCTATCTAAGTACCATTTAAATATTTGGAAAACATCATATTTTTGTTTTTGAAACATAATTGTCATCATCCTAGAATAATCATCAACAAATAGGATAATGTACTTGTCACCTTTGTAGCTTTGCACATCAATTGGTCCACACAAATTAGTATGAACTAATTTCATAATTTATTTAGAGGTGTGAGTCTTACTTTTAAAACTAGATTTTATCATCTTACCTAACTCACATTGTTTGCAAATTATATTGTTAGGTTTCTTTAGTTTAAGTAAACCTCTAATTCTTTTCATGTTACTGATATTTACTAAGTTATCAAAGTTAACTTGGCATAACCTCTTGTCTCATAGCCACACATAATCAAATTCTACAACAAGACAAGTAGCATCATTCATGTCAAGATAGAATAGATTACCTCTAGTCTGATCACCTTTTCCAATTAGTTTCCCATCAGTGTCATAGATCTTTTCTATCTTGTTCTCAAACTCAACTTTGTAACCTAAACTTTTGATTTGTGACACACTCAAAAAATTATAGTTAAGTCCTTCTATGTAATAATAATTGTCACACATGATCATTTCTATCAATTTGATTGATCCTTTATCTTTTATCAAATAGGGTGCATCATTACTAAATCTTTCACTATGTCCATTGTAATAATAAAGAGTAATGAACTTACTTTTATCTCTAGTCATGTGATGTGAACACACACTGTCAATAATACATCTATCACTCTTGTTCACATAAAATTATATTGTCATGTTTCTTCAGTTTAGGTAAACCTCTGACTCTTTTCATGTTACTAATACTCACAAAGTTATCAGAGTTAACATGGCATAACCTCTTGTCTCATAGCCACAAATAATCAAATTCTACAACAAGACAAGTAGCATCATTCATGTCAAGATAAAATAGATTACCTCTAGTCTAATCACCTTTTCCAATTAGTTTCCCATCAGTGTCATATATCTTTTCTATCTTGTTCTCAAACTCAACTTTACAACCTAAACTGTTCATTTGTGACACACTCAAAAAGTTATAGTTAAGTCCATCTACATAATCAGAATTGTCACACATGATCATTTCTATTAGTTTGATTGGTCCTTTACTTTTTATCAAATAGGGTGCATCATTACCAAATCTTGCACTATTTCCATTGTAATAATAAAGGGTAATGAACTTACTTTTATCTCGAGTCATGTGATGTGAACACACACTATCAATGATCCATCTATCACTCTTATTCACTAGTGTAGTCACCTCATCCTCATCAAAATCATCCTTCATTGTAACATATACCACTTCATCATCATGGTCATCAGATCCATCTTTGGCGTCCTCCTCAACAATGTAGCATGACTTATTTCTTTTATCTTTATAATCTTTGTTGTTCTCATCTCTTTTGCTTCTATATTTGTCTCCACTTCTATTGTTCTTCTTCTTTGGACATCTAGCAGCAATATGTCCAACCTCTTTACAATTAAAGCACATGATAGGTAGCTTACCTTTGAAATTTCCTTTTCCTCTGTGAAATCTCCTTGCTAGCAATGCTTCAAGCTATTCTACATCCTCCTCATTTGTACCACTATCACTAGAAACATATTTGACATTTTTTTGTTTCTCTTTAGGTTCCTTTAATGATAGTTTGGCTTTGAAAGTAGATTCAACATTTTTAGTTTTAAAATTATCAAAATTAGAGAGTTAAAAACAAGTAAGCCTACCCATCAATCCTTCAAGGATTAGATTTTTGCCAAGTATACATCTTAGTTCTTATATGGAAAAAACTCTAATAACATAGATAGGCAGTAGTTTTCTCAATACTTTTCTTATTATAGTCTCATCATCTATGATACCATTAGCTCCTCTAATAGCATTCACAACATCTTTTATTCTAGAGCAATATTGAACAATGTTTTCACCTTCTTGTGTCCTCATGTCATCGAACTTCACTCTTAGAATTTCAGATTTGGTTCTTAAAACATTTGTATCTCCTCCATAAAATGTGTGTAAAGCATCCTACATCTTCTTTGCAGTGTCACAATCCTTGATGTCATCAAACTCTGAGTAACTTAAGGTAGAGTTAATGTCCAACATTATTTTATTGTATTCTTTATTCTTTTTTAGATCATAAGCAATTAGGGCTCCAACAGGATCAACATGTTCATTGGTGATGGTAGATTATGCATGGTCTCCAAGACCTCTTAGGTGTTGCTCCATCAAACTTTTTCATGTAGGAAATGTTTCCTTTTTTTGTTTGGGCACCTAATTTTTATACATCTTGATCTTTAGCTCTTAGTACCTTCAAACTATTTCCTCTCAAGCATTATGTCTCTTGAGTTTTAGGTGACTCTACAATACTTCCAAGATCAAATGAAAGACCAAGATAACTTCCACAAGAGATTGGAAAGACAATTGCATGAAGATGCAAGGATGCTATTATTGATAATGGACTTGATTGACATCCAATGGATTGATTTTAAATGTACGTAATAGGCCTCCTTATATAGGAGAGGTGATAAGATACGATGATAAGGATAAGATAAGCTATCACCCACACAAGGTGGAATCACATTTCCACCAAAGGTGGATCATCCTCCATTATGAAATGAAGTATGTGTTATGATTAGGATGATAATGTGGTCAGTACACTAAATGTGGAATGAGATAACAACTATAACCACCTAGAGTGGAATTCTCCTACACTGTTTGTTTAATTGAGGTGTAAACTACTATGTAATGCATTATCCTGAATAAGCTTAAGTAAGTGTAATTAGTGAATATATAATTATACCAAAAACCCCCCCTTTTAAGTGCAACTTAGGGGAATGCACTTAAACTAATAATGAAGATGGGTCTCAGCTACTAGGCCATTTTAGGTACCCCTGGACAATATGCAATGCAATACATGAAATGTAATCTCTCATAAAGTGGAGAAAGAGAGAAAACCTCATGGGAAAAACCCTCCAAAAAGAGAGATAAAAAAAAGATACATGGATGGATGGAGTACTCAAGACCCCACAAAAATTGCATACATCATGTATATACAAAGAATGATCCCCCCATAGGAAGGAAATAAGGAGATGTGATATCCCCCCCATAATGAAGAAGCTCCAATGTAGATGAAGAGTACCTAAAAGAAAAATATAATTCAATTCCTACAAGAAACATGTGTCTCCTTAGGAAGACATAAATACATCAAAAGATGAAGAAGCCACTCCATGTAAAAAGTGAGGAAGGAGGAAGAAGTTATCCATGTATGCATCACTAAAGACTAAATAGGTATCTCCAAGCTCAAAGATTCTATCACACCATCAAGCTGACCTATGAGATGTGAAAAATCAAGATAACATGAAGAGTTGGGAAATCCAATCTCCAAAGAAGGTGAAGAAGTATCTCGAAGAGAAACTCCCTCAAATGTATTAACCAAATATGCATTATGAGACTCATCTAAAAGAGAATCTAGGACTTCATCCCACACTACAAGATCTAAAGCATAAAGATCATCCTGTTGAATTGTAGAACTCATGTTTGATGAAGTAGGAGGTGGAGGAGTAGGAATTTCAATACTTGTCTCAAGAACAAAATGATTCAAATGTCTAATGTTCTCCTCACATGAAAATTTGACCCTTGATAAAGGGTTAGGTACATCATGAATATCATCATCATTATCAACCAAATGTGCAAAAGAATACAAGTGTGATGTATGATAAATAACTACCATAGCTATGACATCTCTGGTCTCCATGTCCCTAATATAGACATAATTAGGAGTGAACTCAACAATTTTACCTTGTGCCCCATGAGTAATTTGGTAAATAGAAAGGATATTAGGGGTCAAGGATGGTACACAAAGAAAATCATTAAATGTACCCTATCCCATAGGAATAGAACCTTTCCCAAAAACCTTCATGTATGTATTATTACCCATCAATATAGGTGGAGAATTACAACACTCAATAGAAGAAAACTTATCCATAGAAGATGTCATATCATGTGATGCACTTGAATCAAGAAGCCATTTACCTTGTTGAGGATGTGTGGAAGCAATGAGTTATTGTCCTTAACCTTTGGATGATGATGTAGATGTAGTAGCTGCCTAATATTGAGAAGAAGGAGAAGACACTGATGAGGACAACTGGACATTGTTCTTTTGAAGAATGTGAGTAAGCTCATCAATGTTCTTATGGAAACATTTATGCTCATCATGTCCTAACTTTTTGCAATAAGTACATTTTTCTTTCTTTCTTCTAGATGATTCCTCTCTTGAAGAGGACTTGAACTCAATATTAAGTCATAAAGGAGAGTAATCACCTTTGTCATGTTTCTTAGGATCCTTGTGTTGTTTGTTTCCATTTCCTTTGGGAGCCTTTAGAGAGGAGCCATTTGCAACCAATGCTTGATGCTTTAAAGGCTTCAATTGACCCATTTGTGCTAACTTTGCTTATTCCCTTGTGAGTTGAGCTAAAAATTCATCAAGAGAAATAATTTTGTATGCACTACCAAGAGCATCCATACTAGCATAGAATGTGAAAACAAAGATTAAATATTTAGGACCTAGCTTGGAAAGAATAGATAATATCAATTGCTCATCGTCTTTACTAATGCCATAATTAGAAAGCTCTAATCTAATGGAACTTAGAGAAAAAGTCTTTAATATTGTCAAAATCACATGGACTTAGACCTATAAGCTCATTCTCCAATTTGAATTTTCTTATTCTATCAGGTTTACCAAATATTCCTTCCAATGTTGTCTAGGCATCATGAGGATGTGTGCAGGATGAAATATGATATAGAAAATCATTGGAGATGGTAGATCTAAGAGAGCCAAGTGCTTTATCCCTTCTATCAAACCATTTCCTTCTTTTTGCAACTCCTATAGCTAGTTCTAGATCCTGTCCAAGAATCATTCTACACAATCCAATACTCATCAATTGATTAGAAATTGCTTATTTTCATTCATGATAGTTATATGGAGTGAGTAATGGAACTTTTGAAGAGTCCATAATGAAACCAAATTATGACTGAAATCAATTGATAACTCCTTCAAATTACTGATTCAATTAAGAAAATTACAATCCAAGCATTCACCAATTACAAATATAGACAAAAGAGACCTATTTCTGAAAATGATATGCCCACTCCAAATCACTACAATCTAATTATAGATTTAGAAAGTAGAGGAAAAATCATGCACTTCCAAAAAAAATTGCACTTGAAAATGTTACCGAATGTACCAAAATAAAGCCTTGAAAGTTGCAAAAAATGGGATTTGAAATTTTTCAAAAAAAATTAGAGATAGAGATCCAAAATCACCTACACCACTATGTAGATTATGAAATTCAACCCCAAAACAAAAACAATTCTAGAAAAAAGGAGTCTGTATGAGGGAGATATCATTGTTTGAAAATCACCTCTAAATTTTTTTTTTTGAATTGTTGTTGCCGCACCTTCAAAAATCAAATGGCTCTAGATTAGGCCTTATATGTCTAATTTGGATGAAAAAAATTGATCTGATGCCAACCTCTAATTTGCACTAGCAAGCTCCAATTTTCACTTGCAATAGAAGGCCACAAAATAGGACTCCCAAAATCTCCTCCAAATTGTGATGTCTAAATTGCAATGTTGCAATAATACTAAGTCAAGCCAAGATTGCACTTCTTGAGAAGAGTTCATCACACCATGAGAGTTATGATACCATGTTAGAGTTTTAGGTGACTTTATAACACCCCCAGGATCAAATGAAAGACCAAGATGACTTCTGCAAGAGATTGGCAAGATAATTGCATGAAGATGAAAGAATGCTATTATTGATAATGGACTTGATTGACATCCAATGGATTTATTTTAAATTTACATAATAGGCCTCCTTATATAGGAGAGATGATAAGAGACAATGATAAGGAGAAGATAAGTTATCACCCACACAAGGTGGAATCACATGTCCTCCAAAGGTGGATCATCCTCCATTATGCAATGAACTATGTGCGATGATGAGGATGATAATGTAATAAGTACACTAAAGGTGGAATGAGATAACAACTATGACCACCTAGAGTGGAATTCTCCTACACCATGTGTTTAATTGAGGTGTAAACTCCCAAGTGTCTCAATCAAAAACTACTATGCAATGCATTATCCTAAGTAAGCTTAAGTAAGTGTAATAAGTGAATATTAAATTACACTAATAGCTCTGATACCAATTTTTGGAATTCTTTAGAATAACTTAGCAAGGGGTTGAATTAGTTATCCAAGGTCTAGATGTAAAAATAAAGCTTTTTAGTACTAATCAGATCCATACCCATAAAACCTTAACATGCATGCATCCATTAGATCATACAATACTTAAACTTTAATTGTTGGAAGCATGAATGTTGATGATGTTCCTATGGGGGAGTATTGTAGAAACATGATTAGATCATTATCATGATGAGATGTTACATTCATGACAATGTTTGCCATTGATGTCAACATAGTAATTTTCTATGGTATCTAATAGAAGAACAATAGAAAGATCAAGTTGGTATAGATAGATTGTTGAGTACTTTCACTAAGTGAGGTTAAAAGGAGATACTAATAAGTGTCTAGTATATGAAGCTAATATCAAAAGCACAAGATATTAAGTTTGGAAGAACTTATGCAACTTTTGGTGAAGACTGTTCTGAGATAGAGTTTATAGAGGCATGTTCTGGTAAACTTGTTACATTTCTTAACAGATTTGTTATTTTGAGAAGTCAAAGTTAAAGATGTGAAGAAGGTATTTTGGAGATGATGTAGCTAATATTGATCATCATAATATTGCATGTATGGAAAGATATTCAACTTAAAAGATGAAAGATTAATGTTATCGCTAAGTGTAACATGTTCTTAATGAGGTCCTATAATAATTAATCAAGAAGGTGTAATAACTAACTCATGGAATTGTTTTATGTATTCAATATAAAGGAAGGACATTTTCCTTTGTCATGGATGAGATGTAATGATATGTATGAATGATTGCAAAGAGCAGAATGTGAAGATAAGCAGAGAAGAGAAAATGTGAAGGAAACTTCATTGTTGAGGTTTCATTGTGTGAACCAAAGCTTGATACTTGGGTATGAGGTTTGTGACTAGTCTTAAGGGTCTGACAGTGATTGGTCTAGTTGATAGGATAGAGGAAAGAAGTTAAAGTATAATACAAATAATTATTCTACAAGGAATAGTTGAGAGATTAGTTGGATAGTGAGTTCAATGAGCTTGCCCTTGAAGTTGTTTGGATAGTGGGTCCTTCTGTCTTCTATAACTCCTATCAGGGTTGGCACAAATCTTAATAGGGTTGGAATCTTCTAACAAAGATTAAAAGTCTCCTAATAGGGACTCATATGTACTAAATGTTGTAATTGACTCCTAATAGGGTCCATCCTCTAACAAGGAATATTTATATTAGTACATCATCTTGTGGGCATCATTCCCACTAGGGTTTTCCCTCTAATCAAGGGTTTCCCTAGTTAACATATATGGTGTAATTGTGTATGTGCAACTTTTTATGGTTGTTTTTTACTTTGGTTGAATGGTTAAGATTATTTAAGGTGGATAAATGTTTTAATTATTGGATAATTAATTCAACCCTCCCCCTCTCAATTATCTTGGTGGACTATTATTTCTAACACTTTATAGATTATTGTCCTCAGTCAAAACAACTTTGCAGAAATCTAACCATGAAATACCATAAGAACATTAACACAATTTGACACAAGAATTTTACATGAAAACACAATTTGGGAAAAACCACTAGCAACATACTACTAATTCTCACTCTTCTAAAGTGATGTTGTATGAAAGGCCAACCTTATTAAAGGTTGCAATACACATTGTTAAATGTGACCTGGTTAAAGGATTTCAATCACCCTATTAGGAGTGAGCCTTGTTAGAGGACTTTAGACCATTCTATTAGAATGTCACCTAGTTAAAAGATTTATAAATGATTGTTAGGTCTACATTAATCCAAAGGGTTTTATCCACACTGGTACAAATTATTAGAAAGTAATAGTAGGACTTGATATGATAAAAATTAACAATTCAATTGTAGATTATAGATCTTTTTTTCAGTCCTCCATTCCATTTGGCATTCATATTCTTCATCTCTAATAGCTTTTTCACCCTCCAAGAATTCATCCCCTTAATCCTTCTTTCTTTGTATGCCAACTATAGTCTCTTCTATTCGGCCACTAGATGAAGCAATACCCTAGACTCCTTGTCTTCCTTAGGTTCTCACACATGACAACCTTTGTTTTTGACTAGCTATCTCTATAAATATAGAATTTAGATCTTTTGTCACATAACCACAATCATCCATTCTAGGGTTAGTAGGATTAGGTAGGATTCAATGAATCTACCCACTTTTCCATTTGGATCCTCTACAAACTTCCTCTACAAACTTTCTTGAATTTGCCTCAAATTGGTTTACCTTGAATTTTGTGCCACTAGCTCATCATATTTATCTTCCACATGCTTCATACAATTCAAGAAATCAAATTAGTCAGCTCAAATTCATCAAATCTTTGATTTAAAACTATTTGTTGTCACTTGGCATCTACATTGTGTTGTCACTTGGCCAACACTAAAGTTTATTTATGCTCAACACCAACTAAACTTTATTTGTCATATACTAACATTGACTTGGCTTGCATTTTTTGTCTTATTTTCTTGACACCTCTTGATTTTCACTCGACTTCCACTGATTTCTGCTTGACAAGGCTTGGTAGACACTTTTCTTACTTGATCTTCTTTCAGTCTTAACTTGAGTAATCTTTTATTTAAGACTTTAAGTAGATAAACAATACACTATAGTATCAATTTCTCATTTGGTCTTAGTGCTTCTTTTACATACCAAACAACTCAACCTTTTTCTAGGTGCTTTTTTTATCTTCTCTTTTCAAATCCTCTTCATCAATCAACTAAATGATAGCTTTCAAACCAAAAAGAAAGTGTCTCACTAGCAAGTAGTAGGTTTGACATCATTAACAAAATAATAATTATTCCATTACAATTTCTTTACTTCAAAAAAATATATTTTTAACAAAGAAGAATACTGATCAAGGAGCCAATCAAGGAAGAACCAAGTCAAAGAAGGGAACTCTCTAGAATTAGATGCAAAATTATGGGGAAGGTGTGTAGAGTCATCATTGGCTCAAGCTCAATTAGTAACATAGTCAGTGAAGAGGCAGTTATCAAGTTAAAGATAAAAATAATTCCACATGCCAATTGATATAAGTTCACATGGCTCAATAAAGGGCAACATATTCTTGTTGGAGAAAAAAAATGGGTAGAGTTCACCATAGGGAGATACAAGGATAGAGTGTTATGTGATATTCTAATTCCCATGGATGCATTCCACCTCTACTCGGAAGGCCATGGCAATTTGATAACCAAGATATACATGATGGAACCAAAAAAGCCTACTCATTCAAGAAGGATGGAGTGACTTTCAAGATTTAGTCCTTGATAGAAGAAGGAGAGATGAATACCTCAAGTCCAAGTGTGCTCATGGTTGATGAGAAAGAGTTCCTAAGTATGCTAGAGGAAGGAGAAGGAGTTGGGTTTGCATTGGTTTTGGAAGCTAAAGATGAATTTTTTGTCAAGAAAATATAGATACCAAGGAATGTACAAGAATTTATTAAAGAGTAAAAGCCATTGTTAGTGATGGACAACCTATCATGCCCAAAAATTAGGGCAAAACACACAAACAAATTTTTAAAAATAGTTAAATAGCACCATGTTTAAAACATACTAAATTGAATATGTTATAGAAATTTTTAATGGGATAGAAGTGAGTTTTAGTTTTATTTCATAATGATTCAAAGTTGACATCTGAACCCTACTACATGATGACAACACCTTAGATTCTAGTGCTACAGGTACACCTAATTCAAGTTACTCAATTTGGTTTGACTCAACCATGTTTAAGATGTGACATCATATTTGAGGGAGCATTAGGGCTCCATAGTTCTTGAGTTAAATTTGAATCAATACGTTTGACTAATTACATGAGACACATTAGGTTTGGCATGATTCCATATATTCATTTTGTTATGTCAAACAATTTTCTTAGGTGAACTAATTCTGCACTTGATAGGAAGTGATCTAGAATCTTATTATTGGTTCCCAATTAATCATAATTTAATGATAAAACTAATTAAGATATTTTAATATTCATCATTCAATTACCTACAACATACATTTCATCCCTACAACACCTTTCTATTTCATTATCAAGTCACCTTTTCCTCTTCATTTACCTTTGATTCTTATGAGCTTAACAATTTGAGTTAATGAAAACATAATAAGATAGTGTAAAATATTAAATAAAAATAATATACTAAAGTTATTTACCTAATTAACATAATATACTTTTCATAATAATATGACACAACTAATGTTCTAACATATGCAAATAAATCTAACACTTAGATTTAACCCTTTTAACCTTATCTTTATTAACTTTTTTAAGCAAACCACTAATTACACCTTGAAATGAATTATTAGATAATAAATCTAGTTACTTTATACAAACTAAAAAATAATTCCTAAAAAATCTCTACCCACTAATTAAAATTTAACTAACCTTACTTGAACCTAAACTAATCCCTAACTAATCCCTACCTTTCTAAACTTTATTACTCCACTAATCTTTATTACTAAAAAAAATAAACTTAGTTACAAATATCCTACACATGTATCCATACTTGTCTATAAATCTAAATATTCACACCTAAATGTAATTACTAAACTCTAACACATAACTACTAATTACTTAACTAACTAACTAAGCTACTAACATACTAACCCCTTACACCTAATCCTACCCGTGAATCCACCTCCCCACTTTCTCAAGGCTCACATGGGCCAAGAGGGATATATGTCCCATGTATTACATTTTCTCCCACCCCTAAAAATTGCAGCAAGGGGCATTCCCAAGGTGGTATGTTGGTCTCCCTTCAAAGAGGGTACGTAGGTAAGTTGTTTTTCCCTTTCAAACAGAAGGTTCCCACCAATAACAAGGAGAGGGGTGTTCAAGTTTAATAAATTTTATATGCCCAAGGTAAGTCAATGCCCATGTCTAGAGAAATAACATGCATGGAAAGGAGGAATTAAATGAAATTTCAACTTAAAGCAAAGAAGAGGGGACATTGGAAAGGGGTGGGTAAAGAGTTAGGTGGGATATTTTTTTTTAGGACTTGCCATGATGAAGGTATGTGTCTTAATTTATTGTTGTGAAAACTCAAGTCAAAGTAGGCCTACATGAATCTCATGGGATAAGAATTTGAGGTTAAGGTGGGGCCCACGGGGTGTCCTATCCTTCTCCAACTCACTTTTTTTTAAAAAAATATTGTTTTATTTAAAATTGGTGTCTACAAGTGTATGTCTACCCTTTCTTACTTAGCATTTGGGTGTGCACTAACAATACAATATGATATGTTTAAATATTCTAGTCATGTGAATATTGAAAGAATATCTCTCTAAAAAAAGGGAATTAAAATCTCTCCCATACATTTTTAAGATAATTTTGGCTCTCTCAAATAAATGAAATTTATAAGTTTTTCCTTTCTCCTTTAAAGTACTAGATTTCTTTCTTTTTTTGAAATTTCATAGTAGCATAGGGTGTTAACATTTGTTTATTTTATTGAGTGGATTGTGATTAAAATATTAAAATTAATGTTATATCCAATTTAGAAGTGATTTTTAGCTATGTTACATGCATCGCAACATATGGTAAAATTTATTGATTTAATACAATTTATACAAGCTAAGATTTTAAGATGTAAATAAGATGATTGTATCTAAATCGAACATTGATTTTATGACATGATTTTAAGGATGAATTTTTGCATGTATAGATTAAGTAATTCATACATCCACATCCTAATACTCTTGAACACAATAAATTAAATCCAAGACTTTATGGAGAAAGTAGAGAGTTTTCAACTTGAACTTTTTGCAAAGCAATAAAATTGAAAGTAAGGTATGATTTACAATCTAATAACACTTGATCACATAACTTTATTATTTCATATAGTAACTTAATTTCATTTTATCAATATTGAAGTTACAACATTTAGACCATCTCTTTCATGATCATTCTCAACATGTATATACAATACAATAGGTGGTATAACAATAGGGAAATGTCCAATAACATGACATCAAGAACACCATTAGTGCCCCAAGAAAACTAGGATTTCTCCATCATGAGAATCTATCCAAATAATCTTCAAAACACAAAGAACAACCATGGAGATCTCACCTCCCATTCTAGGCCCTGAAAAACCACCCACCAAGCTAGAAGAACTAGTAATCGATTGGGTGACATTCAGAATCCAAACACAATGACATAACTCAATATATAATTCTCATACAAGGTATGCAAAATAAGTGTCATAATGAACCTATGACTATAGAGAAGGTGGATTTTTCTAGGTATGAGATATCAATGAAGAACACAATTCTTATACCTCTTCCAAGGCTACCAAATCACATATACATCCATTTATTTCTCTCATTATTTCTCCAAAACAAAATCAGTTTTGAATTGACAAGCAAGGGCCCATAACACCTTGCTTCCTCTCTCTCCTCAACATGAGAAGAGACTCTCCACTAACTTGGTATCCATCTAAGCCCTTCCCCCATACATGGCCACTTATGCCATATTTGAGGGTGAGTAATTCCAAAACTCCCTTTACAATTTCCCCAACAAAATAAGGAAAAGAAACATGAAAAAAAAAAAGTAAAATCCACAATACCCATCCCTCACATGATACAAACACAAAAATGCTACAATGTGAAATAATTTAACACATACAAGAAATGAACAAAAGGGCATAACCATGGTAATGGAGAACCTACCTTCACAAATGTTATGGCAATGAATTTTGAGATGAGCTAAATCCTCTCCTTTTTGCAATTCTAAACTAGACTTCTCTAAATTTAGAGAATTGGTGAACAACTTTCAACTCTTCCAAGGGACTCTAAATTGCCTCTAAACTTATCTACCCAAAATAGCAATAACTCCAAACTTCATTTTAAGCCTCCTATGGTCTTCCCACTTGACCCTATCATAAGATAACCTTTTAGAAGGAGCAAAAACTTGCGTAACCTCATGGTGATGATCCATTTCACACAAAAGGTAAATTAGGATATTTTAGGGGTCATAAATGTTTCTAGGAAGTTTTAGAAGGGTACAAAAGGTTCCTAACCCATACACATAGCACTTGGGCACTTGAATTACATTAATTTTGGCTTGTAGGATCAATTTATGACCTATACAAGTGGCTTGAAATATTTGATCTTCAAAAACCATAAGGATGTAACCTTTCCACTAAACCCTAATTAGGGAAACTAATTTAGGTTACTAACTCTTAGGTTAACAAGTTACTTTGAAAACCCTAATTAACATGTTGGTACACATGCATATAACAAGTGTCAAGTGACACCATAAGATTTATGTTTACATAACATTCAACATGTCAAAAATTAAAGAATGATATACATACATTCAAATTATGATACAAACTAAACACTAGACAATGAGCTTTGAACCGCTTTATTGGATTCACCCTTAGTCTTACAATTTGCACATAGGGTCGATTACCAATTCTCTGATCAATTCTATGGTTAATTATCCTACACACTAAATTAAAAAATTAGTAGTTTGATAAAATAACATTCGTATATTTACACCAAATTTGCATAATAACATTGATGAAAACATTTAAACTTTCATTTAAATAACCTTTTTCTCATTTCTTCACACATGTTTGATCATCACTAATTGCATAAGGAAAGTATTAACATATTCATAATTATGAATCATTATTGAAATACACTATCATAATGCATGCCTACACATTAAAAATTAAATAACATGATTAAGAATTTTTAAATTAAAACATCACGTGACATAAATAATATAGATAATGTCCAAGCCTTCAAATAATGTCTCAACATATCGAGTCATAATGTGTCAAAATAAAAAATGTATCAGATGTGATATGATGGATTGGGGTGAGGCCTCACACACCCTACTAGCCTACCTCTTAAGAGACTTGTTAACCACCTAATAGACTTTATTCTAGGAGCTTCCTACCAAAAAAAGCTGCCTATAAGATGACCCCTTAGAAAAATGAGGAAATTTCCAAACAAATCCAAGAGCTCCTAGACCAAGGCCTAATTAAGAAAAGTATTAGTACCCAAGAAAGGAGTAACTTGGAGACTTTTTATTGATTCTAGAGCCATTAATAGAATCACCATTAGGTATAGGTTCTCAATACCTAGGATTAAAGACCTAAAGGACTACTTAGGGGGAGCAAAATATTTCACCAAGATAAACCTAAAAAGTGGCTATCATCAAATTAGAATAAATGAAAGGGATAAATAGAAAACAACTTTCAAATCTATAGAAGGTTTATATGAATGGCTTGTAATGCCATTTGGTTTTTCTAATGCTCCATCTATGTTTATGATGCTTATGAACGAGGTCTTGTCATATTACATTGGTAAGTTTCTTGTTGTTCTAGTTAGATGACATATTAATTTTTAGCAAAACTAAAGAGGAGCATATCAAGAATTTACAAAAAGAAAATTAAGAAATTGCATGAAGAAAATCTCATGATAAACTTGGAGAAGTGTGACTTCATGAAACATGAGCTAGTTTACCTTGGCTTTGTTTTCTCTCAAGGTAACCTCAAAATGGACCAAGACAAGGTGGATGCCATTCTAAGTTGGCCTACTTCCAAGAATGCATCAGATGTGAGAAGCTTCCATGGTTTGGCATGGTATTATAGGAATTTTATTAGGCATTTCACTAGCATGTGTGATCCTATGTTGGATACAATCAAGGGTGGAATGTAGAAATAGTTCCATTGGATCCCACAAGTTGATCATGGTTTTGTGACACTCAAAAAGAAGATAGTAGAGCTACCTACACTAGTGATTCCTAGTTTTGAGAAACTTTTCCTAGTGGAGTGTGATGCTATTAATGTGGCTATTGGGGCTATTCTAAGCCAAGAAGAAATACCAATGGCTTTTCACAATGAGAAGCTTAGTGATGCAAAGAAGAAGTACTCCTCATATGACTTAGAGTTGTATGCTATAGTCCAAGTTCTAAGGAAATGGAGACATTATTTTCTTCCAAAATAATTTGTTGTATACTCAAACAACCAAGCCCTAAGTTTCCTTAACTCCCAAGATAAGCTCAGAAACAAGCATATGAAATGGGTGGAATACATATAATTCTACTAATTTACCATCAAACATAAGAAGAGGTGGAGAAGAAGGTAGTTTATGCATTAAGTAGAAGACTACTCATAGTCCAAGAAATTCAACTACAAAGCATAGGCTTTGAAAACTTAAAAGATCTATATATTGATGAAGAAGACTTTTTAGAAGCCTATAAGGTATGCTCATCATTTAACAATCATTTTCATATTGAGTTTGCTAACTATACTTTGAAAAATGGCTTGTTGTTTAAGGATAACCACTTGTGTGTTCCAAGGGGTTCTATGAGGGAAAACCTTATTCAAGAAAAGCATAATGAAAGTTTGAGTGGACACTTTGGGTTGAATAAAAATTTAGAGCTAGTGAATAGGTACTATTACTAGCCAATACTACAAAAAAGATGTAAGGAGATATGTTGAGCAATGTGTCATTTTTCAAAAAGATAAAGGAACCTCATCAAATGCTAGGTTGTATCAACTCTTACTAATACTTGATAGACCTTGGGGGTGAATACGTATGTATTTCATTGTTGGATTGCCTAGAACTAAGACTAGTTTTGATAGTGTGTTTGTAGTAATGGATAGGTTTAGTAAGATGAGCCATTTTATACCATACAAGACAACTCATGATGCTAGCTACATAGCACACCTCTTTTTTAGAGAAGTAGTCAAAATTCATGGTTTTCCTATCAACATTGTATCAAATAGGGATGTTAAGTTCATGGGTTATTTTTGGAAAACATTATGGAAGAGATTGGGTAGCCAATTTGTCTCATAGTTTTGCATACCATCCTCAAATTGATGGTCAAGCTGAGGTCATCAATGAAGCACTAGGAAATCTTCTTAGATGCTTAACCAAATAATATGGATAGTCATGGGATCAAGTGATACCATGGACTAAATTTTCTTATAATGACAACATTAATAGGACTACTGGAAAGAGCCCTTTTCAAATTCTCTATGGCCTACATCTAAAAGGAGTTTGTGAACTTAGAGAGTTGCAAGAAAATGGAGCAATCAATGGACATGAACAAATTAAGAAGACTTTGATAGAGGTAAATAAGAAATTGAAAAGAAAGGTTGATGAAAGGAGGAAGGATGTACAATTTGAAGGTGGTGATTTTTTGTTAGTGTATTTGAATAAAGCTAGATTGTCAAAAGGAGTTCTAAGAAAGATTCAAATGAGAAGGATTGCACAATGTAAAATTGTGGCTAAATATGGACAGAATTCATACAAGGTGGAGCTACTAGAAACATTATCTATTTCTTCAGTTTTCAATGTCAAAGATCTAGTTAGATAGCAAGGTCTTGAATTGACAAAGAAAGATACACAAGTCACTATAGATATCAAGGAATTCAAAATTCCTATCTAGCCCAAAACTCGAGCAGAGAAATTTTTGGATTCCAAGGTGAAGACAAAAACTAGGTGACAAACATACACGGAATATTTGATAAAATGAAAATATCAGTCAAAATTTGAGGCTACCTGGGTTCAGGAGAGTGGTTTCAATAAGTTGGGAATTAAACATGAAATTTTATATCTCAATCCACCATGATTTTCTCGTATAGGGGGAGAATGGTGCAATAGAACCCTAGGGTTTACTCCAACCCTAGTCTAAAAAAAAAAATTGGTCTTTGGAGTAGATCAAAGTTGAATAAACAAATTGGTAGCTACTAGTCCAAGTGAATTTTTTGGTCTTTGATCTGATGGGTTGAATCTACGATGGTGATTTGATTTCGAGTGACTTTTTGGTCGAGCACAAGACTTTCCTTATAATGTCCCAAAATGGTTACACATGGCTAAGGGCAATTGAATTTTGGGAGGCTTTTTGGAAAGTACAAAACCTACCTACAAAGTTTTCCAGAGATCTGACAAGTAGCTAATCGTAGATTGCATCATCGCCACTAAATTTAAAGGTTTGTGTTAACTATAGAAATAAAGGGTTTTTCATGACTTCATGACCTATTAAAATAGTTGGTCAAAGAAGGATTGATTGTAAGGTTGTGAGAAGTGCTTATGTCATCAAGGAAAAACTTCTAACAATATGCTAGAGCTAGTAAATGAAGAAAGAACAATTGTAAAACTGAAAAGCAATTGCAAAATTTAGTCTTGCTTGATCTCCAAAATATGTTGAGGAAGTGGGTGAGCTAGGAAATTGTATAAAAACTAGGTGGAATTTCTAATGCAAGGTTGGAAGATAGTGTTATAAGATTGTAGTGGGAGATGGGAGTTGTCTAATGTTTGTTGAATGTAAGATTCTGATTTTGAAGTTTACTACAAATAGTTTTGGAGTGTGCTAATTTCATCTTCATTATGTAATTTACTATTTTGGCTAGGAGTTAATTACTTCTAGTTTTTTGTACATAAGTAGGTTTGTTTACATGGCTCTTTCTTGATTTCAATGTTTAATCCAATGGACTATTCGAATCAAGAAGAGTCATTTATACATAGTTTGTTTGTGTTTCATGCTTTGTGTGAGGAGATATTGACCAATACTAGAAACAAGTTCTAGGTGAGAAAGCCATGTTTGGGTTTAGAACTTGTAATAGAAGAGTAGAATGAGAAGAGTATGATTGATCTTTATCAATCAGAGAGAGAAAGAGAGTAGCATAAGTGTTTCCAATTGATCGAAAGCATCTTGGATAAGGGAAAAGTTAATTCCTCTTAGATAGGGTTCCATAGAAGCTCTAGTTAGGCTTAGAAAGAAGCCTAAGGAGTCCTAGGAGGAGTTAGGGATTTTCATAGAAGACCTCTTCCCATCACTCTTACTTCAATAAGATTGGATTTGAAAGAAAAAGTGATAATATTAATATTTACTTGAAAGTCAAAAATGAAGAAAAACTCTTGATTGCTAAAATCTTTGTTGATGATATAATATTTGGAGGAAATGAATCAATGAATAGTGTAATCACCTAAAAATGGTCATCTAGACTATTAGCTCCCTTCTCAGCATTTTGGCTAAATTAATTAAATCATTTACCTAGACCAAATTGCTAATAATCAATCAATTTGATTATAACCTAGAGTTTGACTATGCTATCCTAAGTTCATTATTTGATTAAAAGAAGATGTCCCCTTTTAATTAAATAAAAGACCCCATTCTTCTAACCCACTTAAAGTGCACACATAAAGTCCTTTTTCTATTTTTCAATTAAAAGAAAAGGCTTTTTCAACTTATATTCTATTGGTTGACTTGTGTGTGCACATGGATCACTCCTCTTTTCAAATTCCACCATTGATCATCCACCATCTTCATCTTGATCTCTACCATCTATACGACTTTAAAAGGGAGAGAGTGTTCCCCCTCAAAGGATCCATATTTTGATTATTGTTATGCTATACTTTTTCTAATAGGTTTCTTTGGAGCTTTGTGGAGAACTTCTATTTCTTGTCTACATTCTCTCATAACATAGAATTTTAGCTTAGATTCATGTTGCATGTTAGTTTAGCTTCTATTTTGCAATAATCTATATCACATAGCTTAATATTTGGATTTTAACACTCTCATAAATGTTTTATCATAGCTACATTTTTCATTCTCATCTTAGCTTAGTTTCCATATTTGCATTGCATCCTTGAGGAACTCCTTGGGATATTTTCATTCTTGCATCTTGTCTTTGGAACCTCCCATTACATGGTTTACTATCAAGAAGAGTATCTCTAAGGCTCATTTGAGAGCCTTCTTATTCTTGAAATATACTCTCTTGCACTCCATGGATAGGGAGCTCTAAGCTGACATCCAAGCATTCCAAACTCATGGAATTGTTTGGATAGAAGGGTTTAGAGTGGGACACTTTTGAGTGTACATTTTTGGTGCCCACCATGGGGCTTGAATCAAGTTTCTAGCTCCATTTTCTTTTATTTTTATCTCTAATTTTTTACAGCAGCATATTGGATCTAATCAAGTGCTTTTGTAGAATTATCACTTTGGTTTTAAGGCCAACCCATAACTAGATTGGTTTGAAGGCCAAACATCTAGTTAGTTTAAAATTTTGATCATATCTTTTAAACCACTTGCATTTTGGTTCAGAATTTTTTTTTTTAGGTTGGGTATGTGTCCAAAATGTCTTAGTCCAAATTTTAGAGCATTTTGACATGATTTGTGAAAGTTATGATTTTTTCTTTATTTTTCATAAAAAGTTGTTTCTGATCGCAAATTAGTGTATTTTTTGAAAAAATTTACATTTATAGATTTTTTTTTGAATTCTAATGGGGGTACTTTCTTTGTGTTTTGACTTTTGAGATCGTATTAGGGATCAAAAACCTGATTTGATAAATCTAGCCTATTTTGACAAAATGGGTCCCTAGGGCACAAATGAAGAGATTTTTTTGAATTTTTTGTATTTTTAGAAATCTCTCTAGTTTTTAGTAGGGTTCTCTTCTTTGTATTTCTATTTTTAGATCCAAAATCATAGCAAACAAGTCCAATCTTATTGACTAAGTCAAAATCAAAGAGTTAAAATGAGAGCATTTGTGATTAACTTGCACTTTCTTTGCATGCACTTGGTTGGAAGATAAATTGGCTTTTTGAGGAAACTAACCACTTTTTATTGCATATTTTTATGTTATTTCACACTAACTTTTGGTGCTAACAAGTTGTGATTTTAAGTTCTCATCCTTGTGAAAAAATTGAAACATTGCATAAAAAGAACGCATGTCAAAGCTTCAAATGCACAAGGGCTACTAACGATTGTTTGCAGGGCTTCCCAATGCATAAAAATCCCAATTTTTCTTGTTCTTTACTTTTACATGTGTAGCATATACTAGTTTTTTTTTAAGGCACATTAAAACTTACAATTGGGATCTTTTGGTGATAGGAGAGTATGCTCTTCACTCTTGTGGTGAATCATAAATCTTGACTTACCATTTGGTTTCAAGAGTAAGAGGCAAATAAATCTTCTTGGTGTGTTTGGGAGAAAATTATTGAAATATAAGAGTATTCTCTTCACCCTTGTGTTGAATCAAAAATCTTGACTTCCAAAAGTTGACCCACTCTTTGTGTAGTTTAGAATCCTTTAGAGGGCCTGCTCTCGGGCAACCTGAGAGGAATGACCCAAGTGGGAACAAGAAAATTACTAGGCTCTTTCAACCCACTATAAACTCAAGGCTATCAAGGACACAAAACCTTGGTATACGTAGTGTTTGTCTTCGCCTAGTGTGCTCATTTATGGGATTTAGACCATAGGGAGATCACTAGGCAAGAATGCTTAAGGTACTCTTGTGGTTGTGAGATCAGTTACTCATTGCAAGGTGAGGTGTCCTATAATTGGGAGCAAGAGAAACACTATGAATAGAAGCCCTATCTAAACACCCTAAGTTAGTAACTACCCTTTTTAGCTGCTCAACTTCTTGGTGCAAGGATCGATCCTAGTGGACTACTCGGATCACCCCAAGATTTTACACTCACCATCTGTGTTCCCTTGGTTATGCTTATAGCATTTTTATGACAAATCCAATATCTCTTGTGGGAAACCACTTGGTGTGAGGAAAAGGAGCATCAAGCATGGGCCAAGTTTTTGAGTAATGAACCATGTCCTTTAGGTAGATATTGCTTGATGTGTTTTTGAATGTGGTATACCTGTAAAAATCTTTTGAACATACACATGATGATAATTTTAGGGATTTCTTTTGAGACCTCAGATATGCTTGTATCATGCAAGGTTTCTTTTTCCCTTACTTGATTATTTGAAGACTACTCCATGTGTCACTATCTTGCTTGGAAAGAAATTTTTTTTGAACATCAAACTTGCTATGCTATCAACTATTGTCAAACTTTTTCAACCAAGTCAAAGCATCAAGTCTTAAAATTTTTCTTTTGTTGCTTGCTAAGGGGAGTCTCATCATTTGATTTTTATTTTCTATATCTCTAGTTCTTGAACATGATTAAAGTGGCTCTTTGGTCTTAGTGCTCTTGGTCATTTTGTCTTCATGGTTTATGTCTGCTTGCTACCTATCCTTTTTCTAAAACAGTTACCTTGATTTCTTCACTACACTCGTGGGTTGGGAAGTTTGTTCACTTGTCACCCCTCTTGCTATATCTATTGACTTGAATCATTCATGTCATAAGTTTCTTAGACATGTTGTTTGACAAGTCATTTTCTTATTGATACCCTCTATTTGACAAGTGGACACTCTACCTACTATAGTTTGAACATCAAGTTATCTTCTAGGCTCTTTTATGCTTGGCTTTGCATCTACAACTATGGGGTCTAAATCTTGTGCTATCACATCTCAACTGAGTCTGGATGATCCTGAATTGTTTGAGCTCTTTAGGGAATTTCAAAGCTTACACACTCAATACAATAAACTTGAAGAGACCTCAAACCCTTCTTACACTAGTCTCACTAAGGGCATGATAAAAACATATGCTAGATTTGAGAAAATGGTCAAGGAACAAACAACATTATCAGATGATTCTCTTTCTAGTTCATGCTCTACTTCAAGACATCAATTTTCTTCACCTACTAGATCTAAAGGCCTTTTTAGAGAGCTAGAAAATGATACATCCTTGGAGCATACGTCAAAATTTCATGATAAACCTATCTTTGACCAAGACAATGATGAAGACATGTATGCATGCTATTCACTTGGAAAGCAACCAAAGGACTCTAGACATACTTTTGAGAGAAATTTTACTCCCTTGGGGAATTCTTATGATGACATTTTGAGAACACTTCTTGGCACCAAGCTCATCATGTTGCCTAAGTGTAGCTCCTATGGAAATCCATTCTCGGATACCTATTTTTCCTATCATCATTCTAATGACCATGCTACTTCTGATTGTATAGAGCTGAAACATAAAATCCAAGATCTCATTGATGATGAGATTTTTGATCTTGGAACCTCTAGTGACTCATGTGCTGAGGATGCTTATCTTGAGAAAGATTAGGTTGATGAACCTATGTCTATTAGTGGCTCCATTACATCTTCCACTTCTTCCAACACTCATGCATCTCCCAACACTTCAAAGCTTTCCAACATACCTCTATCAAAAAAGGAATCTAATGCTTTCCACATTGACTACGTGTATCCTCAAGGGCTACCTCTAAAAGAAACTTAAGCTAACCTTCACTTGGCTGCAAACCTTTTCCATGCTACTAATCCTAAAAATCCTCAACCTTCATGAACTACTATGCCTAATCCAAGCACTACTCCATTCACTCTTCATTCTCCCTTGTCCTTAGAAGTGGCTCCATGTCAAGAGGACTCTCAAAAAGAAAAAGCTATAAATGTCAAGAAAGATCAAGATCAAGCACCCTTTCATCTCTTTCAAGATTTTTCCCCTCCATATCCTATATCTTGTCCACCTCCTAAGTATGATGAAGATACCACTTCCATTATCTCCCTTGAGCTTATTGAAAATTATGAGAAAAGTTCTCTTCATATGCTATCCAAAGCTACTTGTCAAGATCAAAGCATCCCCTCATGTTCTACTTCTCCACATCCACTTCAAAATTGTGCTCAAGCTTCAAGTGTTTCTATTAAAATAAAATTCCTATCAAACATGTGTACACTAATATGTTAGCAAGAAACACTAATCTATTTAAAAAAACAAAGCATTTACTAACAAAACTAATATAAACTTTAGATGAGACAAAGTGAGGTCCTCAAATGAGAATATGAGCCATGGATAGGCTCTCTCAATGAGGATGGTCACTTGATTTGTAGAGGTGTCCTTTGATATGGATTTGGGATGTATGCTCAAGCTTCAAAATGCTTCAATGGAGGTGGATTTGGGATTTTTGGTGTGGGTATATGTAAAAGTATGGATTTGTCTTCTCAAACTAACATGGTAACTTTAGCTTAAAGATTCTGATTAAAATGGCTTGGGAGAGGATTCCTTAAATAGGAAAAGGGCTTGAGGGATCGATGGCTAGGATGGAAGGAAAGGAGAAAGCTTATGGAGGGCTCAGATTGAATGAGAGGAGAGCACATGGATTGTGCTTCCTTACAACCAATAAAGGAGTGACAAATGTCACAGGGTCATTGGTTAGAGCAAGAGGGATTAAGGGGTCAACAAAGGAGGCTCAAAGCTCATAAATAACCTCATAATGGCTTGTAAGAGCAATGAATGGGCTTGTAAGAGTCATTCATGACTTTGTAAGAGCTTTTATGGCTTGGTGGTTGGGATATTTTGAGGGGAGACTTTGGCTTGGTTTAGGAAAGTCGTAATCTCATTTAGGATTGTCCAAATGATTAGGTGATGGGTTAGGATTGGGTTAGGATTAGTTTAGGGATGTTAGAGATGTGCAAGTGGATGGTATTAATAAGGGTGGGTGAGTTAGTGGCTAAGCTTAGTTAGTATGGGTGGATGGGGTGAATTAGGCTAAATGGAGGATTAAGGATAGTTTAGGGGCTATTAGATTTGAGGGTTTTATTTATTAAAGTGATTTTAATAAATTTGGGATTTGGAATTATATAGGAGAATAGGATTAATTGATAAATAATGGGTTATTTGATTTATCAATTAGGACTATAGATGATTAATTAAATTAATCAGCTAGGGGATGGCAAAGGATTAATAAAATAGGAATTTAATTAATTATGCCTTTAGAGATAGCTAAATAGGATTACGAAAGTGGTGTAATCAGATTTAGGTGTCTAAAAAAGGTACTCATGAGTCTATTGATGGCTTTGACCATGTTGCTCACTCTAAAGATGTTGATATCCCTTCCCACTATCCCTTTGCATCTTCTAAATCTATCCTTGGTCCTTATCCATCTAAGCTAAAGCATTCAAACCTTCCATCCATATTGGGACCTTATGTTCCTCCATATCCTACATTCATTCCTAGCTCATTCCCTAGCTCTCCTATAATACCTCAAGATCAACAAAGACACTCATCCTTGATGACTTTTCACCTATCTATACATCTAAACTAGTCATATCATCCTTATTCATCCACAAATCCCAAGTCCTTTGAAAGTGATAATAAACATAAGAATCCATTGAAAAAGAAAGATCACTATGTCCCATCTAATCAACATGTGAATGCTAAGAAGGAGAATGCACAAAAGAGACTGCAAAGGTCCACTATTAAAAAAACTAAATCCAAGAAAATATGGGTTCCTAAACCCATTATTGAAGAAATGTGTTTTGAAGTATCCAAAGGAAAATCTAAAGCTATATGGATTCCAAAGTCTCTCTTAAAAGACTTGAATATTGAAAATACTTCAAAGTTGACATTCAAGCTTCCAAAGGCTTCCATTCCATCTTCTTCCAAAAATCTTCCTAAAAATATTCCAAAGCCTTCCACTCCACTTTTTTCCAAATCTCGTCTACCACCTCATACATCTAAATATCAAGCTATTTCATACATGATTCCTCCATTGTTCCAATACCCTTCAAGGTGTGTGTCAATGTTGATCTTGTCCAATAATTCAGCTACCCTCATGAAATCCTCTAAAGCTTACACTTACTTTCTATACATGAACTCTTATCCTCAATATATTTTTCCTACTACCATTTCTCTTTCATCACCCTATCAACATCTTTGAGCATACCTTTCTATGGTCTTGGCTTATCATGACTTATCTTTTCTATAGGAGCACTATCTACATTCAAACAACTTGAGCTCTTTCTAAAAATTCAAAAAAAAATTAAAAAAATGAAAATGTGCCTTGGTGAAAACTACTTCTTGTGGAACCTTGGTAGCAAAAGTAAAGAGAAATAAATGCATCTTATGGTGAAAGCTACATCTTGTGGTACCTTGGATAAGTACCATGATGAAAACATGGTAAATAGGCATCATGCATAATTCTTCCACCATCCATCTATCCCCTCTTCTCTCTTTGATCTTCACAATGTTAAGCTGTCTTTGCATATTGGCTATCTTATCCATGAGATTCTCTATTTGTGCTTTCACATTCCCTCATAGCCTCCATCTTGAGCTTTATTTTTATTGCTCTATCCCATCGCTATCCTATCTAGTTGACCCCTTAGTCTTGATCATAATAAATGAAACATGGTTCTTATAGGTCTCTTGACATGGCTACTCTTTTGGACTACACACTTCATGCTATCTCACTTGTTGGCTTCATTTCTTATCCTACATGCTATCTTTCTCATTACTTCCATTTCTTATCCAAAATATGCTTCATATGACTATTTCACCTCTTTCCCTAGCTTGGGTACTCTTGAGGAGTCAGTTCTTGAGGATCGCTTTCACTTGCTTCACATTCCTTTCTTATGCATCTTTTCTTATCCATTGGCTTGTTTCTCCATTGTGTCCTATACCTTGCTAGACATTGGGAGAAAATGATGTGATCTTGCTTGAGAACTAGTGATCTCTAAATTATTCTAAAAAATCCAAAAAATTATATATGATGCCGAAAAAATCCTTAAAATTAGAAAATGTCCTAAAAAAATGATCATCTTAGTGAAAACCTAGCAATAGGTGCTTTGATGTATCACCAAAAAAATAAAAAATACAAAAATACAAAAAAAATTTTAAACGTCCTGAAAAAATCTGTCAAGTGGTGAAAACCTAGAAATAGGCACTACTTGAAACCCTTGCACCTATGTCTATCAGTCTCAATCACCTACTTCACTACACATTTCCTGGCTTGGAATTGTTTCTTGTCCTCGTCTTGGGGACACAACTACTTAGCCTATTGAGGTATTATTGTGCATTAGGGTTTCTTTGACAACTCACAAAATAATGTTTCTCAACACTTCCCCCACCTTGGCATCAAGTGTTTTTCAACACTTTTCAGATAGTTTACCTATGGTCTTCGATGTCGCGATATTTTTCACTATCAGGATCAAGTCTTGAAGAAATGGGAAAGTGACTCACACACATGCACCTAAACATTTAAACAACTAAGCTATGTTGATCTTTATCTACTTTGTGTGCTATCTATGATGATTTCTTTTCCACATGTTCCTCCCTAATAGTCTTTCGAGGATGTCATTGACTAGAAGACTGGGGGTATGGGACATATTTTCTTGATTTCTACTTGTGGGAATACTTTGTTTGTCTATAGTGTTGTAAGCATTTATGCTTGTCCTATTCAACATTTTGACTTACAAATGTATCATCCTTGACTATTTTGCAAGACCGCACTCAGGGTTTATCCTAGCACTTATGCCTTGATACAGGTGTAATCTTGCTAAATTAAACTTAGGGAATCTAATTGCTTAGTTATCTTGACTTACATGTCTCTGATGCTTAGATTGGATTTCCACATACGTCTCTGATATCGATCATAATTATATCCTCATAAGTTATACTAGTGATGGTTATATGATCTCATGATGTCCCTAGTAAATGCTCAATGATGAAAGTAAGAGTCTAAATGTTATGCGCTTCTTGCTGGTAAACCACTTTGCATATTAGCTTACATTTTAGGTTCATTTTCTAGCTTAATCTTGTATTCTTGCATATGGGGAGAGCTCTCTCTTCATCTTTTTGTGGACATATTAGCTAACTCCTTTCATATATTTCTTTACTTTCTTCTTGTTCATGTCTTCTCACCTTCTTAATATTTTGCTTCATCTCTTTTCTATCCTATCATCATATTATATAAAATTTTGACCTCTTACATAATTTTGATGTCTTGGATTCATTTTCGAGATCCAAATCAAAATTTGAGTTCATCTTGGTAGTCAAAATCACATTTTAAAATTCTACCTCTTTATTCTAATCTCTGAATCATCACTGGGGCATCTTCATTTCTTCATGTCTTCATCGTTTCTATGCTTTATATCTATCAAATTCAACCTTTTCATGTCTAAATTCATCTTTCTACTAGATTTGACCTAATTTTTACATTGTATCCTTCATGGTCAATTCTAGTCAAATTGGGGTATTTTACTAGTCTCTTTAATAGTCATTCTTTGGTTCTAATCATCTATCTATCATCTTGGACATTTTTATATTCTAATTTTCTCATATCTAGCTTGTTTCTATGTCCCCTTACCTCATCTTGATTTCGATCCTGAGGGGGTAGAAATAATCTATCACTGCTTAAGAGCATTTGTTTGATCTTCTCACTTGCTCTCACTCTATCCGCTTTTCTAGGTGTTAACATTCTTCTTGAATTCTAACATTGTTCTCTTCCTAGTGTTCAGTACTACCACTATCAGGCTGTACATTTAGGACTTGCTATCTTTTTCTACACTTTGTTCTTCAAAATCAGATATATATATCTATCACCACCTACTTGGCTTTCTAATTTCTTTGACATAATGTGTTCCTGGATCGATCATACATTAGTTAAAGAGGGGGAAATGTAATCAACTAAAAATGGTCATCTAGACTATTAGCTCCCTTCTCAGCATTTTGGCTAAATTAATTAAATCATTTACCTAGATCAAAGTACTAATAATCAATCAATTTGATTATAACTTAGAGTTTGACTATGCTATCCTAAGTTCATTATTTGATTAAAAGAACATGTCCCTTTTTAATTAAATAAAAGACCCCATTCTTCTAACCCACTTAAAGTGCACACATAAAGTCCTTTTTTCCATTTTTCAATTAAAAGAAAAGGCTTTGTGACTTTTGTCTTATATGACAAGTAAACTTATATTCTATTGGTTGACTTGTGTGTGCACATGGATCACTCCTCTTTTCAAATTCCACCATTGATCATCCACCATCTTCATCTTGATCTCTACCATCTGTATGACTTTAAAAGGGAGAGAGCTTTCCCCCTCAAAGGATCCATATTTTGATTATTGTTATGCTGTAGGTTTTCTAACAGGTTTCTTTGGAGCTTTGTGGAGAACTTCTATTTCTTGTCTACATTCTCTCATATCATAGCATTTTAGCTTAGATTCATGTTGCATGTTAGTTTAGCTTCTATTTTGCAATAATCTATCTCACATAGCTTAATATTTGAATTGTAACACTCTCATACATGTTTTAGTATAACTTCATTTTGCATTCTCATCTTAGCTTAGTTTCCATATTTGCATTGCATCCTTGAGGAACTCTTTGGGACATTTGCATTCTTGCATCTTGTCTTTGGAACATCTCATTGCATGGTTTACTAGCAAGAAGAATATCTCTAAGGCTCATCTGAGAGCCTTCTTATTCTTGAAATATACTCTCTTGCACTCCATGGATAGGGAGCTCTAAGATGACATCCAAGCATTCCAAACTCATGGAATCGTTTAGATAGAAGGGTTTAGGGTGGGACACTTTTGAGTGTACAAATAGATCATTAACTAATGAAATAAGAAAAGAGTTTGAAATGTCTATGATAGGAGAGATCACATTCTTTATTTTATTGCAAGTACATTAGATGAAAATAGTTATCTATGTATATTAGTCCAAATATAAATACTAAAATTTTTGGCATCAAAGATTCAAAACCTACTGGCACACCTATGTTTACTAGCTACAAATTATCAAAAGAAAGTGATTCTAAGGAGGTTAATGAGATGTTTTTAGATTAAGGTAAAAATAGGTTTTGAAGGGACCTAAAATCCTTTAACAAAAGCAAAATATCAGCATTAAGAACTAGCTATGTTTTACAAGGACCTAAAACCTAAAGTAAAGCAAAAAACACAAAAAAACTAGGTTTTACAAGGACCTAAAACTGCAAGTTTAAACTAAACACACCTAGGTTTTATAAGGACCTGGAATCTATATTTTTAAATAGAAAGCTAGAAATTAAAAACTAGAACTAGCAAAACCACCCAAACCAACAACTAGCACACCAATGACCATAACCAGCACCTACAATAGTTCCTTAATGCTCTTCTCCACCTCCTTGCTTGCTTTTGTAGTAGTTTGGATAATATTAATTGTGGAAAAAATAGGAACCTTAGGAGCATCAACAATCTTTTTCCTCATACTCTACATCATTCTCTTACTAGGCCCTCCTAGACTTCTCACCACTGCAGTGTTTGGAGACATGATCTCCTCATTTCTTTTCTTTCCTAGATTGGCTGCCACAACACACAAACTAGAAGTGACCTACTCCATTCTTTGTATGATTTCCTTAATAATTTGATAGAGTTCCAACTCATAATCCTTTAGTTTTTTAGGGATGTTACCAACATATTTCTCTAGGTGGGCTCTCATAACACATTCATGGTCCAGCTCTTTCTAAATGACTCCAACTTTTTGGTTGAGCACCATGATTTCATTGTATAGCCATGAGTCTACTTATCAGGAAGCCTCCACTTTAAGTTTGGTAGTATAAAGAAAAGAGAGCTTCACATGATAAGTCTCATCCATGTTACCTTCTTCAGTCCTAATAGCAAGGTCAATGGTAGTATTGACCTAAATGTCGGTGTTAGCATCCTACTTCTTCTTAAACTCCTCTTCATTCTCCTTACTCAAGCTATGCTCTTTAATAACAAGGACATTACCCTCATTTTTCTTTTCTATATCAATGTCCATTTTCTCCTCACTGGATTTAGTATTAGGAGGAGAAGAAATAGCATTATCTTTCTCCTCATCATCCTTTAAAGCTTCAAACCCAACATTTGATTCAATTTTTTTATCTTTACTTTCCTCCATATGGTCATTACCAATTGACATGCCCTTACTTCTAGAATAACCTTCCAGGTTCAAGCTAAGGTCTCTCATTTTAGTCTTATTGGCATGTTCGACTAAATTCTTAGAATATGTCACTTCCTCAACATTCTTCTTTTTAATCTTCGGCTTCTGACCCTTTTTAGTGCTCTTGCTATTATTAGTGTCTTCCTCACTTTTAACCTTTTTCTTAGAGGGTTCATTACTAGACACTTTCATTTTTTTCTCCAAAATTGAAGAGGGTTCAACATCCCTACTTTTACAATACTTTTTAATAAGAAGGATTAAGCCCTCATAGAGGACAGGATGAGAATCCTTCTTCCTATGTGCTTGGAGACTTTGTATCAAAGAGTGCTTTAGGTAGAATAGGAAAGAGATTCTATCTTTATAAGTAAAATGATTTAGGAACACAAAATAGAACTTGTGGACTTTATTAGCTCTACCATCAAGGATAACATACTCATGGATACACCAAAGAACATCCCTCTAGATTATCTTAATCTGACTCAGATCATAAAAAATGCCATTCTTCTCTAGCTTTTACTCCTCATCAATTTTAGGGAATTTTTTGAAGGCCACATTCGAGATACTAGTTTCCTTTCTAAATTTGAGACCCTCCATTAGAAGACTCGTAATCTCAATGATGAACTCCTCCAACAACTTCATAGTAACCCCATGCAACATTACCCTATATTCAATCCAATTTTTGAAGGACTCTGTAATGTGTGGCTTATACCCTTAAAGTTTCTCTATATAATTTGTGACTTTCCCCTTTTTAGTATATCCCAAATATTCAAATTTTCCCTCCACTCTTTGCACTTATTCAGCTCTTGCTTTCTTACTTCCCCTCCCATCTCATATTCGGCTTTGCACCTACAACTAGACTAAGAAATGGTCACTAGAAAGGTAAATAAACTGTTAATGATTTCCAAGAAAACTTCAACCTTGCATGTGTGCCAAGTACAGTCCATAATTATACAAAAGTACCACCTAGGGATACTCAGAAAAACTACCACAAACCCATCACTTCCCTTAATAAATTCCTTGATCTTGCATGATCTTTCCTTCATTAGCATGTGTCATATCATAATTAATAGTTTCCATCAAATCCGCATCCTTGCCTAGGTCATCTTTAAAACTCAACTTAGTTTTCCTATAGACCGCTTGATTTACAATCCAGTCTACAACTTTGTTCCCCTCCCAAAAAATATGAGAGATATATCATCAAAAAAATTCATAAGGTATTTTATTTCCATTATACTTCCCTCAATACTCCAAGTAATCAAACTCTCTTTTTTCAACATGTTAAGAGAGTCTCCTTCCAACCAAAGATTATGAAAGTTAGATTCCACTACCATCCTTATAGTAAATAGAGAAACTATTGCCTCTGCTTTACGACTAGTAGACTCCCTATATGGATAGCAATAGTATCCACAACCCTACTATAATGGTCTCTCAAAACACCTCCACATCTAGCTCTTATCATGTTCCCTTTAGTAGAGTGATCACAATTACCTTTAATCCAACCCATAGGTGGAGATCTCTAATTAACATTCTATCTCTGATCCTTGTGTTTTGTTATAGTATATTTATCATTCATAGGATTACTTATTTGAATCTCATCAAACATTTTTCTCTGAGATATAAAATTCTCTTTTAGAGATCTGATAATATTTTGACCTAAAACCCAATCAGGGGTCTCCTTCCTCTCCTTCAAGATACCCCACCAAAGATCAAGTAGGGTAATATTCCAAAGAAAACCAATATCATCATTCTTAGTAGGATATGTCCATCTTTGAAAACATTGGTCAATGTCATTGTGTTGAACCCAATCTAAATTCCAATATTTAAGGAGATAGCTCCAAACATTCTAGCTAAAACAACAATTTAAAAAAAGGTGGTTCATTTCTTCAAAGTCCTTCTTACAAAGACAACATCTATTCAGCAAGAAGACTCCTCTCTTTTGCAAGTTATCCAAAGTTAAAATTTTGCTTTGAAGCAAAGTCCAAAAAAAGACATTGATTTTTTGAGTAAGCCCTTTAATCCATGCTTTATCCCATAAAGGAGTATTTCCTCTATCCTCCAATTTGATAATAGAAGAGACCTTGAAGGAACCTCTTGATTCAATCCCCCAAATCAACATATCTTCTTTTTTTGGGTAGAGGCTAAAATCGTTCAAGGCCAATTGGATGCTAGAAAAATAATGATTAATGACAACAATATTGACCCATTTACTCTGAATCTAGTAATTCTCCACATGTTCACCAAAATCATGTTTACATCTATCCAAAAAAGTCCTATCATCAAAATTCTCAATTAGAGGATGATCTAGTATTCATTCATCATCCCAAAACTTGATCTTGCTCCCATTACCTACTTTCCATTTGCATCCTTTTTTCAAAAGGAAGGAGCCTCATAAAGGTATTTATGTTTCTAGATAGAGCTCCATTCCTTGTTATCATGATATACTCTCCAACCCTATTTAGCTAATAAGGCTTTATTCATACTTTTGGCAGATCTTATACCCAAACCCCCTTCTACTTTAGGTTTATAAATCTTATCCCAAGAAATTAAGGTCATTCTCTTCTTTTCCTCTGTTCTAGACCAATGGAAATTCCTTTGAATTTTATCAATTGCATCAAAAAAATTTGTTGGGATCCTAAAAAGACTCAAAGCATATGTAGTAATACTCTTAAGATAGGCTTTGAGGAGAGTAATGTTACCAACTTGACTCAGTAAATTACCTTTTCACCCAGCTAGTTTCTTATTGAATTTATTAATAAGATCTTCCCAAAAACTCTCTGGAGGATTCAACCCCAAAGGTAATCCAAGATAGGTACATGGAAAATATCCTATAGAGCACCCAAGAATGTTAGCAATCTTACCATGTCTAAAAACTAGAGTGTTAATAAAAATGAGGAACTCTTGTTCCAATTAGTCAGTTGTCCAGTTGTAGAGGAGTAAAGGTTACGTGCCTTTTTAAGATGCCTCACCTCTCTAACATCAACTTTTACAATGAAAATGGTATCATTCACAAATTATTTGTGAGAACAGATAAGAGGATGAGACAAGGGTTTTAGACCTTGAATTTCCCCTTTTAAAACCATCTTCCCAATATATCTCCCTAGATAGTCAACCATCGTAGTAAAAATAATTGAAGATAAGGGTCACCTTGCCTCAGCACCCTAGAGGGATTAAAACATTTAGTAGAGCTCATATTGACCAACATAACTACTGAATTGGTATAAAACATCTACATAATAAGCTTAATCACATTAACACTAAAGCCAAAAGACATAAGGATCTTTTGGAGAAAGGACCATTCAACTATATCATAAGCTTTGGCTATTGCAACTTTAATAATAAAACCCTAATTGTTCGAAAGAGATAAGGAATTAATATTTTCATGCATAGAAATAATAGAGTTTAGGATTTTTCTACCATGAATAAAACCATTTTGTTGCTCAGAAATCATGACTAGAAGAATATTCAGCAATCTCAAAGTGAGGACTTTTGAGATGATTTTATAATTTGAGTTGCAGAGACTAATAGGTCTGAACTAGTCTTGAGAATCAACTCCAATCTTCTTTAGAATCAGACAAAGGAATGTAGATTTAATTTCCTTCAACATTCTTTTGGCTCCAAAAAATTCTTTAACAACATCATAGATATCTTTTCCAACTAGTTTCCACTCTTTCTGAAAGAAAAGCATAAAGAAACCATCTGACCATGAGGATTTGATTCCTTCCAATGTACAAATAGCTTTATAGATTTCCTCTCCCTTAGGGATGGCACACAATATTTTATTTTGCTCCTCAGAGACCAAAGAAGGAATAGCATTTAGTAACTCAACCTGTTTAGATTGGTCAATATCAGAGTCTAAAGATAGAAAAGTAAAAAAAATGAAACCATTTCATCAGAGATTTCCTATTCATTAGTGATTTGAAGTCTTCCTTTAGTGAGACTAGTAATATGGTTTTTGGCTCTATGTTTCAAAGTGTACAAATGGAAAATTTTTAATTTTTGTATTCCTATCTCGTTCTTTGAGCCAAATAGATCTAGACCATTGTCTCCAATAGGTCTCTTCTTTAGAAATTATGTCTTGATACTCCACCAGTTTCTAATTTTCTTCCATCACCAACTCCATCAAATATCCCTCCTATTGGATTCTATCTTGGATCATTTTGAGATCATCCTTAATAGAATATTTACTCTTAAAGATATTCCCAAAATGTCTTTCATTCCATTCTCTAACTTTCTTTTTCACATGTCTAAGTTTTGAAGCCATACGATATAAGGTCATTCCTTTAATGTTTATGTTCCACCATTCCATAAGATGATCCTCAAACTATGGATGTTGCATCTACATTTTCTCAAATCTAATGGGGAATTTTTCCTAATTTGACTAGCCTCTACCATAAATAAAAGAGGAAAATGGTCTGAAGCTATCTTCTGGATAGCCTTCAGCTTACACACAAAATCTTTAGTCTAGTTTGGGGATATTAAGACTCTATCCTACCGAGCTTGGATTCTTTAATTTCCCACTCTTTTGTTACTCTAGGTAAACTCAATCCTGTGAAGATCTAATTCCATTAATCCCTCCTTGTTTATAAAATCCATTAGATCCATTCTCCCTTCTAGCTAACTTGCATTTCCACCTTTTTTTTCATGCTCATAAATAGGAACATTAATATCCCCCAAGAAAAGCCATCTACCATCATAGTCAACACTCTTTATCTTAGATAAACACTCCCAAAACTTTTTTCTAGAGTTCTTGTTATTGGGTGCATACACATTAACTATATACCAATAGTTATTTTGGGCATTATTCTTTAACTTGACCAACAATAAATTTTTATTAGCATCAAGAAAATTACCAAAGAATAAAGATTGTTTCCACAAGATCATCATTCCTCTAGAAGCACCTGTAGAACTACTTGCAATAATACGATAATTATTAAGAGATTTAAGCTTTTCAGCTTTTTCTTTTTCCATATTAGTTTCTTGAAGCACTAAAATAGGGTTTTTTCTCTCTAAAATTTTTTTGAACAATATCAAGTTTTTGAATACTGTTCAACCATCTAATATTCTAGGTGATCACTTTCATAGTAACTTTTTGGGAGTAAAATCCAGAATAGTTTCCTATTTTCCACTAGCAATATTCTATAAGCTTTCACTTTCTCTTGTCTTCCTAGTAGTTTTCCTAGCAGGTTTCTCTGGAGTTCTAACATTTGTTTTCAATTTGAGAGAGCCAATTTCCAATTTACTTCTTTGGGTTTCCACTCCTGAAGATGTCAAGTTAGGGTTGCATTTCTTCTCTATTTTCTTCCTTTAACCTGGTTTCTATTTAGATTCATTCTATCTTGATAGAAATCAAATCTGAGCACTTTGGTTCCTAAACATCTTCAAGATTCAAAAGCTCTTGTCTTAAGGGTCTTGAAAGGTTCTTAGGGTCTTCCTAGTGAGGCTCTTCCAAAACTTCCAACTTGTTGAGTTGTCCACTTCTTTCCTCAAGGATTTCTCCTTCCTCTATCTCCTCTAAAATCTAAAAAACCTTCCATTTCGGGATTATTGTTTTGATAGATTACCATCTGGTTCATAGGATCTTCACACTCCTCTTTTCCCTTAGTCCTAGAGACTTCATTATTCTAGGATTTCTCCTCTTCTTCTAGCAGCTTCTCCTTATTTTGAAAATCTTGAACTACTTTAACTTCAATTGTCTTTTTCGGGATGGTTTTTGGTTTCCATACTCTTTTTTTGTTTTGGTTCCCTCTTTTTTTTCCCATTCACCATCTTTTTTTTGTTTTTTATTTTCATTGAACAAGTTTTGGCCCATTGGCCCTATTTTTTACAAAAAAAAATGCATTAGGAAGGTCCTCAAAGACTATTTCTTGCATCCATTTTCCAAATTTTTAATTTAATTCCACTTTTTGGGGTAGATTTTTTGAATGAGCAACTTTCACATAGATCCGGGTGCAATGAAGTTTTGATCTTGTATTTGTCTCATTATCAATAGCTATTAGCTCACCAAATGAACCAGTTATCCCCTTAAAAATATCTTCATGCCAAAATTCAAGAGGAAGACCTAGTAATCTGACCCAAATTGGAGTAGTAAGGAAAAAGGCATCAAACAAATCTATATTGGGTTGCCACTTCTTGATCATAAGAGTACTATTACCAAACAACTAAGGACCACCACATAGAGCCATATTTAAATCTTCCTTACATGTAAAGATAAGGAAAAGAACCCATTCATCATTAGTGCAATATCCACTTGCCCTCAAAGAGCCCATTTCCTTTTAACCATGTTTCTAAGACCATCAACTTCCCAAAAATTTTCCAACTAGGATAAACTCCATAGTCAAAATAGAATAATCAACAATCAAATCTAAAATGAAAATTTGAAATTTGTCCTTCTTCTAGAAAGCACTTGGAAGTAATAGGAGGAAAAGATGACTTTCCTCCAAGCTTTCTTCTAAATAATGAAGACCAAGTGCATTGACTTGTTTCCAACTCATCCTTCTTCTAGTCCTTCACATGTAATCCCTTAGCATCCTTTCCCACATCCACTAAAATATTTCCCTCCTGTAGTAGGTCCCTAGTCTAGACATGACACTCAATTAGAGGGTCAGAATAATAGATATCCACTACCCCACATCTTCTAGAATATATACCAAGAAATAATTTATCTTCTTCTTTCTCTAGACCATTAACACCTGACCCCAAGGAATTGTTAATCCCTACCAATTTCCCCACATTCAGATTCCCTTCATCACCAGCTAAATTTCCCACATTTAGGTTCCCTGCAATTCCAGGGTTTGTTCCTACTACTAGATTCCCACCTACCAAATTTTTGCCCATGAGAGTTCTCACCATTTCAAAGCTCCCAAAAGGCTCATGCAGCGGGTATAGTTATAGGTAAGTTATAGCACATTTTTTTTTATAATAGATCATATATAGCTCATGTAGTGGTTATTGTTGCAATATTTTTATCAAATCTAAAGGACTCACACATGATAATTTTTAAATGGATATTTAGATATCTAAAAGTAACAAAAGATTATGGTCTATGGTATGAAAAATAAGGAGAGTTTGATCTTAAGTTATACATAAATGTTAATCAGGTTGGGGATTTTGATGATAGAAAAAGTACAAGTGGGGAAGATTTCTATCAAAGGAACATATTAGTCTCATGGACTAGCAAAAAAGAAAATTTTATTTCATAATCTATAGCTGAAGTAGAATAAGTTATTTCTATTATTAACTGTCAACAAGTACTATGGATCAAGAAAATATTGGAAGGGATACACGAAAAGGTAAATGACCTTATTATTATACATTATAATAATAGTAGTGTTATAAATATATGAAGCAATCTAATAATGCATTCAAAGACTAAGCACATGGCTATAGTGTATCATTTTCTAAGAGAACAAGTACATGATATAGAAGTTGTATTGGAAAACATTGTTAGAAATGCTTTAGAATAATAGAGGGCGGGGGGGGTGAATTAGTTATTCAAAGTCCAAATGTTTCGATAAAACTTTTTACTAAGTATAGTGAGCCCATTTAAACTAACCATGCATCCAAGCTAAACATTCTTCTTAGCAAGTTACTAAAAATTAACATGCAAGAATAAGACATGAAAGATCAACACATAACACAATGATTTACGTGGAAACCTGATTTGGGAAAAACCACCAATAACATGCTACTCCTTTCCCACTCTTCTGAAGTGATGCCTTGTAAAAGGCCTACCTTTTTAAAGGATACAACTCACTGTTAAATGTGACCTGGTTAAAGGATTTCAACCACCTTGCTAGAAGTGGGCCTAGTTAAAGGACTATAGAACATTCACTTGGAATGTCACCTTGTTAAAGGATTTACAACATGGTTGTTAAACCAACCTAAGTCCATAGGTTTTTTCCTTAATTGATACAATTGCTAGAGAGTAACAATAAGGACTTTTGATCTGATACAACTCACAACATAACTTGTAGATTTCAAATCTCAATTTAGCTCACAAATTTGCTTGGACTTTAGTCTCTTTAGCTCTGATAGCTTGTCCTCCTTACAAAATTTGTCTCCTTGAGTCTCTATGCTCATTGTGCCAATGCAATCACCTCTGTGGTCACCTATCAAAGTAGAGTCTCTATACTATGTTCCTCCCTCTTGATGCCTTCTCTTTGACACCACATACTCTCTCCAACCACTCTTTCTTCTAGACCTATAACTCCTTAAATAGAATTCTGGAATTCTTTTTCTACTCTAATCTTCCTACTCTTATTTTTGGTTCAAATGGATTAGGTAAGATTCAATGAATTTACCCCTTATCTTGTTTCTTCTAGAAACATCATGTAGAATCCACTTGTATTTGCCCAAAAAAGGTTGACCTAGAATTCTATACCACTAGCACATCATCCTTATCTTCCATCTGGTTCACAAAATTCAAGTTAACAAACTTGCCAGCTCAGATCTAGCGAATCTTTGACTTTTCAAATAATGCAGTAACTAGGCACTATTGAATTTCTAATGTTCGATACATACTATGTTACTTGACATCAACTAAGTTTTTATGATGCTCGGCACCTATTACATTTTTTTCTAGCTCAGAACCTAAACTTTCTCGACACCTTCTATTTCACTTGGATCCTTCTGTTTCACTCAGCTCACACTAGATTTTTTATTTGCTCAGTGCTTATTGATAATCTGCTCAGCATGAACTAACTTTCTCGGCACCCACTAATGAATTTAGTCAAGTTTTCGAGATAGTTTTGTTACAACTTATTCTTCTGGAGTTTCTAGGTGTAGCCAACCTTTGTATCTTCAAGCGTATTATCAATACATCATTTTATAATTGTCTTAACTAATCCTTGTACTTCATTACAAAAAAATAACTCAACCTTTCCCTTAAGTGCTTTTGCTACATCTTATTGATTAAATCCTCTTCATCATTCAGCTAAGTGATAGTACTTGGATCTTATAAGCAATTGTCATTCTAGCAAATAGCAGATTTGACATCAATGATAAAATAATGATTGAAAACATTCTTTATCAACAATCTCCCTTCTTCAATAATGATCTTTTCAATTAGATTTCAACAATCTCCCTCTTTGGCATTAATGGCAAACCAAACTGATCAACCAAGTTAACAAAATGCCAACTAGGTTAAAACAATAAGTCAAATACCAAAAAGAAAACTTTCTATCCAAAATCATTTATTCTATCAGAAATTTTGAATTTCTTATAACTCCCTCTAAATTCTATAAGTAACTCCCTCTTTCAAAGTATTAGGGATTTCTTTTTTTGTCGATACACTATCTTTTCCTTTTTGTTCTACTCACTCTCTAATCTTGTCATCCTAATTGATTTCTGTTTATGTTGTTTTCTCCCTCTTAGCTACTAGACTTTCTCCCTTTACACATTTTATCTTGTAGATTTGATTAGTTTCTACTACTTCTCCCTCTTTTTTGTAGCTTCCCACTTTGAACATTTTTTTCTATTTGATCAGTTTCTTCTATTTCTCCCTCTTTTTTGTAGCTTCCCACTTTGATCAATTTTTTCTATTTCTCCCTCTTTGACAACAATGCCAAAGACATATTGTTTTAGCAGCTTATCATGCAAATGTAGAATTTGCAGGAACTCCAATTTCTCCTTCTATCACCTTGGCTATGACTTATTTGGAATTTTAGTATTTTAATTACTTCAAGCAAAACCTAAAGTAAGTATCCTCTACATAAATTTATATCACTTCAGTAATTAACTCATTTGATGTGGGGCAGTCTTGTTGTTACTTAGATAGCCTTGGATAGGGGTATCACCCCTAACTTAGCTCTAAGATACTCAAATGCATCTTTAGGTAATGGTTTTGTGAAGATGTCAACAATTTGTTCCTTTGAGTTGACATATTCCATCTTCACTTGTTTGTCTTCCACCAGTTCTCTTACATAGTGATACTTAATTGCAATGTGCTTTGTTTTGGCATGCATCACATGACTTTTTGATATGTTGATGGAACTTGTGTTATCACAATAGAGTATCATTGGTTCAATTATATCTTCCTTCATACCTTTCAATAGGTGCTTGATCCATACAATATTGGTGTAGTTGATTGTGATAGCAACATACTCAGCTTCAACTATGGACTGTGAGGTACAACTTTTCTTTTTTCTAGTCCAAGTGACTAATCTTTTACATAAGAAAAGTGCTCCTCCATTGGTGCTTTTTCTATCATCTATATTAACTCCCCAATCTGCATCAGTGTAGGCATTCAACTCAAAGTTTTTAGTCCTCTTGTAGTATTATAAACCAAAGTCTTTTGTTCCTTTTAGGTACCTCATTATTCCTTTTACTGCCATAAGATAATTTTCTCTTGGGTTTGCAGAAAATCTTGCCACTATTCCAACAAATAATGCAATGTTAGGTCTACTATGTACAACATATTGTAACTTTCCAATCATTGATCTATACATTGTCTGATTTACTTCAGCTAACTCATCATTCTTGGATAACTTATGTCCAATTACCATTGGTGTACTAACTAGTTTTGAATCTTCTAAGCCAAATATTTTGAGGATATCCTTAATATATTTTGATTGGGTCACAAATATGCCATGTTTTAGTTGATTTACTTGCAATCCAACAAAGAATTTAATTTCCCCAAATATTGAAATCTCAAACTCATGTTTCATCTGATTAGAAAAATCTTTGCATAGTGCATCTCTTCCTCCAAATATTATATCATCAACAAAGATTTTAGATATCTGAATGTCTTTACCTTTTTCTTCCTTGATATATAGGTTTTTATTTTCATCTATTCTCTCATATCCTATCTTCACAAGATATTTGTGAAGTCTCTCATACCATGCTCTAGGTGCTTGTTTCAAACCATGGAGTGCTTTATGCAATTTGCAAACCATATCCTCGTTGTTTTCATCAACAAATCCCTTTGATTTTTCTATATAGACTTCCTCTTCTAGTATACCATTTAGAAAATTAGACTTTACATCTGTTTGGTAGACTTTAAAACCTTTGTAGGTAGCATATGGAAGTAGAGTTCTTACTCCTTCCATCCTTGCAATAGGAGAAAATGTTTCCCCATAGTCCAATCCTTCTTCTTGTGCATAACCTTTATAGACTAATTTGGCCTTATTTCTTGTAATTTCACCATTCTCATCTAGTTTATTCCTATATACCCATTTGGTACCAATCACATTCTTATTAGCTAGTCTTGGAACTAAAGTCCAAGTTTTTTCTTCTCTATCTAATCAATCTCGTCTTCCATAGATTTGCACCAATCATCATCTCATAGTGCATCTTTCACTATTTTGGGTTCAATTTTTCTCATTAGACATAATTCATTTCTTAGTTTGTTCATTTTCATTGGTTTGGCTTCCTTGTCACCAATTATTTGTTCAGCAGGGTGATGTTTTCTTACATACTTGGATAACCTTGGTTTTTTCCTTGTTTCCATGTTTGGTCTTTTAGCTTCAAAGTCACTATGTACATCTCTTTCAGGTAGCTCTGCATCGCTTTCATGTGTACTAATTTCAGAGTCAGAATGTGCATTATCTTCATTCTGCAACTTGGCTTATGAATACAACTTGGCATTCACTAGTTGTGACTCGATTGATACTGAAACTTATTGTTGATTCCCAACTTGATTGGAAAATTCTTCAATAGGCATTCCTTCATAGAAGTATACAAAGGATCTATACTCTTCTGGTTTCTTGATGGATTCATCAACTTGAACTTTTTTATGCTCATCAAAATTTACATTTGCACTCTCCACAATCTTGTTAATGTTAGTATTTAAACACTTATATGCTTTACTTCTAGTGGAGTATCCAAGGAATATGCCTTCATCACTCTTTGCATCAAACTTTCCATTTCTAAATCCTTAAAAATATAGCACTTACAACCAAATACTTTGAAATGTTTTACATTGGGTGGGCGACCATACCATAATTCAAAAGGTGTTGTGTTTGTACCTTTCTTGAATTGTACTCGATTCAAAGTGTAGATTGTTGTACTTAGAACTTCTCTCCAGTACTTTAGAGCAATGTTCTTCTCCATCATTAACATTCTAGCACAGTCTATCACTGATCTATTTCTTCTCTCTACAATTCCATTCTGTGGGGGAGTTCTAGGTGCTAATGTTTGTCTCTTAATTCCTTTATCATTGCAAAATGTCTCAAGTTCTTTTGATGTGAACTCTCCTCCTCTGTCAGATCTTAGGCACTTTAGACTCTTCCCTATTTCTTTCTCAACCCAGGCCAAATACCACTTAAACATTTGAAAAACATCATTTTTTGCTTTAATAACATGACAGTCATCATTCTAGAGTAGTCATCAACAAACAACATTATATATCTATCTCTTTTGTAGCTTAACACTTCTATTGGGCCACATAAATTAGTATGGACTAACTCTATTAGTTCTTTGGAAGTATAGGTTTTTCTTTTGAAACTTCACTTGGTCATCTTTCCTAGATGACACTATTTGCACATTGTATTGTCAGGATTCTTTAGTTTGGGCAAACCTCTGACTTTCTTCATTTTGCTGATGTTAATCAGATTATCAAAGTTGACATGACATAGCCTTTTATGCCATAGCCACACATCATCAAATCTTACAATGAGATAGGAAGCATCCTCCATATCTAGGTAAAATAGATTACTCCTATTTTGGTCTACTTTTCCTATTAGATTTCCATCATTGTCATAGATTTTGGCAGTTTTGCTTCCAAATTCTACTTTGCATCCTACATTTCTTAGTTGTGACACACTTGGCAGATTGTAATTAAATCCTTCAACATAATATGCATTAAAACATGAAATTTTTTCTGTAAGCTTAATGGAACCTTTTCCTTTTATTAGACATGGAGCATCATTTCCAAATCTAAAACTTTCCATCATACTGAGTTAAGGAAACAAACTTACTTTTGTCTCCTATCATGTGATGTAAGCATCCACTATCTATGATCCACCTGTCATTCTTGTTTACACGGGTTACCGGTGTTGTTGCCTCATCTTCATCTGACTCATCCTTCATGGCTACATAGATTATCTCATCATTATTTTCATCAAAATCCTCCTCTTCAACAATGTAGCACTTTTTGCCTTTGTCTTTGCAATCTATGCTATCATCTTCTCTTCTATTCTTGTGCTCGTTGCCTTCTCTATAGTTATTTTTCTGTCTATACCTTGCAGCAATATATCCTACTTCATTACAATTAAAAAAAATGATAGGTAGCTTACCTTTGAATTTACCTTTGCCTCTGTGAAATCTTTTGGCTAGCAATGCTTCCAATTGTTCCAAATCTTCTTCATATGTGCTATTGTCATTGGATGCATATGTTATCTTTCTTCCCTTCTTCTTTGGTTTCACATCTTTAGTTTCTTTCAACAATAGCTTGGCCTTGAAAGTAGATTCAAGATTCTCAAGTTTTTAGTTATCAAAGTTGGATAACTCAAATGTAGTAAGTCTTCCCACTATACCTTCAAGAGTTAGCTTGTTTCCTAGTACGCATCTTAACTCTTGGATGGCTAGTACTCTAATAGCATAGATGAGGAGAAAGGTTCTTAAGAATTTGTTGTTGATAGTATCATCATCTAAATGACCACCCACACTTCTTATTAAACTTATTACTTCCTTTATTCTGGAGGCATATTGAGCAATGTTCTCACCTTCCTCCATTCTCATGTCATCAAACTTTCCTCTAAGGCTTTCTCTTTTTTCTCTTTGGACATTCTAATCTCCTCCATAAATATCTGTCAAGGCTTTCCACATCTTGAATGCATTGTTACATCCCTTAATGTCATCAAATTCAACATAGTTGAAGCCAGAGGCAATCTTTAGCATTGTTTGATTGTGCTCCTTCTTTTCCTTCATATCTTCTGCAATAGGAACACCTACTGGATCAACATGTTCCACTTCAATTGAGGTTTGTGCATGATCACCTATTGATCCAAGATGTAGCTACATTAAACTTTTCCATGCAACAAATTTATCTCTATTGAGCTTGGCAACTTCTCTCTTAGACATCTTGATCTTTTCTGCTTCTAGTACCTTTAAACCAAATTGACAGATGGCTCTGATACCAATTGTTAGAAATGCTTTAGAATAACTGAGAGGGGGGTGAATCAGTTATTCAAGGTCCAAATATCCTGATAATTTTTTTTATTAAGTATAGTGAGCCCATTTAAACTAACCATACATCCAAGCTAAACATTCTTCTTAGCAAGTTATTGAAAATCAACATGCAGGAATAAGACATGAAAGATCAACACATAACACAGTGATTTACATGAAAACCCAATTTGGAAAAAACTACTAGTAACATGCTACTCCTTTCTCACTCTTCTGAAGTGATGACCTATAAAAGACCTGCCCTATTAAAGGCTACAATGAACTATTAAATGTGACCTGGTCAAAGGATTTCAACCACCCTATTAGAAGTGGGCCTGGTTAAGGACTTTAGAACATTTTGGAATGTCACCCTGTTAAAGGATTTACAACATGGCTATTAGACCAACCTAAGTCCATAGTATTTTTCCTTAACTGATACAATTTCTAGAGAGTAACAATAAGGACTTTTGATCTAATACAACTCACAACATAACTTGCAGATTTCAGATCTCAATTCAGCTCACAAATCTGCCTAGCCTTCAATCTCTATAGCTCTGAGAGCTTCTCCTCCTTTCAAGCTTTCTCTCCTTGAGTCTCCATGCTTTTTGTGGCAATGCAATCACCTCTATGGTCACCTATCAAAGTAGATTCTTTCTACTTTATTCCTCCCTCTCGATGCCTTCTCCTTGACACCACATACTCTCTCCAACCACT